>JAUPFV010000001.1:204560396-205108635 GCA_036936605.1 Limnanthes douglasii subsp. nivea | reverse complement strand
TTTCAACAAACACATAAGAGGTAGTGGCACCAACCTCTTTCACTTGCATTAACAATACTATTCATGAAAAATAAAAAACACGCTCAGAGCAAAAAAATTCTCAATGATTAAGGTCGTCTCATCTATTCGAATTATTATCATAATATCAAAATCCAATTTCATCTGGAAACATATAAGTAAATTTAGAAGATTCGACATGTATAATTTGTGCACTTAAGCTCCAACAATACATGCATATAAGTTTCAACAGTAAGACACTTAAATTCTAACAACACTTTTAATTTAGTCTCGGCAGTTCTTGCTTCAGTCACTTTGAGTCTCGTAGAGAACCTACCTTTATATTCCATAAAATGTCTATGCACTTATGTCTCAGCCGAGATCGTACCTCAATCACTATGAGTCTACAACTACCAAAAAATAATCATGATTGAAATGGTATAAGATATTTTTATAACATTGTTTTACGAATGTATAATGTTTTTTCAATTTTTTTGCTAAAACTTATGCCCGAGATGAACATAACAATTAAGAAAATATAATCTAAGAACATCATCAATATTAAAAATATAATTTATATTTATTTTCCTAATTTATGTATACTTTTAAATATATTAAATTTGGTGTGGTAAGTTGTTTTGTTAGACATATCCAAATAGATATCAGAAGACCGATAGAAAAAAATAACACCTGTTGTTCAAGAGAGAAGATGAGAGACCAAATTTTTATTAATGGAGTAAATATTCTATATTTATGGTCTACTAGATCACTCGAAAAACAAAACATAAACATCAAATATCTATCATTAATTCTATAGTCGTGTTATAGTTGAATATGTTGCGACATATGTTAATATTTGTTTCTTCTTCCTTAACTTCAGATATGGTGGATTTCACCCATTTTGCTAAATACTTTCACTGCCAGCAATTCCTACATTTGAATCTCATGTGACCAAAGATCACGACCAGATAATCATCTGGCTAAAGCTTATTCGGTTGTAACTACTTACAACTAAACCTACAACATTAATATACATATGTTACAACATCATAATATGTGAGTATATTAATGAATTCCACTTTTACAATATTATAAAATTAAGTAAGAAACCAAAACGATGTAATATATATATATATATATATAATCCATTATAATTTATTTCTATGTGGGCTTTCGTAGGCACTTATGGTGGTCTTTCTGACATGATAATAATATGGCAAATAATTTGATAAGATCATTATATTAAATATGCGTGTCTCTGAAAACCTTGCTCGCACCACTTGACAAAAATGAGTACACCGAGAAAACATATATAAGTAATAAATAGTTTGATTGGAAATACATACTTACAAAGTGTGGTATACTTTTAAATGTTCAATGTTTCACTGATAGCGAATATGGTTTCGCTCCAAGAGTCACTATATTCTTGGATTTACTTTAGATTCGATTATGTGTGGCCCTCTCCGGTTTGGGGCAAGCATTCCCAAATTCTTTTCTTTAGTGTGTAAGAACACTCATCCTAGAATTTTATCTTGACGCTCGAAACTCCGAAATAATATTTTAGCTATTAGAGGATGTATCTTGATTGAGTGGCATGAATAAAGAACGAACAGAGGATCCCTCCCTTGTCATGAATTGGCAAATTGGTAGATGTCAAATCTCAAAACTACATGCGTTCTTTCATCGAGGCCTATTCAGGCTACAACCAGATCCAAATGCAAAATAATGACAAAAGACATACAACCTTTGTGACCCAGATGAGACTTCATTGCTATAAATTCATGCCCTCCGACTTAAAAATCATAGGGTCCACTTATCATCATCTAGTAAATAAGATATTCAAGGATTAATTAGGTATAACTTAAAGTCATACATACATTGATAATATATTGTTTACAAGTAAAGATGTTGAGGATCAAATTGTAGATCTAGCCAAAATATTCAGAAATCGGAGGAAATTTAATCTAAAACTTAATAATAAAAGTGAACTTTAGGAGTGAGATCCCAAAACTTTATAGGGTATATGGAAAACTTTGCAACAAAATATCCACCCATGAAACGAAAGAAGTTCTAGTCTTAATTGGCCAACTAACGACATTTTTATTTCAAGATTTTTGGAAACGTTTCAACCTTTCTTCCATGTCTAGGAGTAGAAATATTTCAGTAGATACCGACGTATGGATTAGGGATTCCATAATATTAAGACATTACAAATATCTCATAAGATCTTAACCTAGCCAAATTAGGAAGCACCCTTTTAAATGCACCTTATCGTCTCAAAATTACATCGTGAGCCCCATCGTAATAAGAGAAGAAATGACAGAATTCAGACTCATCTACTATGTAAGTTAATCTTTGATAACTGTAGAAACTTGTTATTTACAGGTGGAAAAGCCAATTATAATACTAGTAATAACGGTAAGAAAAATAAGATCCTACTTTCAAGCTCACACCATTATTTACCGTACATCATTCTTTTTAACAAGCGTAATGCGAAATTCAGACATATAAGGAAGATTAACAAATTTAGTTGTGGAGATCACATATTATGATATCCAGCACGAGGCTAGAACAACAATCAAGGCACAAACCTTGATGGAGAATCGAGTAATTTTGGGCAACCTGGTATACCAAAATTCGATAGAGATTATGACCATTGGAGTCTCCTTATGTAAAATCTTCTTCGGTCAAAGGAGTATTTTGATGTTGTGGAACATGGAATTGATGAACCAATTAACAAAGAAGGATTGACCGAAGCAGAGAAGAAGACCCTTGCCGATGCAAGGTTAAAGGATTTGAAGGCAAAGAATTATTTGTTCAATGCGATTGACAAATCAATTCTTAAGACGATAACTTTGAAAGAGACGTCAAAGCAGTTGTGGGATTCTATGAAGACCAAATATCACGGAAATGCAAGAGTGAAGCGTGCACAGTTACAAACTTTGAGGAGAACGTTTGAATTGCTGGAGATGAAAAATGGAGAATCCATCTCCAATTACTTCACAAGGGTGATGGTGGTAGCAAACGACGTGAGAAACTGTGGGGATGATATGCAAGATGTCAAAATTGTGGAAAAGATCTTGCGAACTCTGACTGAAAACTTCAACTACATTATGTGTTCAATTGAAGAATCGAAAGATATTGACAGTTTATCAGTCGATACCTTACAAAGCTCATTACTTGTTCATGAGCAGAAAATGAGAAAGCCAAGAATAGTATAAGAAGAACAGGTACTCAAAGTTTCATACAAGTCCCAAGAGCACAAGAGCACAAAAACTTCAAAGGTGTGAGCATGAGTACACACTATTCGTGAAAATTGACACAGGATGGCATATACACTTTATGCATTCCGCCTCACTCAATACACCCATTGCATCGCTTAGAACACAAGTTTCAATCTTGCTCTGATACCATGTCAGAAATATCTCCACCAACTAATGTGATATTGTCCGCTTTGGGCGATTAGTCCCGCATGGTTTTGCTCTTGGTTCACTCCCAAAAGGCCTCACTTTAGTTGAGATATTTCATTCACTTATATATTGTAAGTACTTGTTCAGTCTAAGCGATGTGGGATAAAGGATCAAGTTTACTCACTCTTAACAAACTTTCCATACAAAATTTCAAGCCGAGCGACAAATATCTTCAAAAGATAACAAAGAGCCCACATGGAATATACACACGAATGAAGGTAGTAATAAGTAAAGCTCTGACACATAGAACGAAATCACCTCCCCTATCGAAGACTTGTATGAGGCCATTATCGTAAGTCTTCATATTTAAAAAATATATGCATCTAAACATGCTAAAATATTTACCGATTGATAGTTAGTTATCACTTAAATGTTCTTTGATGCTGATGCCATGAAAGAACACATAATCCAATATCTCAAGGAGCTCCGAAGATTGGTAAGTATAAAATGTAGAGAAGTAGTATAGTGAAAAATCGATAGATTTTATTGATAGATTATTCTTCTTATATACATATACCATAACAAATTGATTGATAATATGTTTGTGTTTAATGTTGTCAATGTATAACTACCGTAAGCTTTAATATGTCGTAACTGATTCATAATTTGGAACCGAAGAAGACTTAAGGTAAAATGGGTTCGACTTCATAAATACTTCTGTAGATTGTTTGCCACTCTAGCCAAGGTAAACTTTGAGATGTACCTTGATAAACTTATGGTGTCCCTGTTTTGGCCAACATTAAAAACTCATGACAGTCAAAAACCTTTCTTGACGAAAACAAGTTCTATTTTGCAAGGAGGAAACAAATACCAGAACAAGTAACCAATTGCTAGATTTTTTGCTGTTATGTTGGATCTTTGTATTTGAGCGTTAGCAATGATTTTCTTCAACTTCAGAGAAAAAAAATATTCTTCATATTGGGTATGACGCAGTAGCCCCATAGTCATTTTGAAGCATGAAGTAATAACTCATGATATCAAAAAAAAAATCTTCATTCCAAATTTGTGAGTTGAGTAGCTCATAGCCCTTATCGAAGAATGAGAGAAGGACTAGAGAAACAGTTATCGTGTTTAAGTTTTTGAGCCAGAGTAGCCCCTAGTCTTTTTTAAGGATGATAGAAGGGCTAAACATTATCAATAGTTGATTTTGTGCATCAAATTATATTGTCAAAGGCCATGCGGGTTTTGGTGTCTTGCTGATTTTGGAAGTAATACTAAAAAAACAAACCAAATGGTTAGATGTTGTCCATCGAGAAAAGTAGGACGACTTGTGTGCAACTTATGAAAACACATTAGAATTTTAAACGTGTATAGATGAAACGTGTTTGAAAAGATGTAATAACTTATTAGAGCATCCCAACAGACACTCTATTTCACACTAGATAGCAAAAATACCTATTATTTTTATAAAAAATCATTCCAACAGTTAATTTGAAAGATAGTCTAAATTGACAGATTTAATTTGATAATCTATATTTACCCAATATAATTCCTTGCTATTTTTCTCACCACTTACAAAACTAAAAAACTAACTTAATTATCACCATGGTGTTGTATTATTTAGTAGTCTAAAATTATAAAGTGTCATGATAAATTATATATTAGCTGCCGAGGATGTTCTTAGACACTACATTCAGGCTTTTCATCTTCTTTGATCCCACCTATCGATTGCGATGCATCACGAACGTTTTTCCGATGAAAATCAAGGTTGTTAGATTAAATCGAATATAAGGTTAGATTTTACTTACCGGTTTCTATGTAAAGGCGAACGTGCCTCCTTTATTCTCTTTTACGCAACAAAGCCTTTCGAAATATGTACGAGAGAAGAAATAATTATCCATTTTCTTTAAGCTTCGTATTTTATCACCAAAATTTATGACTTTAACTTCACTATTTTTTAGAAATTATTCTCTCTATATATTCTTCTCTGATTCATGATGGTTCGTAAGAAAAACAAGCTTATTCCCTCTGTTTAAGAAGATTGAACAACTTGAGAGACGATCCCGATGATGAAGTCCCTTCGCTAGGGTTTCACAATGGCATTTACAACAACAAAATACATGACTGAAAAATTTGATAGAGGATCCAGCCTTGCGTTATGGAAATTAAATTGAAATATTCATTGGTACTGCAAGGGTTGTGGAATGTTGTGGAGAAAAAGTTACCAGAAGAGATGAAAGAAGAGGAGAAGCAACATCTTCATGAAAGGGCTTTGTGTTGGATTTTAATGAGGGTGAAAGACAATGTATTTTGCGAGATTAGTGGTGAGAAGACTGCTGCATGCGCATGGAAGAATCTAGGAGATCTTTACTCAGAGAAATCAGTAGTAAACTGACTATAGTTGAAGAAGCGTTTGTATAGTTTCAGATTGAAAGAAGGTATGTCCATAACTAAACACTTAGATAATTTTAAATCAATTATAATGGACTTGGAGAACATAGATATCAATATCGAGGATGATGATCAAGCCTTGTTTGTATTGAGATCGTTACTAACTGCCTATGAAAAATTCGTAGATACCATTATGTATGGTAATAATAAATTATCACTAGCAGATGTCAAATGCGCACTGAAATCAAAGGAGTTGAGATAGTTGCAGATAGAAAATTAGGATGAAGGAGAAGGTCTTATGACTTGGGGAAAATCTAGAAGCAAAACGAGTTCTTTAAGAATAAAGAACAAGAGGTCCAAATAAAAGGTAAAGAAATCAAATTGTTATGAATACGGTGAATAGGGTCATTATAGAAAAGATTGTCCGAAACTGAATGGTAAGAAGGAAAATCAAAAGGAAAATGCAGCAAACATTGTTGAAAGTGTGAACGATTCCGACGATAGTGAAAAACAGTGGTAGAGGAAATGTATTGTCTGTGAGTTCAGACTGTGGGAAAAACTCTTGGGTACTCGATACTGGGGCTACATATCACATGTGTCATTTCAAGCAGTGGTTCGATACTTACAAGCCAATGCAGGAACTGTCTATTTAGGGAACTGTCTAGACTCTCGGGGTTACAAGTACTGTGAAAAAGACGGTGTAATCAAAGTGACAAAAGGCTCAATGATATGCATGAAGGGTAGTTTGCAGAAGGGTAGTTTGCAGAAGGGTCTTTACATTCTCCAGGGGAGTGTTGTTATGGGTGATGCTGCAGTAACATCATCCGGGAGTAATAGCCAAGGTAGGCAGGATCAAAATAAGTTGTGCCATTGGGGTCTTGGTTAAATGAGTGATAGGAGATTAGTTGTTTTGGGAAAGAGAGATTTGTTAAAATGGTATAAAGCCGAATCATTGGGATTTTATCAGCACTGTGTGTTTGGTAAACAAACTAGAATCAAATTCAGCAAATCGGTTGTACAAAACACTAAAGGGACAGTGGACTACATTCACTCAGATCTTTGGGGTCCAAACAAAATTTCATAAAAGAGAGGAGCCAGATAATACATTAGTTTGATGGATGATTATTCGAGAATGGTGTGGGTTTACTTTCGGAAAACAAAAGATGAGGCATATTCAACCTTTTTCAAATGAAAGACGACGATTGAGAAGCAAACAAGAAGAAAAATCAAAAGTCTTAGGACATATAATGGGTTAGAATATTGCAGTCGTGAGTTCAACGAGTTCTGCAAAGCTGAAAAATAGTTCGCTATCACACTTGTTCTAGAACACCACAACTGAATGTAGTCACAGAAAAATTGAACATAACGCTTTGTGACAAAGCACAAAGCATGCTCTCGCATTCAGGTATGGGAAAGGATTTTTGGTCTGAAGTAATCAATACAGTGTATTACCTGGTGAATCAGTCTCTATCAACAACTATTAATTGTAAAACTACTTTTGAGACTTGGTCTGGATCGTTGGCTGATTACGAATATTTGAGAGTGTTCGGCTGTCCTGTGTATGCTCATGTGAGAGATGGTAAGCCTGAGCCGAGGGTAAAAAGGTGCATATTTCTAGGATATACTATTGGAGTGAAGGCATATAGGTTATGGTGTACATCTCTAAAGTCTCCAGGTTTTCTCATTAGTAAGGACGTTACTTTTAACGAGTTTAATTCGATAAGCAGCTAAAAGCAAGTAGGAGAAACGGTTGAATCAGGATCGCTTGTGAGTAAACAAGTGGAGCTTGAAGTAGAATCAGTTCCTAGCAGGTCCACTAATTCAAGTGGTTTTGAGGTCGATCCAGAATCAGGAGGTGAAACGTCAGCATCAAATGATAGTGACAATGATGCGCCCGAACCAGAACAACAACCTTATAGCATAGCATTGGGCAGAGAAAGAATAGATATTAGACTTCCAAAAAAATATGCGAATCTAGTTGCATATGCTCTGTCAGTTGCAGAAGAAGTTGAGATGCATTATACTATTAGCTACAGAGAAGCTATAACAAGATTGAATCTCTTTATAAGAATCAAACATGGAAGCTTGTTAACTTTCCTAAAGAACAGAAGATAGTAGGAAGTAAATGTGTGTTCAAGAAAAATGAAGGTAATTCAGGGGTTGAGGTATCTTGATTAAAGACAAGACTGGGCGCTAAGAGTTTTACTCAAAATGAAGGAATCAACTTCAATAAAGTGTTTTCTCCATTGGTGAAACATAGTTTGATTCGAGTTTTATTAGCCATAGTAGTTTTACAAGATTTAGAGCTTGAGCAGTTGGATGTGAAGACTTCGTTTCTACAGGGTGAATTGGAGGAGCAAATCGACATGAGACAGCCATATGGATTTATCAAACCTAATATGGATGACAAAGTTTGTCTACTGAAAACGTCACTGTATGGTTTGAAATAGTCACCTAAGAAATGGTACAAACGTTTTGATACATTCATGGTGTCAAAAGGGTTCACGAGGAGTCCATATGATAGTTGTGTGTATCATCAAAAGATTTCATATGATTCTTATGTTTAATTGTTGCTGTATGTGGATGATATGCTTATTGCTGCTTGTAGTATTTCACATATTATGTAGATAAAGAAGCAGCTTAGTTCCGAATTTGAGATGAAATATCTGGGTAGAGAAAAGAAGATTCTTGGTATGAAGATTATTAGAAAAAGAAGTTTAGGATCATTACACTTGTCTCAACGAAGATATATTGAGAAAATGTTACAACGATTCAACATATTTGATGCTAAGGCAATTATCCGTTTGCTACTCATTTCAAGTTGTCTGTAGTAGGAGTGGTCAAGGACGATGGTGAGTTGGAACAGATGTTGAAGGTTCCATATGCAAGTGTAGCTGGTAGTATCATGTATGCTATGGTATGCACACGTCTGGATATTTCACATGCGGTTAGTGTAGTTAGTAGGTACATGGGATGTCTTGGGAAAGAACACTGGCAGGAAGTGAAATGGATACTTCGGTGTCTTAAGAATACCGTGAACGTTGGCTTAAATTTTAACAAGGCCAATATTCGTAAACCGTTGAATAATGTTGCAGGATTATTGGTTGGTTTTGTTGATTCTGATTTTGAAGGTGATCTAGATAATAGGAGATCTCTGATAGGATATGTATTTACTCTAGCTGGGAGTGCGATCAGTTGGAAAGAACAGTTGCAAGGTAAAAATTACTTACAAAGAGTTGCCATCATCCAGTGCAGGGATATTAAAAGACTGAAAGATCGGAAAATCAATGACAAGTCTATTATGGAACGCTTGTCAAATGATCTAAGAATAAGAGACTTTTTGTTAAGAAGTACAAAGAGGAGTTAAAAATCATCAGTGCTCAAGTTGTGAAAGATAAAAAAGACGTGGTAGATTAATAAAACTATGAGATCTCAAAATATTTAGATTATCGGGATGTTTCAGTGAAATCTGACATGGTGTTAGATTTTCATAAGGCATTCCCCAAGATAAACCTTAGATCTTTGTGGGAGTTGCGCCCAAATGAGTTCTTGACCAATGACATGCCCATAGAAGACAACTTGGGCATATTCATAGACTCATCCAACGATAGTCATGAAGAAAGTGATGGGAGTAACTGCGAATGTGGGAGTTCAGAGGAAGAGATCTTCGATGAGGACAAGCAAAGAGGCCAGTTTAGTGATATTTTGTTGTGCGTAAGTCCTTAGCGAGTGTAAGGTAGTTTGTTATATATTTTTTTCGTATTTAAGGAAGTTTTTGGCCTGTCCATCAAATTTTACTACTTGTTCGGATGTTTTTATAACCCATTGCCATAGCCAAAGAATTTTTGTATTTGCTTTTATCAATAAATTATTGTTATTTTATTTTCTTTCAATATCTATTATTGTACTTTATTCGAAGGAGTATAGATCAAACAATCTATCCATTCAATGGTGATTCGTTCCAAGGTAAATAGATTAATCACTCTACTCATTCAAATGTAATCCATTCAAAGGTACTCCATTGGAAAGTAATCCATTCAAAGGTATTTCATTGAAGGTATATAAATCAAGCACTTTGAACATTCGAAGCTAATCTAATTGGAAGGTATATAAATTAATTACTTTGACCATTCGAATGTAATACATTTGAAGATATAAAAAATAATTGCTTTGACCATTCAAATGTAATATCTTAGAAGGTAATCCTTTAATATATTCAATATTCCATGGGTGCCTCAGATAGTGTCCTATTGATCCATCAGTTTATAGGTTCCAGACTTGACCTTTCATTTTACATGGCCTTTCCCAATTTGTTGCTACATTTTCTAACCTCTTATCTTTGGTATGTAAGAAAAACTTTTTAAGAACTCAATCTCCTACTTTGAATTTTAGACGCATATTCGATTCTCATCAAACCTTGATAATGAACAACTCTGAAATGAGTTCTGATTCAGTTTTCCTTAATCAAATATAATTTAATCAGTGTGTTGTACGATAAGCCCATAACACTTATTGTAAATAATTTGGCCACTTACTTGCTACCCCCTCTAAATTCTTCTTCAAACCTATCAGAATGGATTTATTAAAAACCTCTACCTCCCCATTGGCTTGAGGGTGAAAAGGTGAAGCAAAAAATGACGAATTCCTCTGGAACAACAAGACATTTCTATGTCTCTATTCTCAAATTGAGGGCCATTATCCATTGTAATGCTTTTAGGGATCCCAAAAATAAAACATACTTTGGAGAAGATAAATTTTATCAGTACTTTCGATGTAGAACCAGAGAGAAGCGTTGCTTATACTCACTTGGAGAAATAATCAACTATTACATATTATAGTTTGACAACCTCTTGACATCATTAGTATGGGTCCTACTAAATTGAGCCCCAATATCTCAAAAGATATTACCCCATAAATTGATTCTAGTGGGACTGCAAGTATATGTATTGCATTTGCAAAACTTAGGGATGGATCACATCGGTACACTAACTCTTTAGCATTTGTAATGATGGAAGACCAACAATATCCTGCCACTAAAACCTTTCTACTTAGTGTTTTGTAGCCATGGTGAGCAGAGCCTTCCCCATTGTGTTACTCCGATGAAATCACCTAGGACTTATCATATCCAAAGCATCGCAATAAATACATACTAAAGAATGTCTTATAAAGGACATCTCTCAAGGTTAAAAAGCAATATGCCTTAAACTGTAAATTCTTAGCAAATACTTCATCAACGGGAAAAAATTCCTAAATAATAAATTCTTTGATCTCATTGCTCCAATCTTTGTTTGTTATTGTTTAAACTTGGAAAATTTCTTCAGTACTTTTCCCAACTTCAAATTTTAATACCGAAGGGTATACTTGTAGTAATATCCAGGGATATGCTTTAGAGTAAGAAATACTAGCTAAGAAATCAACCATCAAATTTTCGGCTCGTGGCACATGCACATACTTCACATATTTGAAGAAGGCTAATGTTTCTCTCAATACGCGTAAATACTTTACCAACTGCTCTTTTCTAGCTTCGGATTGGCCTTGAGCATGATGTATGAGCAATTGTGAACCATTTATCAATCAAACTGTTTTAGCAACATATATTTGGGCAAGTATTAGTCCAAGTATTGTTGTTTTGTACTTAGCTTCATTGTTTGATATCTTAAAACGAAAGCGTATTGTTTGGTACATTTAATCTTCAAAAGGAGATAGTAAACAAATTCCTTCCCCACAAGCAAATAGGGAATTTTCATTATTTATTCTTTTATAGTTTTTTCAATGTGGAATTCCATATATGATTGTACCGAATAAAATTCAACCAAAATGTCTACTACAGCTTGTGCCTTGATTGTAGTTCAAGGAGTGAAGTAAATATCATAGTTCCCAAAAATCCGCAGACCACTTGGTTATCCCACCTGATACATCCAGTTTTAGTAAAATATGTTCTGGGGGAAACAGGTTCGAATGTAATGGAGTGTGTTTGGAAATATTGCCTCAATTTTTTTGTTGTTATTATAAGGGCCATAGATATTTTTCCAGCCTTATACATTTTTGAAGCATTGAACAGACTCTTGCTAACATAGTAAACAAGGGGAGGGTAACTATCAACTTCCGGAACGAAAATTACACTTACTGTATAGTCGAATACTGCTGGGTAAATGTAGAGTCTTTCATCCATCACTAATTTTGTTAATGTTTTTCATGAAAAAAAAATGTTCTTTATTCGTAAAGAATGCCTCAACATATTCGGAGAACAATTAAACTCTTTAGAATTCCTTAAGGCTTCGTAAAAAAGTACACGCTTTTCAGATGTCTTTGATATAAATATGTTCAACACAGCCAACATTCCGCTTAGTATTTGGAACTTTTTAATCGATCTGGGAGGGTACATTGTGAGTAATAGATTAACTGTATTGGGCCGACTTGAATCTTCTTTTCACTTATAACTTATCCCAAAAACATTCCGGACCATACTTCGACCGTGCACTTCTCTGGATCAAATTTCAAGTTAATAGCATCCAAATTGGAAACGGTTTCTTCAAGATCAAACAAGTGATTCTCATCCCTTAAGCTCTCTACTAGCATACCATCAATATAAACCTCAACATTTCGTCCAATATGGTTTTCAAAAGCTTTATTCACTAAATGATAGTAAATAGCCCCATCATTCTTTAAACTGTAGGGCATGACCTTATAACAATGAAAACCCATTTATGTGATGAATGTAGTGTGGTCTTGATCCTTCAGATTAATATGTATCATATAGTATCCACCTAACACATCCATGAATGATATTAGTTTGTTGCCAGAAGTATAATCTATTAATTGATCTATATGGGAGGCAAAGAACGGATCATTCAGACGTACACTGTTTAGGTTTGTGAAATCAATATACATACGCAACTTTTCGTTTTTATTTTTTACAAGCACTGGATTAGCAATCCATAATGGGTACTGAGATTCTCGGATATTCCTAAAATTTCTCAATTGGTCTACCTCTTTAACAATGGCTTCCGATATTTCTACAGAAAAAGCCCTATAGTTTTGTACGATAGCGCCCATATCAGTTTATATAGGTAGTTTGTGACAAACGAGGCTTGCAGGTACACTCGTTACTTCATCTGTACACCAAACAAACACTTGCAAATTCTTAGATAACAATGATAACAACGTTGTCTTCACTTCTAATGGTAATTTGGCTCCAATCCTAACAAACTTTCCATCTGTAAAAGAGTTTAATTCCACATGTTCGTAAAAAATAACCGCACTAGGAGTCTCTTGTAGATTGTCTATTTTTCTTGAATTTGCAAGAGGTATCTAGTAATTGTTATTCCTTCTTGGCTACTATATTCTCTAATACTTTTGGGTCAAAGTGGTGACATAACATTTTCTAGCCACTTTTTGGCTGCTTCGAACGAATCCAACTTGGCCCCCAACTGCACATAAGGAATTGGACCATAAACCACCACAAAGTGTAACCTGGTTATCTTCTTAAATGATCATTTCCCAATGATGGTTTCACATCCCAATTCTCCAACAACTTCAACAAAACTCCCCTTAAATCCTACCATCCCAATAATGGTTTCACATTCCAATCCTTCAACTTCTCTCCAGGTTTCTTCTTGTACTGAATAAAGGTATCACTATTTGCTCTCATTTCTTTGCTCCCCACAAACTTCCTTCGAAATGCAGTATAAAAATCTATAAAATTTGAAATGGATCCCCTCAGAATCTGATTGTACCACTTGAGAGATGTTCCCTTAAAAGTCTGCGAAAATGTACGACACACTAGCCAGTCATCATCTTCGAAGTTTATCATATATTTCTTGAACTGTTCGATGTGATCATCGGGATCCTGCATCTCATTGAACTTCTCGACTTTGTAAATGTCAAAACGTTTCGGAAGCGTTATAGAGCAAATTGCACTTGTCAACGGAGAGTTTCTCCAGTCAACACCTTGAACAAACTGATCATCTGTTCCCATTGTAACATATAAATTTCGATCAGTCTCAGCATATTGATTCGAAGTGTTTCCTTTGCACCATGTAGAACGAGGAAAATTATCCGTTTTAGATTTTCTTTCCTTTTTTATATTTCCTCGACTGATCTCTGTCTGATTCCTCTTCCGAAGAACTCTTGTATCTTTTAAAACCCAAAGCTGAGCTTTCAACCTCCTCATCACTAGAGGTTATATACTTTTGCTTATCGTTTTTCCCTTTGCAAGATGAATATCGCTCTTTAGAAGACACAAAACGCGCTTTTCTATGCTCAGTTTTAGCTTGTCGATCATCTCACTCTTTTTTGTTTTTTGCCTAACCTCGGATTTAAGCTTTGCCGAGTGAATCTTCTGTTCTCTTCGTTCATACTTTTCATTTAACACATTTATCTTATCTAAATGCTGGTTCATTTGTACCTCAATGTCAAATTAAGTTTGGATCGGAGATGATCCATCAGGCCTATTTTCGTCTCTTTGTAAATCATCTTTCAAAGACTATATCGTCGATCGAATCGAATGATTTTTCTCGGGATTCAACATATTTAATTTTGAACAAGAAATACAACAAGATTGTATCAAATTCAAACAGATAAAGTCATTGATTTCTTATTCAGTCCCTAGTGGAGTCGCCAATTTGGTGTGTATAGATTTTGCCTTGGTAAATTGTTATAAGAGAATTCTAGGGAGAGAAAGAGTTAGAGAGTCTTTAGAGAGATAAATTTTAAGTACAATGAGTTAAGTAGAAAAAATGTTCAACCCTTTTATTAGGTTAGCCTTTCCCTTTATATGGAGGAGCCAAGACTTAGCCTTGATATGAAATCTGTTACAAAAATGGACAAATTGCTCTTTAATCCTTAACAATTATAAATAATCACAAATTTTCTCTAAAACTTATATTATATAAAATTTAAGGATTGAACTTACATTATTTACAGTTTAATCCTTACACTTACATTATTTACAATTTAATCCTCAAAATCCTACTTCCATATCAAGAAGTAAAAAAGATGAGTGAGATCAGAGCATTTTAACCTTTGGTGGAAGGCTAACCCTGATTCAATCTATCCTCTTATCCTACCCTACTTACATAAGACAAAACTCTTTAATCCATACGACTGTTATCTAATGAATTGAAACTTTATACAACATATCCATATGGGGCTCTAAAAGAGGGAAGCAAACTATCCGCTGGATACACTGGTCAAAGGTTTGTAAAACTTTTAAAGAATGGGGGCTTAATGTTAGAAAAATTAAAGAGCTGCAAGATATTTTCTCTCACAAGATCTGGTTCAATTTCAGGGCACAAAACTCATTATGGGCCACGTTGATTATCTCAAGTTATGGTGAAAACAATCACCCTATTTCAGGGCATAAATATTAGAGACATTGCTGAGAGGTATAGTTTTTGGTCTACTCGGTATGGTGGAATGGATTTATGTTTAGACAAATGGTGTTCAATACAGCCATTTGTCTCTTTTAATGAAGGCGAAATAGATCAGGCTTTAATGGGTGTGAACTCATGGAATTTGGTTGAATGGAACTTAATATATTTCTAGATTGGAAGAATCAGTTATCCCTTCTGACATTCTCAACATTAAAAAGATTTGTCTTAATGCGAATCTCTCTGATACCATTAACTGGACAATCTCTCATAATGGCTTCTACAACACTAAAGCTACATGGAATGAAATAAGAAATAAAGTTAATATCTCTAACCTGTATAAACAAACCTGGAATCCTATCACGCCTCCCAAGTGTTAAATTTTTTTTTTGGAGAGCTTTGCATAATTGGCTTCCTGCTGATTCTAATCCTGCAAAAGAAAAAAATTCAGTTAGCTTCAAAGTGTTTGCACTGTGATAACACATAAATTTTAAATCATGTTTTGGTGGGATGTGAAAGAGCTTGGAATGTTTGGTATCATTTTGCTGCCTACTTTAATATATACATTACTAGAAACATGACTTTCTCTCCCCTAGTGGCGTCGTGGTACTTGGCCACTAGTAAAGCTGTGCACATAAGAATTATTATACCTCTAATTGTTGCCTGGGTCATATGGTTTTCAAGAAACAAAATGAAGCATGATGGCTAGCATATGGATACTAAAGCCATGATCAGTTTTATTTCTAGTATTCTTTCAAGTCTTTATATAGCAAATCTACTCAAAAGAAAGCATTGGGATGTGGACACCAAGGTTGGTCCTTTACTTGGTTGTATTAACCATATTACCAAGCCAAGAGTGGCCTTATCTCTTGCCTGGATAAATCCTCAGTTAAGCAGATACAAATTGAATTCAGATGGGGCTTGTAGTCGATCTGGTGAGTCTAATGGGGGAGGTCTCGTTCGAGACACTGATGGTAACATTATTCTTTGTTATGCCCGTCTTAATGGCAAAAACATTACGGTGGTGGTTGAATGTAAAGCCTTATTTAATGGGTTATATATTTGTCTTTCCAAAGGGATTAATGAGTTAGATATCAAAACTGACTCAAGTAATCTATCCAATTTAATCCTTTATAGAACAAGTCCTTAGTATCTTAAGCATATTCTGCATTGTTACATGAATCTAATTTCCTCCAACATGAATGTTATTCACATTTATAAGGAACATAATGAGGCATCAAAGTGGATTGCGAAAGCAACTATGAATAGTAACCAAAATCTTGATTTTGACCAGTGTGATGCTCCAAACTACCTCAAAGCAATTACCTTCCTTGACGGATTTGGAACAAGATACTTGACAAGGGATCTCAACCTTGTAAAGAAATCCTAATTGAATCAGATTTTGATAATACGTGCCTATTAGTTTTGGCTCTAATTGAAGGATTTGGCTTGAAATCGTCTAGAAATCGTGTGATAGAATCTCGAAGAATCGATATCAGCTACTCGTACCATCAACTTTTTATTCGAATGGAACTCTCTCTGTTTACAAATTTAGGACTTCTTCTTCATCTGTTACTTTAATACGTGGTTCTTCAATGGTCTGAAGCTGGATACACTCTTCGACTACAAGTGGCGAACTTACTTAGAATTCTTCAATCTTCTTCAATTATGACTAAAAAAGTTTGTGACTCATTTTTCTGCAAACAATTGGCATGAGATTTGAGTATTTCAGTAGATTAGGAATTTGTGGAGTGGAAATCAAGAGTTCTTTTATTGGATTTGATGATTTATGTATTGGGGTTTCAATGTAACTCGAAAATCCTAGTTTTTGTCTTTGTGAATGAATGTTTTGTTTTTAATTGAAATAAAAAATCTAAATTTAAATTAGATAACGTTTTTGGCTAATTGAGATTTAGTTATCTAGATTGATATTTTTCCCCTTGTCACATAATCAAAGTTTGTTAATTAGCCAAAAAAAACGAGAATTTTTTATAACTTGACATTTTTTTGGCTAATTGAGATTTAGTTATCTAGATTGATATTTTTCCCCTTGTCACATAATCAAAGTTTGTTAATTAGCCAAAAAAAAAACGAGAATTTTTTATAACTTGACATTTTTTTGGCTAATTGAGATTTAGTTATCTAGATTGATATTTTTCCCCTTGTCACATAATCAAAGTTTGTTAATTAAGGTTTAGCTGAATTGTCTTAAATTAAGTTATTTTGAAGAGATTTCCTCGGAAAAAGGCTTTTTTTATTTATTTATAAAAACTATGTCAAGTTATTCATGAATGGTCATTGAAATAGTTATTAAATATTTAGTCGCAAATCAATCTATCACCGGCGATTTTTTTCTTTTTTAAAAAAATAATTTGAAATGCCAGCAGTAGGGGGTGTTTATCGGTCCGGTTCGGTTCGGGTTTCGCTAGAACCGGACCGGGCCACTAAGCTTATCATTTTGGACCGGACCGGACTAATAAGTTTATCGGTTCGGACCGGACCGGACCGATAAGCTTTTAGTTCTATATTTTGGAACCGGACCAAACCGCTAAGTTTTCGGTTCGGTTCGGTTCCGGTTCGATTTTAGCTCGGTTTAGTCGAGTTCGGTCCGGTTCCATTACCAATTTCGGTCTTGTTCGGTCTATTTAAAAAAATTAAATTAAATTAAAATTTATTTTTTGACTTTTTTTAAATAAATAAATAACATAAAAATCAAAGTCCAAGATTTAATCTTTAATTTTTTATTAAAATAGATAATTAACTATTAATTTTGACAATATAATGTATAAAAAAATTAATAATAATAATAATAAATTAATCAAGGTAACGGTTTTATCGGTTCGGTTCCATACGGTTCAATCGGTTTACCAATTTTATCGGTTTGCTTGCTAATCAATTCCGGTTTATCAGTTTTATTGGTTCGGAATCAGTTTTGTTGTTTCGGTTTCTTATCGATTTCGGTTTTTAAGATGGAACTATCGTCAAGATTCGGTCCGGTTTTTATCGGTTCGGTTCCGGTCCGGTTCTCGGAATCCGTTGACATCCCCATTCAGAAGTAATGCTTTTTAAACTTTTTGAAGTTTTTGTACGGTTTAGATAAAAGTAAAAAGGTGCGATAGAAAAACATTTTAGGAGAGGTGTTATAAGGGTTTGGCTAAATTAGGGTCCAAATTTTGTTAACCATTTCCAATTAGTAGGAAATCTTTTTTAATAAATAGTCAAAGACGGGTTTGGCCTTTGACCAAAAATCTTTAATTTTGTCTTTTTAGTGAGTTGTGGGTATAGTTAACACAAAATAGAAAAACACAAAATTACTTCTCCTACAACCCTCTTAGACTCAACAAAATAAAAAAAACTCCAAAAAAACGCAAAAATTCCAAAAATCACAAGAAAACTCCAAACCTCTAAAACCCAACAATTTTTTTTGTAAGAACGAAATCATTGAAGGATGATTTCAAAAGGTGAGACTACTTTTCACGAAACCTACAAAAAAATACATTCCCCGTCGGTGGGACTACTTTTCACCCGGCGGGGTAACAAATACACCTGAAAAAAACTCATTCCCCGCCGGTTGGACTACTTTTCACCCGTCGGGGTAAAAACGAAACCTGGAAAAAATATATTCCCCGCCGGTGGGACTACTTTTCACCCGGCGGGGTAACCACGAACCAGAAATTTTCCACCATTGAAGGACCTCGAACCGATTCCTAAATCTACCTCTAAAACACCGAATCAGCCACAACAAAACATTCCTAACATCACTATACTACTATAAACACCAATATAAACATGTATTTCACTATAAACTAGCACAAATCTACAGAAGAAAAAAAATCAACAAAAACAAAATTTAGAGATGTTAACTCTTTATTTTCTCATTCTTGTTCTTGACTAAGTGTGAATCTAGTAGAGTTGTTGTGGAACGAGAAAAGGAGTTGAAGTTGGAGCTAATTTGAGGTTGGTGTTTTGGAGGTTTGAAGAAGAAGAAGAGAAGAAAGATGGGGCTGTTTTGGTTTTGGGGATGGTTAGTTTTTAGAGTTATGGCTTAGTGAAAATTGAGAAGATATTTTGGGTAAAATAATGGGGTTACTTAAAATTTGTGTGAGAATGGTTAAAATTGGGACTGCTTATCGAAAGGGGCCATAATTTAACCAAACCGGTGTTATAATTTTTGGGGGAGAGTAGTTTCATTGTAAATTCGTTGGGTACCGACTTTTTGAAACAAAATAAAATTTAATAGGAGTTTTTTTCTTCAATAACTAAAATTATTATTCAAAAAAAAATCATACTTGAACTGTGAAATTATTTTTATATAATTACGGTGATTGTTTTCTTATAAATTGAAAATTTGTGTGCTATAGGAACGAATTCTTTTAAAAAGTGCATGATTTGTTCAAACACTATATGCCTCCTCTTTTGTGTGTTAAACTAGCGAAGTTGGCGATTATGTTGCGAAAGAGGAGATAAATATTTTCACCTCTATTGCGCCTTATTTTTTATGGTATCAATACTCATATTGACTATGCTTAAATTGTGAAATTAATGTTCGGTGTAATATATAATTTGGAGAGAAGTTAAATAGTATAAATAATATTTGAACTTTTTAATCGTAGTTCAGCAAGTAATAGCTTGTTGCTTTTCAAGTTGACAAAGGGTGGTATAATACATGTGGAAGTATTAATAATTAGTTTGATTTCGTTGGAATGCAAGGGTAGATCAATGGTAAAGATAAGAGTCCTTACTTGAAACGTATTAGACAATCGTTATCAAATACAACTCATTTTTATTATTGACCGAAATACACTTTGTGGTGCCCATTTAATATTAAGAATACTTCAGGTAATAAAATATGGTTATGGGATTGAGTTATATGAGTTATATTATCTCAATGAGCCGTTAACAATGTAAGACCACGTGGGTCTAGTATCTTTATATAAACCTTTCTTAAGCTTTAAAGAAGTTAATAAAGGTTTTCATTTTCTAACCACTTTCTTTATTTGGTCTCCGTAAAGTATATAATAAAGCAGTTTAATTATCTTTCTAAGCATTTTTTTTACTTTATTTGTTATTAATTTTACGCAATTACCTTTCGGTTATTTTTGTAATTATCTATGGCGACTACCGTTGGAGCTTACATAGGTACATGCAGAGGCGTCAAACGGGTTGAACCAGCACCAACCCGCACCGTTTAAATCAGAACCACGGGTTGCAGTCCTGCCAGGTTGCGGTCCTGGCGGGTTGCGGTCCTGCCAGGTTGCGGTCCTGGCGGGTTGCTCTTATGCGGTCCTTACGGTCTGGCGGTCCTGCCAGGTTGCAGTCCTAATGAGCCAGTTTCACAGTTAAACCGTCAGTTCAAACCACCAGACGAACCATTTAAGAGCCGTTTATCAGTTCAAACCATCAAACCATCAGACAAACCATTTAAGAACCGTTTATCGGAATATTTTATAATGTTATTTAAAATTAATTTGTAAGTGTTAATTGAATCTAATTTCAATAATTGAGTTAATTATTCTATTTTATGTATTTTAATTTAAATATATTATCATTTTAATCGAAATTTTATAATCATCAATTACATTCTAAAAAAATAATTGTAATTTGATTTTGATACGTTTTCTTTTCTATTTATATTTATGTATTTAAGATATTTTATTTAATATTATGTAGATATTAAATAAAATAAGTATATCTACTTGTATTTCGATTACAAATTTACAACATTTGAAGTATAAATTTAATATTTGAAGTATTCAATTATTTTAAGTATAAATTTAAAGTTTTAAAAATTGTATAAATTTGGATTATGTTCCAATTGCATAAACACATGTAATTTGGTTGTGAAATAAATTCAAAAATACCAAATGTGTTTCAATTAACTATATGTAATTTGGTTCCTAAAAAGAAATTATATTATGATGGCATAATTAAATATAATTAATTAAATATACTTATTTAGGAGATTAACATCATCAACCATATCAACTATCTATTATGTTCCAAATTAACTTGTTAATAATATAAAATTTCTTTCAATAAACTAGAAAAAAAGGAAGGGTTTATAATATAAAATTTCTTTCATTAATCTAGAGAATTTAATATATATTTTTTTCATAAAAGTACTAAAATTATTAAAAAACTAATAGTTCGAAAAATCTATTTATAGATTTTTATTTTTTTTAAATAATAGTTCGAATTTCCTATTTATATAATTTTTTTTAATTTTTTTTAAAATATTAGTGCGCGAAATCCTATATATAGAGTTTTGATTATTTTTAATAGTTTAAAGTGCTTACATTTTAAAAAAAATTAATTTTTTTATAAAAAAAATATTTTTTTAAAAAAAAAATCAATCACGGATGACGTCAGCAAGTGACGTCATCTGTGACGTCACCGTGCGGACCATCCGCTCAGACGTGCGGATGGTCCGCACGATTCAAAAGGTAACGGCTAGTAGAAACTAGCCGTTACCTTTTGAATCCAGGGCATCCGGACCATCCGGACGCAGGTCCGGATGGTCCGAATTACAGGTTCGGGCATCCGGACATTTCGTCCGGATGCCCCGGATGGTCCGGACGAAAAAAAATCGGATTTTTCAAAAAAAAATTTGGTTCTCCTCTATAAATAGAGGAGACCCCAACTCCAACCTCACACACTCTCTAAATCTACTATAAACTCTCTAAATCTCTCAACTTGTTCTAGATTTTGTTATTAAGCTTAACTTTTGTATTTTAAATATCGTACTTCTGTTTTCGAAATAGTTAGATTTTTTTTTCGAAAAAAAATTGTTATTAGTTTGTATTAGTTATTATTTGTGCTTATTTCCTATTTCCAATGCCGTCTTGTGGCTTCAACAACAGGTTAGGACAAGCAACTCCGAAAACTGATTTTTCGGAATTTTCATCTTTTATGATGTCTCCTCCAGCCGAGAGGGATCCGATCACACGACGCATCAAATGTGCCACTGAACCTACGAATATGAGTAAGACTCTCAAACAAAATTTTAGTTTGAAATTTTCTAATAAGGATAGGCGAAACTTCAAACTTGTTAGTACTACACGTACGACTGTTAGTAAGACCGCCAAACCAAATTTTAGTTCTAAAATGGTTGACAAGGTGACACGAAGTGTCAAACACCCAACTATAACCAAGACTAAGAGTAAGACCGTTGTTCCTAAACAAAGTCTTAGTACGAAGACGAAGATGGTCGATTTGATTGCTGCTGCGTTAAGTAAGGTTAATCGTGAGACTCGAGGACAAGTTTTGGGAGATCCATTACAAATTGCAGCTACTGTTGAGAAATTTTTGCGACTTAAAAAAGTGGTTAGCGACAAGAGACTAAAAACTGTATTTTAGCAATTGTAATATTAAATATTTTAATATAACTTGTAATATTTTAGCATTTGTAATATTAAATATTTTAATATGACTTGTAATATTTTAGCATTTGTAATATTAAATATTTTAATATAACTTGTAATATTTTAGCATGATAAAATATGATTTTGGTTTAAAAAATAATAAATAACACTTGTTATATTTAAAACCAAATCACAATAATAAAATTCAAAATATAATATTAAAATTATAACAATATAACTTAAAAATAATAAATAACACTTGTTATATTTAAAACCAAATCACAATAATAAAATTCAAAATATAATATTAAAATTATAACAATATAACTTAAAAATAATAAATAACACTTGTTATATTTAAAACCAAATCACAATAATAAAATTCAAAATGTAATATTAAAATTACAACAATATAACTTAAAAATAATAAATAACACTTGTAATATTTAAAACCAAATCACAATAATAAAATTCAAAATGTAATATTAAAATTATAATAATATAACTTAAAAATAATAAATAACACTTGTAATATTTAAAACCAAATCACAATAATAAAATTCAAAATGTAATATTATAATTACAACCATATAACTTAAAAATAATAAATAACACTTGTAATATTTAAAAACAAATCATAGTAATAAAATTCAAAATGTAATATTAAAATTATAACCATGAATTTTGTAATATTTTAACATGATAAGATATAGTTTTGGTTTATAATATTAAAATCAACACTACTAATATTAAATCTAAAAACATAATAATAATATTGAAAATGTGATAATAACATAAGTAATATTTAAAATTTTGGACTATATAATAATTACAACACTTAAAATATTAATAACCAACACTTAAAATATTTTAATATCAATATTTTTTAAATATAACATTTTGGTTATAAAATAAATAAAATCAGCATAATATTTACCAATAAACCGCCGGTTTTTTACAAATAAACCGTGGTTTCGCAGTCCTGTCGGGTTGCAGTCCTGCCGGGTTGCGGTCCTTGCGGGTTGCTCCTTATGCGATCCTGGCGGGTTGCGGTCCTGCCAGGTTGCGGTTCTGTCAGGTTGCAGTCCTAATGGGCCAGTTTCGCAGGTAAACCGCCAGTTCTTAAGCAGGTTGTCAGCTTTGAACCGTGGTTCCAGAACCATTAGACACCTCTAGGTACATGGATACTAACGTCTAAAGGTTTAGGTATTTTCAGTCTATCTTTAGAATATACTAAAGAATGGATTGTGAGATGCGGATAGATCCCGCAATTGTTACCAAATGAGTCACTATTGGAGAAGGGTTCGGTATTGTGGGAAACTAAACTACAACAAATAAAATAAGAAAACAAGATCGGTTCATTATGAAGAACCCCGTGATCGATTGTGGTAGGAAATTAATGCGTTAAAATCACAAAAATAAACAATGACAATTCAACTAAGAAATATCCATTCGAAAAATTTCAAAGCTCGAGGAAAAAATGTATTTGAGGAAGAAGGTGCCGAGTCAGATTTTTTTTAAACTGAGAAAAATATTGAAGAGGTTGCTTGAACATAAGCCACCATTACTTGAAATATAAATGGAGGATAATGTATTGCTACCGTCCTTCATAGTCTCGTGAGTAATCTATGCCCGGATTCAAATAATTTTCTTATTCTTCAAATAGGAATCATCATCACAAAAAGAAAATAAATTATTATGGTAAACATTATTCAAAGAGATAAAGTAGTCAATAACAAAGAATGAAGAGTGGAAGGAAAATACATAACACGACTCATCGGATAAACAAGAGACTCAAAAGGGTAAGGATATTGTACTAGCTTAGGGAAAGGTCACACAACAATAAACTGTGGTACCGATCCGAGAATCTCACTTTGTTATTGGGGAACTCGGGGAACCAAAGCTTTAATGACAAAAAAATAGTCAATGTATGGTTCAGTCTGAGAAGGGTCTTTATGCAACTGCTAATGATGGCCACTAGTATGGTCATGGACATTATTCGATGTAGATTTCCGTATCTGTAGAAAGTCTATTGGGATATGTACCAAAAGGGTTTAATATATCCAAACTGGGAATGTTCCATGTGAATAGGGATCCGGATAACCATCTAGATCATTTTAAAGACTTTATGATACATTACGACGATAATGATAAGTTGTTGTGTCAAGCTTTCTCTCAAAATTTTAAAGACAATACTTCAAAATTGTACAACCAACTTCCGTTGAGTTCTATCAATTTTTTTTATATTTTCTGGACGTAATACATATGGTATTTGTGAGAGCAAACACAATAATTCAGTGTTGCTAGTTAGTTAGGGAGAGTTTGAAAAATTACACTAAATTTTTTATTCTTAGAAAAAACAGCCTTGATGATTGTTAAGAGCAAGTAGTTGTTGCTTCTGTTATGCAATAACTTCTCCCCGAAGATTTAGATGATAAGGTAACCATAAGTTGTCTTAATATTTGCAAAGTAAATCAAAGTGGAGGTGTTGTAAAGATTAAAATTGATCATTTTGCAAAGATAGGCTTCGTAGTCTTCTACCTCGGGATATCAATAACAACAAGCCTAAAACATTTAGCTCCAGTTACCTTCTCTTTTCCTTTTAAGGGAATAAATCACACCCTGCCCTAACCTACAGAAAATAAAAACCCATTAAGTTAGTATTATATGGTTAAAACAAATCAATAGGTTCGACCCTATAAATATGGTGAACTAACACAAAGCATCAGTATTATTTTTGATATGACGCATAAGTTTGTTCAGTTTAGAAAACCACTTCTAATTCAAAGTGTGAGGGACGTACGCAATAAAAAATTCGCAAGTATCATAATGATATAGGTCATGACACAAATGATTACATAATTTTGAAGCAGGAAATCTAAACCTTGATTGAGAATGGGAAACTCAACACTTTTTCAAAGCACAATCTCGAGGTCGATAGCAAGTGCCCGTTGGTAATCACGCACAGTCTAAATGGAGGTAATCAAGATTTTATTCGAGCTGGAAAACACAATTGTCATAGTCGGACCTTAGAATTATTTTAATATGGGTTTTGAATATCTAGACCTTGATCTTAACCGAATGAGTATTGTAGTGATTGATGAACCCAACAAGGAGGGAATGGTTAAAAATCTATGATAATTCTCAAAATCAGTGTTTATTTTTGGCGGGGATGCTATATTTTAGGCTTTTGACTACTCGTAAAAGTGTCATGTTGTATGTTGGGAAACTCAGTGATTTTTGGTGGGGATACTGCTTTTTACGGGGGGTGTATTGTTAGGTATGGGATTCTTCAAAAAAATGATATAAATAATTTTTATAATGGTGGATGGACCAACCTCATACAATTTGGCAGATCAAGGTTGTCAAGAATGTATATTTTTTCCTCAGTTGTCCATCAGTGTTTAAACTATATGACTGGTGTTCATGTAGAAGTTGTCTGTAGTAGTCGGAAACTAGGTAAAAAATGATACACTAATGTTATGACTCCTAATATAATTAAAAGTTTTGAAACAAATAGAGAATAGTAGTTATCGGAATCCACTTTGGATTCAACTGTTTTAAAAATATGAGGGAGACTCCTAGTTCATTAACCTCTCATGAGGACATTGAAGTTGATACCTTTCCAAGCAGAAAAAGTTTGAAGATCGGAGCCCGAATAGAATCGATCATAAAGGAACGAATTTTAGGTTTACTTGGTATACCGATAATGTAACATGAGTCTGTACAAGTGTTATTTTCCATAAACTTGCAGTATGACCCAATGTATGCCGTATTATTCAAAAATGAATAACTTTCTCTATCGAAACGTTTGAAGCCATTTTAGTGGAGGTAAATTAATTAAGAAAATTAGGGCATATCCGAGAATTTGAATAGTTATTGCGGACATGAAACCCAATACTCATCAAGAATAAAAAGTAGAAATGATGCATGTGTGTTGACTTTACAGATTGAAACAAAGCCTTCCTAAACTATCATTTATGTGTCCCTAGAATAGACCAATTGATAGACTCAATATCGGGTAATAAACTCTTATCATTTATGAATACTTTTTTGTGTTATAACAAGATTGAGATGGATCTGAAGGACCAACACAGCACCATATTCAGAACTGATAGGGTTGCATTATTACAAAATGATGTCCTTTGCACTGAAGAATGTTGTGGCTACCTATCAACATATAATAAAAAATCTTTCACTAGCCAGATGAGAATGAATGGTGAAGTTTATATTGATGATATATTAGTAGAAAGAACCATAATTGAAATTTTTGATCCCGCGTCAATATGCTCATTTTTCTCGCCAACCAATCGCATTGCGTTCTTTTCGAAAGTTAGGAATCTTCTTTGAGCATCAACCTCCTCAAAAATACCAACACCTCCCTTAGCCGATTACTCTAGAGGCTTATCTATGGTTGTTGTATTATTGTTTTTGTCGTTCATTCTTCTTTGCATGAATATTAGAAAAATGTTTTTTTTTTCTGGAGCTAGTACAGATTGTGTCACTAAATAGTTCCCTTCATTATCCAAACACCTCATCGCGATGAAATGTGATTGGTGTTTATTGATAGTGTCTCTTTAGGACGGAGGTGGCCTAGAAGGGAAAGTTTTTAGCGCTGAAGGCTGAGTGTTAGATGATGGGATATCAACTGATTCAGAATGAATTTTACATGGAAATTTACCTGGATAGTTTTTAGTGCTCAAGGCTGAGTGTTAGATGATGGGACATCAGCTGATTCAGAATGCATTTTACATGGAAATTTACCTGGATAGTTGTATATTAGAACGATGAATTTGATTTTATATCCACTATTCTCACTTTGACTTGGTTTGAGAAAGATAACAAATTATTTAGGGAATTGTTGGTAGAAAACATGCAAATCCAAAGAGAATGTATAGTACCAGAAAGATGTTGCAGGATAAACTTTTGTGGTTGTTACCAGACTAAGAATTAAGGATTAAGGTAGCTGAAATTGAGAGTTTTTCTCTCTATCAGTAGAAATTATTGAAGAATAAAGTATTAATGAGAGAGGCGAGCCATATTTATAGATGGAAGTATGAAATCTTAATAAATGCTTTTTGTAGGCTCAACAGGTATAAGAGTTGGAAACTGGAAAAGTTCCCCCAATCGGATACTTGCGTAGGGGAAGTGGAACAGTTTCAACAATAATACCACGCTTCACCTCTCAAAGTCGAGATCGTGGGTCGAATGTTTCCTCCAAAAGTATAGAAGTGCAAAAGATTAGCAATCTCCATAATGATAATGATTAGAAACATACTATGCAACCATGGGTTACTCAGGTCAGTTAGTGCTGACTAAAATCTAATTTACATGAGCGGTTATATCTTAAGAAATTATATAATCAGTCCATTTTATCCAACTAGAAGTTGTTCGGAGAGACTATTGCTGAGAAAAATATGAAGTGGTTGCATGGCTTAATATGAATAAGTTCCAATGTTATTCTTTTTTAAGGACCTTCGTCAAGACTCAAAGGACTACTAATAAGGACGAGATTATCCAAGTCATGAAAAACTGATACGCTACTGGACTGGAATTTAATTTATGGTACCAATGTAATAAATATATAGCATTAAGGGTACTTGCTAATAAAGTATATTTATGAGTTTGGGTTATCAAAATAGGGCCATTAACAATGTAACCCCACTTCGGCCCAGTATCCTTATATAAACCTTTCTAGGCTTCAAATCAGTTAATGGAGATTTTCACTTCCTAACCACTTTTTTTTTTACTTTCTCTCTCTAAATTATAATTTCTTATTAATTTTATACAAGTACCCTTCTTTTATGTTTGAAAATATCAATTTTAATTCTAAGATATAAAAATAAATCGAACGAAATATCTATTGTTAGGCTGGTAAAGTTTAAAAGTTACTTAGATAATGCAGATGCTAATTGTTACATATGGATTTATGAATAGTTCCATCAAATTTTCGGAATATGATATTTATTTGCAATAGATTACATGTTTAATAGAGGTTGGATGGAAAACGTTGTTGTCTAGTTTTGTTCATGCCAGGATTTGATGAAATGTTTATGAAATGATCTTTTGTATATATGTGGAAATATTGTGTTGTCTTTGTTGATTGGGGAGATTTCAATGTCTTTTCTAAATTCGAGGAAAGAAAAGACAAGTGTGAGATTCAATTACTAAGGTTGATGATTTTGTTAAATTTATGGTAAATGCTAGCATTGTTGATGCTGGTATCATTGAACTACGGTTTAAATGTTGTAGTAACTATTTAGGGGAGGCTCAAACTTATTATAAATTGGATATAGTTTTTTTAGTCATACATGGCTTGTTTCAATGCCTAAAATTCATGTCTCTCATATTTCTAGATTGCAATTTGACCATACTCTATTGTTGGTTCAATTCACTCAGATGATTAAAAATATTCTCGGTTCATCTTTATGTCCATGCAGACTAGGCATAAATTACTAATGACAATTGTTAATTTTTGGGGATTATCCTTATTTTTGTATCTCTTATGGTTGGTTTACAGATCAAACTCAAAAGGCTTCCCAAATGTTTTAAATTGGAGTTTAATATTTCTAAAAATAAAATCAGATATTTGGATAAAGTTTAATTAAAAATCAAATCTCCAGATGAGTGTGATAATGCACAAGATGATATGAAAGTTGGGATCGTTGTTCTTGGTGAAACTTGTATACAACTCTTTTTAGGCGAGCATAAACTCTTTTTAGAGATAACTAGCGAATAATATGGTTGGAATACAGGGATACAAATTAGTATTTTTTTAATGTTATATTTAAAGACACAGACCTTAAGAATCACCACTTAACCCTTATGTTAATAGATTTATGTTTTTATTTGACAATTTGGATCATGAAGGTATTATTGCTCTAGTTTTTTGAATCTTTCAAATTTTAGTGTTAAATTAATGACATAAATTATTTTATGTTTCATCTTGGTTTTATTTCTGATAAGGAGAGTATTGATCTCATTTAATCCCGCACAACAGATGAGGTTTGAGACACGGTTAGAAACATAAAACCATCTAGTTCTCGAGATCATAATGAGTTTAATGGTATTTTTTATAAGATTTAGTTGGTGGTTGGGGGTGATTTTGTGGCTGGGGTTTATGAATATTTATCTGGTTTCATTTGATTTAAAATTTATATGTCGCTTTTTCCTACTCTGATTGTTAATAAACATCATTCTTCTTTTAAAAACATACGCGTCTAATAAGTTTGTTTAATATTTTATACAATATTATTGCTAAAATTTTAATGATTTGCTTAAGAAGATTATTGAAAAAGACCAGTTCTATTTTATCTAAAGCAGATAGATTCATGATTATATTTCATTCTCTCATAAAATAATATATGATGATCAAATGTAGAAATTCGATTATGAAACTCGACATGGAGAAATCATATGATAGTCTGTCGTGAGAGTTCTCATATTTCTCTTTACAAAATTTTGGTTTCCAATTTCAGGCAACAATGATAATATAAAATGTATTAATAATTGTTTATATTTCTTCGATGTATAATAAAAGAAACATGGATTCTTCAAATCGACGATAGCGGTAAGAAATATATATTAGATCTCCATTTCTCTTTTTTTCTTAGCCTTATATATTTTTTGAAGAAGATAGAAAATATTGTTTAAAAATAAAAAGTTCACACCTTACGCATACGTAAAAAAATACGTATTTTCATTTTTTTCAATACATATAATCTTATTATATTGAAGAAAGAATATTTTAGTATAAAACCAATAAGACGTTCCTAAAGATGTATGAGGTGTCACCCGATCAAACGGGTAATACTAGCAACAACTATATATTTGTTTGGGAAGTATTTTTCTATTTATTTCTATGAAGACTTGAATATCTCCAACAGATTACCTAAGTGGATTTATATATAAAATCCAAGCTAAATATCATTCTTCAACCTATTTCTGAAAAAAGTAGCAGTTGCTTGGAGCGTTATGTTCTTGCAATACTCTCTCCTGATGGTGAACTAGTTCACATCTACTCAGCTATGTCCTTAATCCATATTCACTTTCGGTTCTTCTTATTCCAATAAGTATTGTGAGATATCTTAAAAATATAATAAACACTTCTTTATGGAGGTTTTGTGATAGAATTCACAAATTGATATCCCATGTAATGGTTAGAAAATTCTAAAAATGAAGGTAGACTTGGTATTACTACTTTATTTTACATTGTAGAAGCTTTTCATTATAAGATGACTTAGAATTTCTTCAAAAATCAAGTTATATAGGTTGAATTCATGAGAATTAAATTAAGAATATGAGAGTTAGTATCATATTCTAGCATATCTAAACACGGTCAAATAATAATTAATCATTTTGATAAAGTATTTAAGTTTTTGTCTTGCCATTTGGGTAAATGTGAGATTCCATTATGGATATTTCGATGGTAGATAAATTAGAATGTGAGGATTCCTTGGTAAAAAAACTTCTAAATAATTACATAATAAGTTTAAAAATATCAGTCTTATTTTGTCTTAATAAAATTTAAGTTCATGTGAGTATTGAACTTCGAAATTCGAGATTTAAAAAAAATTATAATAGAATATGGACACATATTTTTTGTTATAAAGTTGTTTTTCACATGGAAGTCTCAGTATATCAAACGGTCTATAAATAATCAAACTATTTCTCTTGACATTCCATTTGTGTTGAAATGTGTATGTTATGCAAAGCCTAAACATATAACTTTTGAACTTCATTTTACATGTGACTTTTCTAATACTTTGTAGGGTTAGTTTTCTTATTCTTTAAAACATCCAATGTATTATTAAAATTTTACAAAGATTTTATTCTGATATAAAAAAATCAACGACAACGTTTTCTTCTCACTCTTTCTATTCCGAGAATCATTTCGAAATGGAAAATCGGTCAAGAAACAATATGAATATAATTTGGCAATTTTACATGTGATAAATTTAGTACAAATGATGTTGATTGAAATACATTGAATTAAGTTTTTTGATTCTCCTGACTTTTATTCCAAGAATATTTTACGTTTAGTTAATCGACTTGTAGTTTAACCACATATATGATGCGATAATCATTAATGACTCTAAGTATGCGTATGGGTTAATGCATTATTATCTTGCAGGTACAATGATGAATGGGTGTTTTATTCGGGTTCGTCATTCCACATAACTTCCACTAAGAATTGGTTTGAAGACTTGAGAATCTTTGATGGTGGAGGTTCACTCTAGGTAATGATAAATCTTGTGATGTTAAAGAGATTGGAACAGTTCATCTCAAGTTATCCATATTACTTAAGAGAATGATTATCAACACACGGAATGTACTCGAAGCTAAACGTAACGTTCTTTCGTTTGAAATATTAGATGAGTTACATATAAAACTCTTTTATCAAGCAAAGGAGTTTGAAAAAGGGAGTGAATGTTACGTATGTTTGTAGAAATAACTCCTATATGAGATGAAATAGTCGTCGAGGTAGTGGAATTGAAGATTTGATTATTTTATGAGATCCACTAAATGCATTTATAAGTGATAAACATATAAATGTATATATTGTAATGGGGAGACACGCATGGAGAGACAAGTTATATTATTATTATATATGAAGGACATACTAATAGTTGGAAGATATAAGAGGAATATTAAAGTGATAAAGACTTAGTGGAAAATGAGAGTTTGAGATAAAGTATTAAGAGAGGCTAAAAGAATACTTATTATTGAGATCAAGAGGAACGTGTAAATGAGGTATTTATTCTTATATAAATAAGAATATAAATAAGAATATATATATATATATATATATATATATATATATATAATATTTTAAGGACGTTCTCTTTGTCTGAATCAAAAGAGTTTAGAACTTTCATTGGTTGTCAATTCAAACTTAGTTCCACTGAAGAACCAACCAAAACATCAGAGAAGAAGTATATGTTGGAGATATTTTATGTCAATATTATAGGTAGCATTATGTATGTTGTGATTTGAACGAGACCTGATCTTGTTTTTATCGTAACTATTTTGATCATATTAATAATAAATCCAAGGAACTGAGAATTATATGCACTAAATTGGCTCATGAGATAATTGAAGGGCTGGACTACTGTACGCTTATGTACGATTCTTGGACTTCGATTATGCAGATTTCCTAGATATAAGAGAGTCTACCTTGGATTATATATTTATTGTTCTTGCAGGATTGTTTAGATAATGCTAAGAGGGTATGAAGACTTTGATAATGCAAGTTAACTAGACATAAGGAAGTCAACTTCAGATTATCTATTTACTGTTCTTAGAGGATTGGTTAGTAGAAAATCTTGTATTCATAAGTCTTTGTATTTTCGTCTTTAAAAGGAAAGCTATGGTTGTTACGAGAGCCATGAAGAAATATATTTGGCCGAAATAATGGTTGAGTGAAATCACAGGTGTGGAGCAAGATGTGATTTTATTCTCTGATAACAAGTACCATTCATTCAATAATAAATTTGAAGTTACATAAAAGAAATAAACATATAGATATTAAGTCAGATTTCATCCGATACGTGATGTAGAAAGATATAGTGAATGTATCAAAGATTTTGAGGTAGGAAAATCTTTCAGATGGTTTAACGAAGGTATTACCAATCTCTAAGGTCACCAATTGCATGAGACATGTTCAAGCTTGGGAATGCATATGTCATGGTTTCTAAAGAATAAAACCTTAAGTCCAACCAATACTGGAGTTATTATGAGCCTACGTGAAGAATTGTTAGGTGTATGTTAGAAGTAACTCGTTAATAGATGTAATGTCGAAATACTGCATGAGAGTAATAGAATCTCTCATGACATTTATAGGAAATAACTATTGGAACTCTCTTGGTGAAACTTGAGTCGTGACTTAATGCCAGAGACGTCTGGTGGATCCTTTAGGCTGAAATAAATTGTCAAGTTTAATAAATTTTGGATCGAACGAAATATGTGCTAATTTGAACCATACCATTGAACATGTTTTAATTTTAAAACAAAACATAAAAGTATTGTTTATTCTCAATTTTGTAAAACTATTAATATTTCAAGTAAAAGATTTATGCCATAAAGTAATAATGATATTCTTTATGTTTGGTTTTAAAATTAATTTTTTTAAATAGTATGTTTGATTTTGAAAAATTATTCATACTTCATTGGTAAATATAACTAAAACACAATTATGTTAAAAGCTCATAAAATATCACAAATAAAAATAGTTTGATAAACAGTTCATTAAAATTAAGATAAAATTTTCATAAAAACTATTCTTTATGTTTGTGTTTCTTTGGCTACTTTTCATTTGGTGCTAATTCTTAAATATGATAAAAGTTATATTTTCAAAAATTTGTTAATCACAAATTGATTTTTTTTATTCAAAATCTCATTGACCTTTATTATAAAAAACTTGAAACATACACGGTTTGTCTGCAAGCTTGAAATTAACTTTAAAAACATAGGGACATGAAGATTGAATATCCCGCCTTTGTCTTCAACCTAAGCGCCTTTTTTGGACAAAACAGATCAAACAAAGATTCAATTTCGTTTCTATATCTTCTCAAGTAAAAAAATCTCTATCTTCATGATTCATAGTTGAACGAAAAAAAAGCTAGAAAGATGGATAAACTCTAATTTTATTAATAAAAAACAACTCCGAAAACAATGTAAAGAAGATATGTTTATATAAGGTTTCAATTGAAACCCTAAAACTAAAATAAGAAAATTACTAAAATATTCTAAAGTATTAAAAACTCGAAATAAGCTGATAGATGAGCCCAAATACCCAAAAAGACCATATGTCACAAGCTTAGCTGGTGACTTGCACTCGTGGCGTCGTTTCCTTCGAAACAAGGTGTTGTTGGTCAAAATCAGACACCGGAGCTCCAAACTGTCAATTCACCGCATTCTTCGGGTGATCGCCAGTCTTCATAAATTCCAGCGCTAAACTGTCTGCATCATTCCCGCCGGGGTAGAGAAGATTCGTCCTTGAATCAAAACCAGTCTCCTCGTCAGAAGAGTCACCTGCATAAATAATCAGATGCTTAATATTAAAGACATCAGACGTACGAACATGGCTAGGCAAATACAGTCGATAAGCATTCGGGTTGATCCGCTCCAAAATATCCACCGGGCCAATCTTCCAGTTTGCCAGTTTGTTGTACTCACTAGCAGGGTACCGATTTTTGGTTAAAACTGCCCACACATAGTCACCAACTTCGAACTGAACAGGACGATGATGAGAATCCGCCTGAGACTTATACTTGGCGGTGCTCAAGACAAGCTGATCGTAAGTCGTCTGGTGGGTTTGGCGAATCTGCGATACAAGCTCCTCAGCAGTTGTGTGAACACGAATTTTACTAGGCAGGACGAGCAAGTCGACAGGACCCCGGGGCACAACACCATACATCACCTGGAAAGGACAAAGACCCGTCGAGCGGTAAAGGGCATGATTGTGGGCAAACTCTGCCTGCGGTAGGCGATGATCCCATGCCTTCGGGTGATCTCCCACCAGGCTGCGCAACAAGTTACCGAGGGAACGATTAACCACTTTTGTCGGACCATCAGTCTCGGGGTGGTAGGTACTACTGAAACTGAGTTGCATCTTCACCATGCGCCATAAGTTGCGCCAGAAATGACTCACAAACCTGGTGTCATGGTCAGAAACAGGAAACACATCTGTAAACACATCAGTCCCAACAGGGCTAGCAATAGGAAACACATCTGCCAACACATCAGTCACAACAGGGCTAGCAATGGGAAACACATCTGCATACACATCAGTCCCAACAGGGCTAGCTACAGGAAACACATCTGCAAACACATCAGTCCCAACAGGGCTAGCAACGGGAAACAAATCTGCAAACACATCACTCCCAACAGGGCTAGCAACGGGAAACACATCTGCAAACACATCAGTCACAACAGGGCTAGCAACGGGAAACACATCTGCAAACACATCAGTCCCAACATGGCTAACAACAGGAAGCACATCTGCAAACATATCAGTCCCAATAGGGCTAACAACGGGAAACACATCTGCAAACACATCAGTCACAACAGGGCTAGCAACGGGAAACATATCTGCAAACACATCAGTCCCAACATGGCTAGCAACAGGAAACACATCTGCAAACACATCAGTCCTAACAGGCTAGCAACAAGAAACACATCATTCCGCAGCCAATCACTCTGATCAGGATCACGAGGGGAAAGAAAAGTGCGCCGTACCATCAGAACTGCACCAACATCACCTGTCACAACCTCCGCCGTAACCTCCGTCATATCATCATCATATGTATCAAAATTTGGGAGACCATCAGGAACAATGGGGGCCGGTTTAAATGCCTCGTGAGAGAAAAGACCCCTAGCACCCGCATCATTCGGACATTCTACCTGACGATGCCCTAATTCTCCATAGCCAAAGCAACGTAACTTACCAGCAGAAGGGTTGGTCGCACCAATGGGAACAATGGGAACTGTTGGACGTGGAACTGGTGCTGGCGCTGAGGTCCCTGTAGGAGCACTAGTTCGTATGCCAATCTGGGTCCGGCGAGCCAACTATTTTTCTGCCTGGAGGGCACGTTGATGGGCTTCGGAAACAGACAACGGGTCGAACATGTTCAACACATCTTGAAGCTGAAGGCGCAACCCACCAATATAGCGGGATACGCGCTGATGCGGCGACTCGTTCACATCTGTACGAGCCAGCAGCTAATAGAATTCTTCTGTATACTCGTCCACAGATCGTGGTCCTTGACGAAGATTCTGGAATCGCTGGAATAGTTCCCGCTTGAAGTTGTAAGGTAGGAAAGCCTTGCGGATTTTTTTTTGAACTTCTCCCAACTGCGTACTTTCTCCTTGCCTTCACTCTCACGGGTCTTCTTCACTTGCTGCCACCAAGCCTGTGCCCTGCCGCGCAGGTGGATGGTGACCAACCCGACCCTTCTCTCATCAGGAACTTCCTTGAAGTCCAGCACTTCCTCAACCTGGGATAACCAATCAACAAGCGCCTCTGCCTTTAGGCTACCATCAAAGTCCGAGATGTCTACCTTAAATCCAAGCTTCTAGCAGCGGCCGTGATAAGTATTCTGTTCTAACCCCTCCCCAAAAGGGTTATCGATACCTTCAACCTCCATGCCTTGTTGCTTGGCGTTAAGATCAGCCACCTGACGGGTAAGATCAGCTACCTGACGGCGCAGGTTAGCATCTTCACGATCACCGAAATCACTTGCATCTCTAGCCACTGCAGCGCCACCGCGACCTCTGGTTCTTCCTCGCACCATCTCGCAGGACTGTCTGTGTCTGATACCAATATGATTCAGAGTAGAACGCAAAAGAAGCTAGAAAGAGGGATAAACCCTAATTTTATTAATAAAAAAACAACTCCCCAAACAATGTAAAGAAGATATGTTTATATAAGGTTGCAATTGAACCCTAAAACTAAAATAAGAAAATTACTAAAATATTCTAAAGTATTAAAAACTCGAAATAAGCTGATGGATGAGCCCAAATGCCCAAAAAGCCCATATGCCACAAGCTTAGCTGGTGACTTGCACTCGTGGCGTCGTTTCCTTCGAAACAAGGTGTTGTGGGTCAAAATCAGACACCGGAGCTCCAAACTGTCAATTCACCGCATTCTTCGGGTGATCGCCAGTCTTCATAAATTCTAGCGCTAAACTGTCTGCATCACTTCATAACTCAATTGATACAAGCTCCAAATTTCCATACCCATCAATTTTCTTCAGTGAGCCTAACGTATCCTAACCCAATGCTTTCAAGGAAGATAATTGATCTTGACTGATTAGGAGCAAAATCGTGGTTGAAGTTCAAATTTCCTTTTACCTGTAACTTGTGATTCACCACCCAATCAGCAGCCTCGTTCTGCTTTCGAAAAATGTGCTTGATCGTCATTTCAGAGGTTATCAGCTTCCTGAAGTAGCTTAAGATAAGATCCAAGAATGAGATTGATTTTCTGCTTCCTAAATCGACTTCGGTGTCGAGCTTTGTAATATTCAGAGATTTGCATATGAACCAACAGTCAATAAGAGCTCTGGTTTTTTCTACTACTGCTAAATTCTTCCATAAGTCTTTCAAAAGCCTTTGATGATGGTCCCATCTTGATTTCTAATCACATCTTCCGCACTAGACTCGCCTGAGGCCAGAGAAGCTCTGTCATTGTTTAATTTGTACTGATTGAACTTTGGAGCAGACCATTTGAGTGAAACAGGAATCATCTGTTTCGTTTGATGAATGTTGCATCCTAAGGATTTTGCTACTCTAATATCCTTCCCCCAATGTTTTTTCTCGAGAAGATTCGAGTTGTTTAGACCAGTTATGATGCGAATCACATAATCGATCACTGATGCTGGTGTTGCGTGGGTTTCCTGATGCGAATCACATTGATTATTGTAAAATATGAAGGGATAACCTATTCCAATAAAATTATTTAAAATTAATATAGTTAGATTGTTCGATAGATACATTTTAGACTAACAGTGTTTGTTTTATTTGGTTACGACAAATGACAGATAATAAAAAACATGTTGAAGTACGAAAATTGTAACTCAACCTTCAAATAATGTTAATATAATAATTTAGTTAATAACCACCTAACACCAAATTTATTTATTATTAATCATTCAAAAATTTGATTATGGATAACCACCACTAATAAATAAATATTTATGTATAATTATTTTGTAGTCTGAAATACCCATTAACAGTTTTCATCTCTCCTATAACTTTTTTAAATGTCATATATTTGAAATCATAGTTCTAAAAAAATTATGAAAATGTTATTGGTTTTGTTTTTAAGACGAACAAAACTATAACCATTAAATATATCTTTTGTTTTTTTAAATCTTTTTAGTTGTGTAATTACGTGTAATTGGACTACAAAAGAAATCTCAGATTTTTTTTGTTTTAGTTGCGAAATTACATATAATTTGGTTGCTAAGGAACAATTGTGTTTTAGTTGTGAAATTACGTGTAATAAGGATGAAAATAGAATTTTGTTTTAATTGCGAAATTACCTACAAATTAGTCGCGTAAATAAAAAAAAAATAGTTGCGTAAATAGTAGAATTGTGTGCAAATAAGTTGCTTGAATAAGAAAAAATATTTTGGTGAATATGAGTTTGACTAAGAAATAGATATGGAAAAAAAATTGGATTTCAATTGAAAAATTACGGGTAATTGGTCTAAAAAATTATCACTCATGAATTTCGTTTATTCGTCTTTGAAAAATAAAAGTTTGAATTTTATAGCTTGGAATATAAACTATACAGAATTTTAAAATTTAATAATAAATATATTGTGTTTGATAAAATATTGTTGAAAAAACTTATCCTAGGTATCATTTTTGATAAATTTGAAACTCAATTGGTTGTGGATGGATAATTTAGTTTATAATAATAATATGATTTCTTCTGTAAATTATTTTTTATATGTTCTAGTTATAAGCATTTTGTATTTTATTTTCAATAAAATTTTAGTAATCAAAACAATATATTACTAAAAGTTGGGCGTCAACGGGTTATAGCTTAAATATAATATCATTTATGTGATACTGTAAGAATACAAATTTTCACCATTGTAAATCAGTGTCGTTTAGAGTTTATGGTTGAACCAAAGTTTTCAAGGTTAGGTTACTGACTCCTTAAGGATCAAACCAACTTATGTTACAGTTTATGGATGGCAGATCTTTGAGATCATTTGAAAAGTCGTATAAGAAAAGCAAGTTGCAGGTGTAGTTGCAGCAAATCGTTGAAGAAGTGTGTGAAGAACAAATGAAAAAGGATATGGACCAAGTTACAACGTTTATCAACCAACAAATTCTGCACAACTTGTTAAACTTTCATAGAGCAGGAGCCCCCTACATCATATTTGTAGTCGGTCTAAGGTTTTTTTTAATCACTTTTATGGACACTGAAGTTTATCTCCTGCAATTTTGCCGATGATTGAATTTAATAAAATCTATTTTATTAATTTTATACAATAATATTTTCATACAAACCAATTAAGATTCACTTTTAATATTTGTTTTTTAAATTTTAGGTTTAATCTATAACCATAATGAAAAAAACTGAGATGTTGGAACCATTTAGTTAAGTATTGGCTAAAAACCACAATTAGTCCTTTATGTTTACCCTTTTGTATCAACCTACTCCATTTCCTTAACTTTTGATTTTCACTCATCTGGTGCGTTTTAGAAATTTGCAAATGATAAATGGTAAGTCTGATTAAACAGCTTACTTGGCATCTGATGTGTCATGGGCAGGGGTATTTATGGCCAAACTTTTGGAGGACTGAACTTGCAACAAAAATAGAGGACACGTGTCAATTTCTCAGACTTCACATGTGCGGGAGGACGAAATTTACAAATTTCTGGAACGAATGGGATGAGTGGAAGTCAAAAGTGAAGGAAATGAAGTAGGTTGAAACAAAAGGTAAACATAGGAGACTAACACTGATTTTTAGCCGCATAACTTAATATAAGAGAGATTGGGAGTCTTCTTAAGGGATTTTTCAAAAAGATAATTTCAAAAATTTCCATATGTACTAGTGTGGCCGAACTATGAATAAAAATAAGGGATGCTGAAATCTAATATTTAAAAAAAAGGTTTTAATTTTTTGTATTTAAAATAAATTTTTGATACATTTAAAAAATATTAAATAAATGATTATAGATTTTAGCCCAATACTAATAGTACTCATTATTTGAGAAGTCAATTTTTCTTTTATATTTGAAAAGCTCAAACAAAATTTGAGTTTATATTCTTTTTCGTAAATTAAAAATTTAATAACAAATAAAAAACTATAATATAATACTTTGACGCGATGAAGTCGGACTTTAAAAAAACAAACATTCTCAGAATTAAGAAGGAAAATAATTGAAAACTTTTGATTTTTTTTTAAACCAACTACAAATGTTTCACAAAACAACAATAAGTAATCAAAAGTAAAACATGCGGCAAAATAAATTCAGCCACAAAAATATAAAATAAAGCCTAATAAATTTTTAAGATTTTTGAATTAAGGTTAATTTGTAAATTGTAATCTACAAGTTGAATATTTTGGCTCCTTTAATCTTAATCTTTTATGCAATTAAATTCCTTTTTAAAAAAAATATTTAAAGCAAAAGGGTTATTTGTTATTTTAATTTGGGGTATTAGAAAGTTAAATAAGATAAATAAGTACATGCATCACATAGGATTCAATTCTTTTTTTAGAAAATATCGAAAACAAAAGGGCTAGGTATGTTATTCTAACTTAGAGTAAGGGGGCGGCGACCCCTTGTCCTAGGGGAGATCCATTGATGGTCATATTTATGATTATTTACCTTACAAATACTGATAAATTTTATAATATTTTTAATTTTGCAATATATTATGGTATTTGGTTCCTACTTTTTGGAAGATACCTAAAACAAAAAGAGTTACTTATGTTATTCTGCTCGTTGATTCTTCCGAATTATTTCTACTTTCTCGTTAAGCACATACTTGACACGCTTATGGAAAATGATGTCACTACATTATAAGAATTTGGAGAATTAACAACCATGAACAATGATGTAGACACGATGTTTCGACATATATCGTTAAGTTCACTTCCTTAACATAATCAGTTGACCGACTAGGGTAATTAACTAATTTTTTGCCAAATTATTAAAAGAAGCAATTCCTATCATCCACTCATATCTTATTGTAAACAAAAATTTAAGAGTTTCTACTATTAATCATCACTCTTCTTATTATCACTCGAACTATCATAAAATTTACTAGAAAATAATGCTCATGAGGTGCCACTAACCCCCTTAGATCATCAACTCGTAAACGAAAAACTTAACTTTGGCGTTCGATGTAAATTTAAACAAATGACTCATCAATAAATGTATCTTCACATCATTTATGTATATTTTCTTTGATGAATTAGTAATTCTTGACAATATAAATCTTTAGAAGATAATACATAAATCATGTTGCTTATCTTTATTTTGTCTATATGGACTTCCCTTATTTGCCTTTTCCTTCTCTGTTTTCCTCTTCTATTCCTTTATTTAATACTACAAACTTCATTTTATCAATAAACTTTTGAATTCTTGTATTGTAATTAAAAAGAAACATATTGAATGATCATTATGATAAGGACAATAACACTTCCAGCTTCTCTCACTAGTCGGAGTGAACATAGCTCTCAGAGTTTGGTAATTCAACTTGTCCCTTGTGTTACCATAAGCCATTTCTATTAGTTAATTCAGTTGAGTATACTATTTGTTTGGACTATAATAATAAGAATACCGTGACCTATTAATTGAATATATGGCAACCTCCAAAACTATTTTAGCATCAGTTCTCTTTTTATCCAATCACTCTCATCGTTTTTCTAACATATTAATTTTCACTGTTGTCCTTTTTTATCTTCTACCTTGATACAATTTTTTTCTTGCTAATAAATTTTCCATACAACCCACAAACAATTTTATTAAATCTTCCAACACACCATTATCACATGGCAGTCCTCTTTTGAATGCTGCTAACGCCATATTGCAATCCTCTTTTGAATACTATTAATGCCACATTGTTATTATAACCTTATAACGAACTCATTTCATATATAAAGCTTTAAATTTAATACCTTAAATATTATTTAATCTTTTGAAATAAAGTCATAATATGATCCCTTTCATACTTCAATGCTTTGTGAGTAATAAATTGATGCCGAAACAATATCCGCTAATCAAAAAAACTTTCGATGGATCCGGGTAGTAAACTGTTAAACAAAGCCAATGCCATACTTTTAAAGGCCGTAAAAAGATCTCGAAAAATTAAAGTATCATCTAAATTAAATCCTAATGTAATATTCCGAAATTACCCAAGATGATGCTTTGAATCTGTTATAAAGTCGTAATTTTCTATCCCGTAAGGATCAAACGTATTGGGTATTTTATCTTCCAAAATTGATTGTGTCAGTGAAGACTCAACTAAAGTATACAAATCCACTTTCCATCTTATATCTTTCTTCAAATTTTCTTCTAATATATTTTTCTTTCCTTTATCCTTATTATTGTTTAACGATTCTTCGTTACTTGATTCAACAGACCTTGTCCTTCTTTAAAATTAACTTCCCTTTGACAAACTAACTCAAAGTAACTTTTTCAATAATAAGTTACAATATTTTAGTCATTAACTCAAATCGATTTTGACTTCCTTCATATTGTGAAAATTTTGATTTATAATGGTTTGACCTTAAAAATAATAAAGTGTAAGACTAAAAAGTTAATAGAAAGTGAGACTTACTTTTTGTTATCCATTTTTCAACTTTGTAAAAACGATAAGGTTGTGACTTTGACAATTGATCATTTAAACTACCAAAATAATCTAAACAATGTTGATGGTCGAATTCATAACTTGAGTCTTTACCCATTGACATGTTACGTGATAAAGAAATATCAAACAATGAATAATATATGACGATATGAAACGTTGGTGGTAAAATTAAAATGATGGATCAAATTAGTTAGTTAAGAAGTAACTATATTATCCAAAAGAAGTTGATGATATAATTTCAAATATTAAAATTAAAATATGTGATTTATGCTAGAGAGATTTGTAAATTTACAAAATGAAACAAACATTGGATATATATAAGTTGAGTAAGTCGGTTGTATACGTTCATTAAATTTATCACTAGTGGTGCATAATGATGATATATTTAGAAACAAAACGGTAGTAGATCATTGTTCAAACATACCTATTGATGATATATTCGTATTAATTTATTTTAAAAGATTAAGTAAAATTTTATTATAGTTTATGGGAAAGGTTATCGTTGGTAAATTTATGTTGTTAAAATAAACATAGTAAATGATAGTAATTAAACGCATACATATGAAACTTATGTATATTATTTAGAGTTATGAGGAGGTTTAACCGTTAGTAGTTTACGTATTTTTATATTGTATATTTATCCTTAAAAGTTATATATGTATAATGAGATATTTTGTTTCTACTACAAGTAATTTTATTTATTCACTATACTATTCTACTTGTCGTTTGCTTTGTTCAACTTTAGATAACATGTTAAGAAATATTTTTGATGATCCCATTGTGTCAGCGGACAAATTTAAAGAGTGGGAGCAAGATCTCATGTTCATATTGGCACTCAATGGTATAGATCATTAACCTAAGGAGAAACAAACATACCATTTGTATAATAAGAACATTTATGATGGAAGGATATGGGCTTTGAACAGTAACTTGTCCCTAGACTATCGCACTTGGTGACAGATAGTCCCTGGACTTTCAAAAGTCCGTTCGTAGTCCTTCGACTATCCAGTTTGGATAAAGTTAATCCCCTTGCATGTGTTGACTATCAATTTTTGTGACATATAGTTCTTCAACTATTCATTTTCAACAAATTTAGTCCTTTGACTTTCTATTTTTGATAAAGTTAGCCCCCTTAATAAACATGTGCATGAGACTAACTTTATCCAAACTGGATAGTCCAGGGACTACCAACGGACTTTTGAAAGTCCATGGACTATATGTCACAAAACTGGATATTCGAGGGACTATGAACGGACTTATGAAAGTCCAGGGTATCTGTCACCAAAGTCGATAGTCCACGGACGAGTTACTGTTCAAAGTCGAAGGATATGTTATGAGAGGTCAAATTTTTATAATCAAATCAGTCTATATTTGTTACATAAAATGTTCAAAATGCGTTCGTAAGATGTGTTGGTTGTATAAAAAATGTACCATATATATAATGTTTAAACCTATTATGGAATAGAAGTTCTTATAATTAATTCATATATACATTTATGACCCATTCTTTGTATCGTCATAGAATGTCAAAAGATACTTCATTTTATTCATACATGAATATTAACAAGATGGATATCTCTATTTTCTTCATGATAAATATGAATCCATTGACATTGTCAAGTATTTCAAGGCCGACGTTGAGTTGTAACTTGGTAAAAATATTAAAACCATCATATCTTACCATTTGCTAATAAATAATATTTTGGTTTATTTTCTCTCCATAATTAGTTGTATATGTGAGCCAAAGAACCTCATATTAGAGAAAATTATTCAAAATATGATTACGCATACCTTTTGATCAGTTTCACTAAGAGGAGAGGTTATTATGTGTGTGACACATCTTCTTAATAGAGTAAATAATAAACCAACAATCAAGATATAATACAAGTTATTTATTGATAAAAAATCCTAGTTTGAAACATTTGGACATTTGGGAATGCCAACTAAAGTTTGAATCTAAAATAATTTAAATTTATAGGTTATTCATACATTTCATATAGCTATATGCTTTGCTCTTCTAGTAGTTTTAAAACATTTATGGAAAAACTAAAATGAGCATAATGATATAGAGTTTATGGGCGGAAATTGGGGGATTTAGATGAAAAAATAATATTTTTAAGGAATTCGACTAATATGTTTTGCCTCTGACATTGATCTGACGGTTACAACTACGCTATTTGTTATCTGCATTATACCAGAGAGTCATATACCTCATTTTTTTAGTGCTCAAGGTGAAAATGTTGATGCAGTTTATGGTGATAAAATTCAAGAACCTCAAGAAATTGAACAATTTAATGAGTCTATATTACAAAATTCACGAGAATGAGAAGAAATATAATAGTTTCAAATCATGTGAAACTTTAAACATGAATAATTATCTAAGATTATGGAAGATAATCTGATGAATGCTCATATGTAATAAAGAGTTTGAACTATTAACTTTGGATGAACACAATATATGTTGAGTATAAATCATTACATGATAGTTGAGTGTGAGATCGTGTCTACATTTGATACAAAGAAATAAATTGATTACAAATAGATATTTAAAACCAAGGGACATGTATCAAGTAATTTTAAAATGTATAAAATAATATTGTAGCAATTTTATACTTAACGTGAACGCATTGACTATTGTAAAACCTTTTTTTTATTAAATTCATTGTTTACAATATTATGGTTTGGGTTACGTGTTTTGATATAGATATTCATTAAATGAGTGTTAAGACATCATATCTTAATAGATACATTAAGGACATAATTTTTATAACAGAACTTGAATACTTTGTTTTTGGTGATCCAAATTCGATGGTGTAGAAGTTAAATAAATCCATATATTGGCTAAGATATGCATCTTATCAACAAGATCATAAATTTATGAATATCATCATTACATTTATATTTGAGATAAACTGTATAAAACATTAAGTAAACAATAGTTTAACTGGGAGTAAAATAATTTATATATCATTGTATGTTGATATGATACTCATTTCGACAAATGATATGGAGTTATTGTGTGTTAGTAAGGCCTCTCTACTATCAAAACATGATATGAAAATCTTAGTAGACTGTCTTTTGTGTTATGAATGTAGTATATTATGAATTCTTTTAAGGGTATCTTGTGTCTATCATATTGGGAGCATGTTAGATAATTACAACTTGGAAAATAGCAAGTCAATAGAGAACCATATGTCTAAGATGATAAATTTTCATTAAGTCCGTTCTCAACACATATTTGATGTTGTTAAAAATCATTTACGGGAATAAATATTGTTTAAATTACCCGATAGGTGCCCATGGAGTTGTTTCTCGAGCACGAACGCATGTCTGTCCATGGAAGAGTTAGTTATACCAGACTCTTTGTCTTTTTAATGCTAGTCTTGACTTTATCTTAACTTTTATATATTATTAAGTTATCTCCTTTTTAACCTATACATTAAGAAAATATAAAATGACGGTAGTTTTCTCATATTTAGGTTGCTCTTTTGGTGCCATAATCATTCTTTTGTTGTGTTCAGACTAAAATTTAACATCACTTTAGAATCTGGATGCCTTAATTTTTAGAAATTCAATTACTTTTCCATCATTGATAAAAGTTTGGATGTCCCCTTGTAAAACAAATTAGTTTTAAGTGTAATGTATGATATCATTATGAAACTTGTAAAATTTATTTTCACTTATGTTCTCTCGAGTGGTGAGCTCCGGTAGTTGTTTCTGAAAATAATCTAATTATTTAACCTTCTAATAAATTGTGTTTATGGTTTCTATTAACTCAGTGTTGTTATTTACAATATCTTGTACCTCTTAACTCTTGATGTCGGCACATCCTTGGTCCTATGTGTCCTTTCGATCACCTTGAAACCTAGTTGGTGATTTTTTCTTAATGTATCGGTAGGCCAGGGTCTTGAAGGAGTAAGGGTGGCTAGATTTACTCGAGTGATCGAATGATCTTATTGGTTGGGGGTTGAGGGCGACTCTAGCTGGGCCAATAATACGTCGAAGGATAATTACTTTTTCTTTATCACCTATTTTTCCAATAGCCACAACAAAGTCGTGGCTTAAAAGAAGCGCATACCACTTCCTCATAACAAAACTCAAGGTCATTATTTGTTTACATAAATTATTGTATAATATCTTAGGCATTTTTTTGATCTTGTTTATAATGAATGAGATCATCCAAGTATCTTTTCATAACCTTACTTCCAACGAATTGGTCCTTAAATATAGATGAATATGCTTTTAAGTTTAAAACATAAACAAGTTTTAAATGGTTAAACCAAGTTAAAGAAACTTCCGTACGAAGTCATAAAGAATACTCTGCATAGAAAACAATCATTCCTGAATTGTTCCCTATATATTATTCAGGGTCTCCAAACTAGTGGTACTTTTCGATTTGATGACTATCAAGTCTCTAAGATAACTCCAAAAAGTAAGACCTCTAAAGCTAGAGGACGTTGTCATACAAGGTCTATCTAATTAAGAATAACTATCATTTTAGAGTAGGTTTTGAGATAAACCATGATAAACTTATAAATATGTCCGGTTATGGTTAATACTATAAAGCTTTGAGTGATAACAGAGTTGCAAATATATTCTCGGATGATAATGCCTGACCACTGGTGATGTACCTCATACCAGATTAGTCCACGAATGAAGGGTTGAAAATATGGTTGGAAAGGCTATAACATGGGAAGATGGGCAAGATATTTTGAGGTTACATAGAAGGATGTGTTGGTTGAGGTTGTGTTGGCTGTAACAAGGGAGGCATGTGTTAGAACTAGATAGACCCGGGGTCGACCTGAGGTGGAAATATAAGATTTGAACCTTGGGGATGGTCACCTTTATAGTTTATTGTTGAAGTTTTGATGGTGTATTTCACGAGGTTTACCCTGACGTCAACGTCGATGCCTTATGGGTTAAATACATTCTGACTCACATGGTCGATATATCAGTCGCTCGACGAAGAAGACGTGTGATGGAGATTCTTGAAATATGTCCATTTTTATAAGGATCATAAGATTTGTCGGCACAATAGAGCTAGATGGTAGAATTCTAACCACTCATCACGAACCTCCAAAATACCTTGATCCATACATATATGCCTTATTTCTGACCTCAACTTGATAGTTCTTAGGCCCATGTTCTCCATCTGTCTGCAAATGTCTGCTATTAGTGTTTAATGAGCTTTGTGCTCTTTTCGCAATGAAGCTTGAAGTATTACTGCATTTGGCAGGCTCGTAGAACCACACAATTGATCAGCTATTGATATAGCCTCGACCCCTACTAGGACGTCGGTCTCTATGATATTGTTCATAACTGAAAGAAGAGCTATTAGTAAGTAGTGTTTTTATAGACAAATTGAGATCAACTACAATACTACACAAATAAAATTAATAGTGGAAATATATTATATAAAGATAAGGTCATTATCTAAATGATTATTATATTAGTTGAATATCGATCTCAAAATAAATGAATGGTTTATGTATAGTTATTCGAGTAGGCTTTGGGCACATGAAACTCAATTAGAGTAAAAGTCATTACCAGACCTATATAGGTATATATATTATTTTCTTATTACTAAATGTCGTCCTAATATCCTGTTTAGATCTGTATAACAATTCGACTAATAATTTCTTTAACAGGAAAAATATCATAAACTAAAATATTTTATCTACGTACATATGTATAGTACCGACTATTATAAAATACGATCCAATTATTAAAATGTAATCGTTAGTTATTATTTATAGCATTAAAAATTAGACTTTTAAATATTTAGTTAGGTTAATAACGGAATTTTTTATCATCTAATACATAAACTATTCAGTTTTAACAACCTAATTATTATTATAATTTGTAAACAACAAGAGCGCGGACTAAACATCAGTGTTAAATAATCTTACTCGATCAATATAATGTGATGAAATATAAATATAAATAATTGTAAAATAATTTGATTTATAGTTAATAAAAAACATGGTTTCTCCATAAATTCAACTGGAGATGATTTATAGTTAATAAAAAATATGGTTTCTCCATAATTTGATTTTTTCGAACTCCTTTAAGATTATTTTTATTTATCCTCTTACAAGTATGAACTCTTGTATTTTTTTTTAAATAGTTTTTACGAGACACCTCGTGAATTTAAGAGAGTGTTTTGGCCCTTACATGATGACATTAAATACTTCCGTCGTGCATTTATCATATTTTTTTTTCATAGATGATAGGATTGTTTTAGCGTAACTACGATTTATATAGGGATTCTTGGTGTAGCGAATTTTTCTTTTTCTATTTTTTTTGACGTAGTTGATGTTTTAAATTATTTTATATTCCACAGTCAAATTTGATCACCTAATAAAGATGAAATACGGATTTAACAGGGAAGATTGAAGACAAAATATAAAATTTGTCTTTCTTCCTTAGCCTACCACATAATTACACCTACACCACACAAAACCAAATTACAAAGTGGCTAAAGCACTAGGGCTTCTGAGTCTCTATAAATAGTGTTAGAAACTGCATGAAGTAACACATCAAAAGAAATTGTCAACAGAGTGCATAAAGAAATAAATAAGACATATTAAAATGGCATTGAAAGTTGTTACCTTTGTTTGCTTGTTGGTACTGTCAATGGCAGCCGTAGTTAAAGTAGCAGAAGCCCAAGCGATCAGTTTGAATAAGGTGGAAGGCACTATCTTTTGTACACCCAACGCCACTATTGGTGCTAATGGCGTTTCAACTCCTGTGTTCGCTAGTGAGTTTCACTTCTTCATAATGCTATAAATATGCTCTCTCTCTTTTTATTCATAAGAAATACAAAATTTAGTACGCCGGTTCAGTTGTTGATAGAAAATGACCTGTTAGAGTTGATTAAAACTAAATTGTTATTATTTACAAATGTTTGTAGATGCCTTGGTGCGACTTACCTGCAGCGGGACTGTAATTGCAAGTGCCACAACCAATGCAGCGGGACTGTTTTCAATCCTAAGACTTTACCCCTCTAATTTGATTGTCCCAACCTGTGGTGTGGTGCTGGTGACTCCACTTTCTGCTTGCAATTCCACGCTTTCCTCCGTTGGTGGTGTACTCACTGCTCCTTTGAAGTATGTCGGAAATATCCTCGGAGTCTTTTACTTTGTCACTCTCGACTTTGTATGAACTTAGTTTATATATGTACGTACGTATATGGTTGACCACGAGCGTTTTATAGTAATAGAATACTCTATATCTTAATAAGGTCATCATCAAATCAAATGTAATGCTTTATACATGGGCTTCTAAGATCCATTCGTACTATTAATATATAAATAAAGACCATGTTTACCTTTTCTATTGCTTCTTTATTTTGGGGCAAAAAGTAGTTCATGTGTTTATCACTTGTAGTAAATTTCACTTGTGCATAAAATTCATTCACTTCATTTTAAAAATTGGTAAATATAGTCCTCTCCACGTGTGACAAGTGACCTCAAGTTTTGTTGCAAGATTGATTCCTTATATTTTTGGCTAGAAATATACATGCCCATGTCAAGTAGGATATCAAATCAGATTTATAATTTACTTTAAAAAGTTACCATTTACCATTTCAAATTACCATTTCAAGTTACCATTTATCCACCATAATTATAAAGGGACCGGATCAAAGCTAATTAAAACTAACCTAACCCGAAAATCCAATATAATATAACCGAGCCCACTCATCTTATATAAAAATAAACAAAAAAATTTAATCTTCAATAAAAGCTTACCTATCTCTACGGACAAACCCTTGAAATTCAAAACTCAGATACCAACTGTCTGTATCATTCATTAAAATTCAAATCTATCTTCTACTGTCGAGGATACGAAACCTCTTCTCGTACCCAGAAATTACCACGCTGGTCTAAAATAAAACTATCGCCCTTGCCGCTTTCAATCCGCCGTTGATCAACACGGGATTCAACAGGGAAAGCCAAACCTCCAGTTGAATTTACTCCGTCTGGTCGTGCAACCTTGTCGTTTAGGTCTACTCCCGGTTCCCGGTTGGACCATTAGTTGTCTGATCGATGCGAATAGTTTCCTTCTTCCTCGCAGACAGTGATGAAAATTATTCTTGGACCAATTTAATAGTTGACTATAAAACAGTAAAAAAAATTCCTAAAAAGCATTCAAAATCTAAAGGTGAGAAATATATAAAACGTGTGGACGGTGAGGATCTCACGCGATAAAGTCACTTGTCGTCTCTCTTTCTCTCTACTTTTTTTCGATATAAATTAAATACCATTATGGTACGAATACATTTTTTTATCATAAATTCCCAACATAAGAAATTCAATCAACTTCTCTCTCTACTCTATTTTTTGTTCAAACCAAAGAATAAAAAAGTTTTGATTTTTAGACGAAGTAAATTCAACTGGAGGTTTGGATTTCTCTGTTGAATCCTGTGTTGATCGACGGCGGATTGAAAGCAGCAACGATGGTAGTTTTATTTCAGACCACCGTGGTAATTTCTGGGTACGAGGAGAGGTTTCCTATCCTCTACGGTAGAAGATAGATTTGAATTTTAATGGATGATAAAGACAGTAGGTACTGAGTTTCTAATTTCAAGGGTTTGTGTGTAGAGATAGGTAAGCTTTTATCGAGGATTAAATTTCTGAGTTTATTTTTATATGAGATGAGTGGGCTGGGTTATATTGTATTGGGTTTTTTTGGATTAGTTTTAATTAGCTTTGACCCGGTCCGTTTATAATTATGGTGGGTAAATGGTAACTTGAAATGGTAAATGGTAACTTTTTAAGGTAAACTATAAATTTGAGTTGACATCCTACTTGGCACGGGCATGTGTATTTTTGTCCAAAATTTTGGGGACCAATCTTGCAACAAAACTTGATGCCACGTGTCAATCTCCCAGGCTTCACATGTGTGGGGACTATATTTGCAAATTTTTAAAACAAATCGGATGCGTTTTATGCAAAAGTGAACGAAGGGGACTATGTTGAGACAAGTGGTAAACATGGGGGACAAACAGTGTTTTTTACCATTTATTTTGCTATTGTGTTTTTAACTTTTTTTTTATTGATATGAACTTAATAGGGTAAAAAACACCAGTCATCCTCCACGTTTACCGATTGTAACAAGTTAGTCCCTCTTGTATTGGGTAGAATAAAACCATCCTTTTCGAGTCCAGCCCAACATTTCTCCCCATAATACCCTTTGACCAGCCACATCAGCGATCCACGTAGGACGCTGATGTGGCAACAGTAAAAAAAGTGAAAGCAGTTTTTACTTTAACCCAACCCTTTAACCCTACTTCCAACCCTAAAACCCGACCCGTTAGCCCTAAACCCATCTAAAACCCAGCCCAACCCATCTAAATCATCATCATTTACTACTTTTCTTTTTAATTCGTCTTCCTCCTCTTTCCTCGTTGCTTCCTCTCTCTCTCATCTTTTCTCCATATTATACACGCAGACGCAGGCGCAACAACAAATCATCAACTCCCCAGAAGTAAATTGCTCCAAAAAATCGCTCTCGTTTTTCCAGAATGTTGACCGGAACGGTTCAAAATACAAAACCAAAAAAAAATGTTGAAAACAGTAGATGAATAAATTAAAAACTATAGCTCCAAAAATTGGAGTATATAAATAGTTAAGGACCAAAATATATGGTTTAGTGTTATCCTCTGATGAAGATAACAAACTTCCGCGAGCCTCTTTCAAGCTGACACACTCCATTCCTCTTCTCCCCCTCACTTTTATTTCTACTCATTTTCTCTTTCCAATAATTTTCCCGAGAAAATTTCCAAACCCAGAAAATCAAAACAATGCATTCTATTTCTTCCTTCAAATTCATCACTACTAATAAACTATTTATGTATCCATCTTCAATACCTCGAAAACTTAATTTATCACCCTCTTTCAATTCTTCAGTGTCCCTTCAGTCTCCCAACTTTTTCCTTTCTCTGTCTCGAAGAAAAACCCTAAACCTAATTTCGTCGAGTTCGTCTGAAGCGGAGGCGTTAACGGAAACAGAAGATGAGTGGATTAAGAGACTACCGGATAAGAACAACCCTCTGTACTCTCATAGCTTGCCTTGTATTGAAGCTTGGCTGAGGAAATTAGGGTTTTATGAGAGTCAAGTAGATCGAGCTTTATGGATGGTTAAGAAATCAGATTGGCATGCGCACTTATCTCTCGATGTTACTGATATTCATATAAGGTCATTTTTTTGGTTCTTGATTATGTTTCTTTGCTACTAGCTACTCTCTTACTGGATAATTGCAAGACGCCTTGCTTCACCGGAAGTGCCCGGAGCTTATGGAGTGGAATCGGCGGTTCTCTATCGCCGTCGATATCGCGAAAGGGATGGATTACTTTTACAGCTTGGAAACCCCAGTCATTCACGGAGATATAAAGCCTAGCAACATCTTGCTTGACCAGTCTTTCTCCGCGAAACTCGCTGATTTTGGGCTCGCGAGGTTGAAATCGGAGGATCAGAGACAGGTTGAGGTCGTCGTGTTTATCGAGAGAGACGAAGTTAGATCAGAGGTTGTTAATGGAATCTCAGCTCACGATTGTGCTAAAGATGTAGCGAGCAAAAAGTCGAAGGAAAAGAAGAAAGATAAGTGATCAGAATGGTGGATGTCGTTGGAGGAGGAGGAAGAAAAGATGAGAGAGAGAGGAAGCAACGAGGAAAGAGGAGGAAGACGAATTAAAAAAGAAAAGTAGTAAATGATGATGATATAGATGGGTTGGGCTGGGTTTTAGATGGGTTTAGGGCTAACGGGTCGGGTTTTAGGGTTGGAAGTAGGGTTAAAGGGTTGGGTTAAAGTAAAAACTGCTTTTACTTTTTTTACTGTTGCCACATCAGCGTCCTACGTGGATAGCTGATGTGGCTGGTCAAAGGGTATAATGGGGAGAAATTTTGGGTTGGACTCGAAAATGATGGTTTTGTTCTACCCAATACAACGACAAGGACCCCTTTATTACGGCCTCAAAGGACAGGGATTAACTTGTTACAATCGGCAAACGTGGAGGATGACTGATGTTTTTTACCCAACTTAATAAATTGGACATGTCAAATAATTACTCACATTTCAAACCATTTGAAAATCGCAAACTATAACAAATTTGTCCATATGAAGATCCGTTCGACTTTGCTTTTTGTCCACTTAAAAAAAATCTCATACCGGTTGAGATAAGTTCTTACTTATATACTATTGATCATTCCCATTTTTAACAATGTGGGATGTGACACTTTGGTCGCCACTTTAACAAATCCTCATCTCGAACAAAGTATCACTTTAGCCTCCTCTCAATTGACTTTAATCCGCATACTCTTATCAGATAGCTAAATCCCTGAATCATAAAGGCACTACAAATGTAGCTGGTCACCTCCTATTAGACCACTCTGTCTTGTTCCTTAGAGCCACTCCAATCAAGTACCACATTCTCGATACACTCCAATCAAGCCACGCTACTAGATGAGCCACGGGTACTCCGAACTAGGATCTCTAGAGCAGATCATTCACCTTAAGCATGACTATTTGTTTATCATTTTTTATTGCTGAGAATTTTATCAACATCGCGTTTTGTCTGGGACTGGAGCTCTGATACCACTTGTTGGGAATATGGGTACCACATATCATGCCTCTGTATATAAGTAAGAACAAACAATCTGATCTCAACACTAATTGATATTTTCCGTTTTGGACCCGAAGACCTACACGGATTGTTCTTACTTATGTACCACTGATCATTCCCATGTTTTACTGATGTCAGATGTAGTACTTTTGTCTCCACTCTAACAAATCCTCATTTCGAACAAAGTACTACTTTAGCCTCCTATCAATTGACTTCCATCCGTCCACTCTAATCATGTTGAGGCTACCTGAATCATATATGCACTACGAATGTTGTTGCTCACCTCCTATTAGACCACCACTTATCTTGTTCTTTAGCACCACTTCAACCAAGTACCATCATGTTGATACAATCCAATCAAGCCACAATGCCTGATGAGCCGCAGAAAGTCCGAACTATGATCTCTAGAGCAACTCATTCACCTTGAGCTAGGCTTGTTGGTTCATTATGTTCGGCTTCTAAGAATTTCACCACATCGCGTTCTGTCTCGGCCTGGAGCTCTGATACCATTTGTTGGGAATACAGGTACCGCATATTTCGTCTCTATATATAAGTAAGAACAACTGATATCCACACTAGCACGATATTGTCCGCTTTGGCGCCTGAAGGCTCGCACGTGTTTACTTATATACTACTGATCCTTCCCATTTTTAACCGACGTGGGATGTGGCATTTTAGTCTCCACTTTAATTTTTTTTTTAATTTCAATCGACGTGGTATCAATTTATGACGAGATTGTAGTTGGTATCGATTTGTAATGGATTGTAGAACAAAAAAACAAAAAAAATTCGAAATATGACTTTACGTAGACTTAAAAGTCATTATCTATAGAATTATAATATGGGCTTATGTGCCTAATACTTTTAGTGGGCTGAATAAATTTAACACCCTTCCTTAAACTACTAATGCAAGAGTAATAAGCGTGGCGAGTGTGTTACACATAAAATTAACAAAACCAAAATGTTGACTAAACATTTTTGAAACGATCCAGCGAAGTTACAAAATGTTGCCCCTTTATCAACCCAAACAACAACGCCTTTGGCCACCAATTTTACATATTTTAAGTTACAAAAATATAGAACAATCAGTTGAACCCCAAATAGAGCAATCAGTTGAACCCCAGCGCTGCATTCCAAATTACTAGATCCTCCATCAGTTTGAACTATCCACATTGAGTTGGTTGGCAAAACATCCCTATTAACCTCTTCATCTGATCTCCTTGAATAGAAATCAAGAAGAAAATATGCTAAGACTTGTTCTTTAATTGATGGCTCAGGTGAAAAGTTGATGTCAAAATCTCCTAATTCAACTGATCACTTAGTCATCTTCTAAGGAATTTGAGGGCGCTGTAAAACATTCTTCAATGGAAATGAAGTACGAACTTCAATGATATGAGCTTGAAAATAAGGGCGCATTTTCCTAGCTGCCACTATCAATGCAAACACCAATTTTATTTAGCTTAAAATACCCATTTTTGTTGCTACCAAACTCTTGTTTACATTGTAAGTTGTTTCCAAACTCATGTATATTCACTTATCAATAGTTAACTTACCTCAAAATCACATACCGCAATGTAATGAAAGAGTTATTCTCCACTTCGAGGTCTGGGCAATATTTTGGCGATGACAATAAATCTTCGATACTTGAAAATCTTGCTTCACACTCTGAAGTTCCTTCAAATTATTTTTCTCTTCGTGAGACTTGAAAGAAAGAAAAACATTTGTGAGAAAATCTAGAGATGAATCCATTAAGAGTAGCTAACCTTCTTGTCAAGATTTTTACTTCTTTAGTAATTCGAGGCGATTTCATTGATACTACAACTTTTAGCTGTTATGGGTTAGCTTCTATTCGCTCTTCAATTATAACATAGCCTGAAAGCTTCCCTAATCGAACTCCAAAGGTACACTTTTCTAGATTCAACTTTAGCCTAATTGCTCTTAAAATAAAAAACGTCTCATTAAAATCTTCCAAGCATCATCTGTTAAGCTTTTGATCATCAATATTCACCTCCATGTTTCTTCCGATCTGTGAAGCAAATACCTTATTCATTAATCTCTGATATGTAGCCTCATCATTCTTTAATCCAAAGGGCATAACCCTTTAACAATGCAAGCCTCGGTCCATAATGAAGGCAATACTTTCTTCATCATTTGGATCCATCTGAATTTGATTATATCCTGCAAAAGCATCCATAAAGTTGAATATTTTATTTTGCAAAGTAGACTCAATAAACTGGTCTATCCGAGGAACGGGAAATGGTTCTTTAGTAAAAGCGCGATTCAAATCTGTGAAATCAACGCACATTCTCCATTTCAATTCTTCTTATTGACCACTACAGTGTTTTTCGTCCATAAAGGATAATACGACTCCCTTATATGTCTGACCTTTGATAAACGATCCACTTCATAAACAATCGCTTCTGCTTTTTCAAAAGAAAATGCCCGTCTTTTTGTATAACAGGTTTCACCTTCGGATTAATTGCTAGGCTATGACCAATTACTTCGATTGGAACTCCAATTACATCTTCTGTTTTCCAAGCGGAAACATCCAAATTGTGAGATAAAACTATAATAGTTGTTGACGTAAAATTATGGTCAGTAAGGTTCCTATCTGAAGTACTCTTCTATCATGAAAAGTATATTCATCTATATCTTCACTTAGTCTTAACGACCCTTGGGTTTCCTCCAGATTGTCAACCCTCTCCTCGAGGTCTGAGGTTAACCCCCTAGACTACTATTCATCCATTTTATCAACACTACTAGACCCTCAGATCCAAAAGAAATGGCATAACATTCTCTAGAAACCTTTTGGTCACTTCGGAAGACCCCCACTCGGTCTCACGACGACATACTTAAAACATTGATGGACTGTTGACACAACTACATACATCCTTGATAACCAAGATCTTCCAAAAATGGCATTGTAGCTTGTTGGGCAGTCCACCACCATAAAAAGCACTTGTACCTTCTTCTTGAAAGGTCATTTTCTCAGACTCACTTATCACTCGAATTCCTAATTACTTGCAGTAACTCTAGTAAAACCAATGATAGTACGTTCTAATTGTGAAATCCAAGGAGAATTGCGCATCCTATCATAAGTTGTTTTGAAAAGAACTTTCGTAGAGATCCCTGTGTCTATCAGCACACATCAGATTTCGATGCTACCAACCTCTGCTCTAATAACCACCGCATCCTAATGTACTCCTGCAGTACCCCGTAAATCATCTTCATCAAAAAGAATAAAGAGAATATCTCTCTTACCATACAAATGGGTAGACATATTTCCCTCTATCTAAGTACCTAGACTCACTATGTTCCTTTTCCTTCAACCGTCAATATTACCAGTCATAATATCGCCCTCAAATAATACCAAGGAATCAAAATATTCGCAAAGACTTCGAACGGTATCTCACTTTACTCGTTCCTCTACTCCCATTAAGATTAGCCAATCTGGATTTACTTCTAAGTATTTCGTTTTTGCATCTAAATTATCAACCTTTGAATCCAAAATCATCAAATTTTCGTCATGTGCATTTGGATTCGTTGTCTGTAAAGTCGTTGCGATAAGTCAACAATTTCATATTTTTAATCAAAATTTAAACCTTTTTTTTCAACCTAATACAATATGAGGTATCATGTTTGATGTTATAGTGATATTTGCAAAACCTATTGTTTCACTCCTCCATTGGCCTACTAATTAGGGCAGGCCTCCTGAAATTCACATACCCTAAACTCGTTTTGGTTAATACAAAACCGGTTAGTGTAATCTTCAATTTTTCTCCCACAACATGCTTGCATTGGGTTATTGTATCCCCGTTTGCTCTCATTTCTTACTCCTCACAAACTGTCTTCGAAAAGTAGTATAAAAATCTATAATATTTGAAATTGACCCCATCAAAATTATGTTATACTACTTCAAAGTTGTTCCGTTAAAAGTTTGAGAGAAATCATAACACATTATCCAGTTGTTATCCTCGATATTCTTCATGTAAGCTTTGAATTGCTCAATGTGATCGTTCGTGTCTTGCATCCCATCGTATTTCTCAACCTTTGAAATATCAAAGCGCTTCAGAATAGTGATGGATCTTATTTCAATCGTCAATGCAGAATTTATCCAATCAACACCTTGAATATATTGATTGTCATCTCCGGTTCCCATCACAAAGTACAAATTTCGATCATTCATAACATCGTATTGTTTCGATGTATTTCCTTCACACCAATTTTCTTCGCTCAAGCATTGAGGTACACTTTATCTCCTAGCTTTGTATTCTTTTTTACATTTTTGAGGCTTATCTTTCTCTTTTTCCTAGATCCTTGATATATTTTAAAATCAAATCTAGAGCTGTCTACCTCTTTGTCATTAGATGTGACATACCTTTGCTTATCGTTTTCGTCTTTTTGAGAAGTGTGACAGTCTTTAGTAGGTTCGAACCACACTTTTTTTGTTCACTTATAATACGAGGAGTTGTACAAGATCGATCAAATTGATCACCAACATCAGTTTTTTTTGTTTACTTGTCTCACATCGGATTAAGCCTAGTTGATTGAATTTCATGCTCTCTCTGGTTCTATTTTTCGTTCTGAGCTGTAATTTTGTCAAAAATTTGGTTCATTCGTACCTTATATCTGATTGAGTTTGACGAACCAGAATAAATTCTTATTTCCTATCATCAGCCCTTTGCAAATCGTTTTTTAAAGTTTCAATAGTCGATCGAACTAGTTGATCGTTCTCTGGATTCATCGCCAAGCTTAAAGTTGTTTTCAAAGATTCGAAATGGAAAAAAGGGATATTTCGAACGAGTAATCTAGAAACCAATCACTGGTCAGTTCTCCAATGAAGTCGCCAATTTGGTGAGTTGATATTTGGATTGACAAGGTAAAATCGAGAGAAGTCACAATGTAGAGAGATAAATAGATTTTAGAGAGAGAAAGTCAAGTTACAAGAATCTATCTCAAAAAGTTAGACCGTTTTATTCGATCAGCCTTGGTCTTTATATAGAATCGCAAAGACTTAGTTTCAACTGAAACAGTTGCAAAAATGGTTTTATTACACGTTAGTCCCTAACTAAAATATAAAGTTCTAACTCTCTCGTCTTATGTCGCATCTTTGCAAATCCGTAGGCATTTTTGAATCGAGCCAGCTTAGTTGTCAGACCACTTATCAACCCAAAGAACTACGCCTCTTGCTGGAAATTTTACATATTCAAAGTGTATGTGGGGACATGCGATGATAGGCCAACACTATTGATTTGTGGTGACTCTGCAAAATTCAAATATATAACCATCAGCGTCTGCACCAATAAAAATATTTTAACCAAGTCCAAATTACACTACCCTCAATTACCAGCTCAATCCACCCCTATAGAATCTTCGTTGTCGGCATATTGTTATAAAACAATACATGTAGAAAATGTTTCAACTGGCGCAACATCATTAGTTAGGGGAGACATTGTTAAGTCAGAGACTGTGCCTTCTTACGTGCTAGACGCACCGTGGGCAACGCCAATAACGCCTCATCTCAATTGCACCAAGTTTAGCCTTACAATATTAACGAAGGATGATCCAGAACCCACAACCTTTACGAAGGTATTCTTCTAGTTTTTAACAATATTAACAAAGGTATTCTTCTAATTTTTATCTGAATGTGTCAAATTGACCAGTCTTCTTACCCGTGTTAACTAGAGATAAAATAAAGTTGAATGAGCACATTTTAAAACATCTATCGCAACCATAAAATTTGGCTAAGCACATGAGAATTTCCAACAGCTTGACGCTTAAGATTATACTCGAGAGAATCTTCAACCGTTGACATTGAGTTATATTGGGCATATATTTACGAAGCGAAAGAAATCATGAATGAATAGAAGTAATAATAAATGAAGCCTCCAATCAAACAAAGTGGTATATATGCATGTTTCATTCTCTTAGGCCTAGTAGGGTTGTTCACCAGGAGTCGTCATATGTGTTATGGTACCATCATGGATACTATATCTAAACTTAAACTCACGATGGTCTTCCTCAACTAAGTACTCATACTTGGGGGTTACGATTGCAAAACACTCCTCTAAAAATGAGGGACTTTTAAATTCTACCTCCATTAGATTGTCGGGAAGGTTATTTTTTTTCTACCTTTTGTTATTTGCCTTTAATATGAGTCATCAAAAACAAATAATGACTGCAAGGTACGAAGAGGGCTTATAAGCAACATGACAATAGCCAACTTGGATTTCCCAAAGTACATAGGGTAACAAAGCATTCGGGGTAAGCTACTTAAGATAATAACTTGTCAAACCTAAAACTGACCCCCCCTAATACTCTACACGGTCGTTAGCATAACAAAGTCACAAACTGTACATATATGTTAATGGTAAGATCTAAGACGACGTCGAAGTATGATGCAGTCCAACCAGCAAACAAAAAATTAATAAAATCCATTTTCACTCTCCGACATAAAAAAACCCTCACAGCAAGTAAAATGTGGAAATGTTTTTCTTTATCTAAACTAGATTTAGGCACGGTATTCTACGAAACAATGTGATTAACGATATTGATTAATCAGAAGTATGCTTTATGAAAAATGAATCACCACACTAACTTATGTACACACACTCCCTTTGTGTCAGAAATGTAATACAATAGTGCCCCCTATTTTCACTGTGTCACCTAATATAATAGGTATTGTCTAACCATCTGTAACATCGCAATCGGGTTAGCTGTCACGTATTGCAAGCTCACCCTACTAGAAGAACCACAACAATTGTCTTGCTTAACCGTCGTATCTCATGTAGTACTCATACCATATAGTTTATGTTGCTAAATAGACTAGGAATGAGCCCCATGAATTCGTACTATAGGAAAATATTGGATCATAAAGTGAAGGACCCTCGGGTAGCAAAGGCTCCTTTAGGATTGGAGGACCATAAGATAGGACGATCAACAGGCGTACCATAAATACCGAGTAACAAGAACAATAAAAAAAGACCCTCCGAAAATGACTCGGTATGGTTACTGAGGGTTTTTCACGTGATACTGAAAGATCCCGCATTTTAGTGAGCCCATTCACAAACAGTGTTGCCCAAATATCATAATCGCTACCACTCTGCAACATGTTACCAAAGGGTCCGCATTTTACCGGAACAACGCTTGTCAAGCACCGTGATTGTTACCAATTTTCAACATAGGAAACGATAAAAAGGTTTAATGGATATTAAAAGCAGGACACAATCAACGTTTTTTTTTTTGTGAAAGTAAACTTTAAATTAATGGAAATAGTCATACAAGATACCTGGGGCATACCCCGAGGAGACATTTAATAGAAAGGAGTTAGATTAAGAAGTACAACATAGAATATGGGAAACATAAGATCACTGAGTGCTGACGCAGCATAAACGAGGCTCGGACTTCGGACTTGCTCAGATCTACTGGAGGATTGATAGAAGTCTTGGTGAGAGAAAACCTGCATAGAAAAGAGAAATAATTAGATGAAGTACTATAATTTTACTATGGCCAGCAGATCTTGGTACCCTGGAATCTGAATCGTAGGTCATCTATAATACGATGGAATGTTAAAGATTCCAGGGCTGGAGCGGAACCAATGATTCTGGAATTCCGCTCCTTCCAGACGTGGTAAGTGACCGCGCCAAAACAAGAACGCCAAATAGAATGGTCCCGAGAGATGGACCATTTTGACGCCTCGATAATCCAAGACTGCCAGCACGAATAAGAGAACGGTAAACCTAGCTTAGAACTAGCATATGACCAAATGTTCTGAGAGTATCTACAGTCATAGAGAATATGAGGGATAGATTCAGAATCAGAATTGCAAAGGACACAATCTGAGGGGGTATTTAGTCCCCAACCAAGAATTTTATCCCTGGTTACAAGCTTTCCTAAAATAGCAAGCCAAAGAATAAAGGAGTGGCGAGGAATGTTATATTTGTGCCATACTAACCCGACCCAACCCACTTCAGGGTTGGGAGATCAGATTGCATTATACGTGTCCTTAATTGTGAACACCGGCTTTCCTGCTATTGCCGTCCAGAACGGAACATCGATGGAGGAGATGTTAGGGGGGGAAGAGTTTTGATGAGGTTGTTTATTTCAAGAAGATGAGATCTACTTCGGGACCTCGCTGGTCTGATATCAGCAGGCCAGTTCCAGGATCCATTATGGATGATGGTTGGACCTTGCTGGTTGGACTGCATCATACTCCGACGTCGTCTTAGATCTTAAGTATACCCAATGTTTCAATTAATTTTGGAAAGGAAAAAAATTCTGGATCATCAAATCTGGATCCAATCCCTCGTGGATTTGGAGGAAAATTCTTCGTATGCGCCCTTTGGCAAGTAATTTGTACAGGGTTGCTATTGGCAATGGTAAAAATACTTCTTTCTGGTACGACCCTTGGCTCCTTTCAAAGTCTCTGGCCTCTCACTATGGGGAAACCATAATAAGTGACTCTCGGCTGGGAGATATCAGACCATTAACATATATGTACCAAATTATACCAAATTACCTTCGATGTTTCAATTAATTTTGAAATTGTCATTAAGTGAAAAAATCTACTAAGTGTATCATAAGTATACCCAATTCACAAAATAACTTATTTCACTATCTATACCCAAACAAACACTATTGTTTAGTGAATTTATCATCCAAATAGTCTAGTTTTCTGAAAATCTTAAAAATCAACTTCAAACTTCAAAATACAATCAAGAACATTCAACCTCATTCGAAAAGAAAAACAGAAAATCGATCAAGAATCAGTCGGAACTAGGGATTAGCGTGGAGGAATTGATGTCGTTGGAGAAAAAAGATAATGATTTTTCGCCGGAGAAGGAGTTGTGGTCGCCGGAGAAGCAACCACCGTCGCCGGAAAAGATAAGATTTGGCCGGTATGACCACGCACCATCGGTTCCGGGCCATGGAACCCCCAGTTCGTGTACGGCCGGTTCTGAGGCCTAGAACCACCGGTTGTAGGCCCTTAACCGTTGGTTCGCGCAAATTTTCTGAAAAACAAGGTTTTTTTTCCATTTTTCATTATACCTGATTGCTTATTGTGATTTGTTGTTGTATAACAGGGGACGGATGTCGCCCATGAGACTGAGGAAGCTTTCGCTACTGACTACAGTCATTTGTTCTTCACCACCGAGTTCTATACACACGACGCGTTGATTAAATGGGTTACGAAGACAGGAAAATTCCATGGTATGGTTATCAACATAAGTCGGCCCGACAAAGTAAATAGTAGAAAAAGTCCTAGGATGTTTTCCCACTGAGAGGTTGGGAAAATATACTCCAAAAGTAGCCGAAAAAGAACGTAAACGGAAGTCTACAGGAACGAAAAAGATTGACTGCCCATTTCAGGTTCTCGGGTTAATGGTGGAACCAGATCAATGGAAGTTAGAAGTGAAATGTGGTATTCATAACCACGAGAGTTCAACACAGCTAGACGGTCATTCTTTTGCTGGCCGTTTAAATGATGAAGAGATGGAATATGTTGAACGAGCGACCTACATTGGTACTAACCCGAGAGATATACTGAATGGTGTTAAGAAGCTAAACGAAGATAATGTTTCTTCTATGCGCACAATCTACAATGCACGACAGAAAAGCAGGGTTTTAAAGAAGGCGAATAGGTCACAAATCCAGTTCTTGTTGGGGGAGCTTAAGTCACATAATTATAATGAATGGCATAAATCTGGTGAAGACGATGAACAAGTCATTACAGATATGTTTTTTCCCCATCCAGTCAGTGTTGACCTTTTGCGGATATTTCCAACAGTTTTGATCATGGATAGGACGAATAAAGTCATACGATATGGTATGTCATTGTTTGAGATAGTGAGTGCGACGTGTACCGGATTGACCTACTTTGCGACATTTGCTTTCATGTCCGGTGAGAAGTTAAACAACTTCAAATGGGTGTTAGAGTGTTTGAAGTCGTTGATTTCCGTTCACGGAATTGAAGAACCCCGTATCATCATGACCGACAGAGATTTAGCACCGATGAACGCCATAGAAGTGGTATTCCCATAGACAACGCATATGTTATGCCGATGGCACATAGCACAGAATGTTCAGGGGCAAACAATAAAATATTTTCCCGAGAAAAGTAATCATGTGAAATTTCTTTCTGCTTGGAAGAAAATTGCATATGTAGCATCAGAGATTGAATTTGATCACGCCCGACGAGACATGCTATTGGAGTACAAAGAGTATCCTCTTGCAATTGAATACACTGAAAAATCGTGGCTCGATGAATACACGGACAAATTCGTTTTTTGGAAGACGAAAAATAACTTGCATTTGTGACATTACACGACTAACCGCGTCGAGAGTACTCATTCAAACCTAAAGTGTTACCAACGTACAAGAAAATTAAACTTTGAGTTATTTTGGGGGAGGGTTCATTCACTAGTCAAAATCCAACATGCTGCCATTAGGTCGTCGTTCGAGAAAAGTCGTTACATAGCGCTGCATAAATTCACCGACAAACTATTTGATGAAATTCGAGGCAAGGTTTCCCACATGACGTGAGAACTATTTTTCGACAAAGTAGAGAAAGCCGAAGATAGCAAGATGATCGCTATTGAAGATGGGTCGGATGTTAAACACAATGACGTATGTATATGCGCTATAAATCTACCCATGGTATACCTTGCTATCACCAGGTCCGCAAGTGGCGTATAAACGGAAAAGCTGCATCGTTAGAAGCGTTTCACACCCATTGGAGAAGGTTAGAAATAATGCCTAGTTCATTCCGTACAACCATGGAGATTCTCAAAGATGATCTGCAAAAGCTAGTAATCAATGTTATGGAGATACAATACAAAATCCGTATAAAACACATTTACAAGAAATGGTTTGAAATTGTTTATCCTGAAACATCCTCATTGTTAGATCCATTGGAGAAGCAGAAACACTGAGACCATCCGCAAGTTAAAAGAAAATTAGTTGTAGATACATCATCCATGAAACAGGACAAATGCCAATGGGAACATGTGGATGACGCTGATAAGGCTAGTTTTGACTCAGTGATGAACTCTTTCAAACCACCAAAAGTTAAAAAGGGTAAAGCAGTTGCTAGTCCAAATAAGATTTGGGCAGATATGCCTAAAGTACCTCATACTCGTAATTCTTCCATTGCCTCGCTTGCTAGCAACACCGTACAATCATCCATTGGTGGAGTCAAAGAACTTATATATGACCCGAAAGGTTTTTTGCGCTGGTTTCCGATTCACTTCAATCCTTTTATATCTGGTATAAATGATGTTAAGGTAGATGGTCACTGTGGATATAGAGCGGTTTTGTTTGGGTTGTACGGTCATGAAGAAGGTTGGCGAGGTGTTCGAAAGGAAATATACGATGAAATAATGGACAACTATGACTCATAAAACAAGATATATAACGGTAAAGAGGGTACCTGAAGGTTGCAGAAATTATAAACTACTACGACACACAAGGATCCCCTAAATATTGGATGACAATGCTGGAAATGGGAATCGCGATTGCAACCAAGTTCAAATGCATTGTTTATTTTGTGTCACTCGTGGGGTCTCACAACTGTAGTCAAACTTTTTTACCTCTACGCGGTAAACCCTCCATTATGGCCCAAAGACGTGAAATTGGGTTTGGATTTGTTGATACTAATCACTTCGTCAATGTAAGTCATTCGATTTATGGTTTTCTTATTACTTACCATTGTATTACTCATTGTTTAGTTCTAATTCAAGTCTTATTAAACAGCTATCAATCAAGCCCATATGCCCTTGCACACACATACATCCTACATGGCAGAAGTTGAAGAGTGAAGAGGCTACAACTTGGGAGCTACCAATAGTTGGTTGCTGCAAAACATACACGGAGCTTGAAGGGAGAAAGCCAGTTTGTTCATTGCCAGAAGTAACAAATCTTGATGAATATTTTTAGTCGATTTATATCTTTTGGTTGGATTTATGTTGTTTTGATTGGATTTATGTCTTTTTGTCGCTTTATATCTTTTGGTCGGATTTATTTGTTTAGAACTTTGTTTACTTTATCATAGCATTTTGTACAATAGTTGTTTGACCATAATTCATGACATTTTCAAACTTGTAATGATACGCAACTAATCATTTTATAACTTAATATAAAATGTTACAAATAAGCAACAATAACATCGTTAAACATGGGTACATAACTTGAGATTGAATAGACAGTTAGTCAAAATCGTAGCCTCCATTGTCGCTGAGAATACGCACTGTTTCCTCCTTTATGGAAATTTGAGAATGCACATATTCTACCATTTCTAAAGACAAATAGTCTCTGATTATTAAACCAAACGAATCGAATGCCTCATTCCTAACTTCGGGGGCTCGTTAAACACCAAGAACATTGGTCCACTAGTTATAAACTTGTACCTAGTGGCTACCTCCTCACGAGTACGAGATTGAGGCATTTGTCTAGACGTAGAAATTTCCCCGTACATGAAATACATCATATATAAAACTTCATCGAAAAACTCATCGGTATTATCGTCCGACCTTTTAAACTTCACGTGTTTCGCAGCCTTGAGTAGATGAGCATCATCAAACACACTCAACCCCATGAAAAAAGAATTGAGCTAGGTTTGAAGAAGAGTTTTGTGTGTTTGTTATGTCAAACTTAGACCTCTTTATATAGGAAAATAGAATATTAGTTTGGCGGGAATTATAAAGCGTGAAAAAAGCGGAAAAAACATAGCGGGAATTTTTTTAAGAAATAATTGTGCACCATAGGTACAACCTACTGTGTACCTATGGTGCACAATAGAGTGTACCGATGGTGCAAAGTCCATAGCACCATCAGTACACCACCCTATGTACCTATGGTGCATTAAGGTTGCACCACAGGTACACAGTGTGAGGCACCATCAGTGCGCCTTAGTGTGTACCGATGGTGCCATGCACCGGCCGGTACTTGGGATGCCAGCCGATGCATTGTACCATCGGTACATGCCCCTTTAAACAAAACCTAAAGATTATGTATTATACGATTGCCGAAGAAGAGGTATATGCTCTTCTGTTTCTTCAATCAGATTGAAACTCCAGTGGTACTTTACACTTATCTTTCAGTCCAGGATTGCAGCAATGCTTTGTCTTCTTGCTTCCTTCTTCACTTGAGTTTTGTTGTTTATGGGTCTGCTCCATTGATGTTGCTGGTCCATTTATGCTCCAAATTCCAAAAACAACATTATACTGTGACGCAGAGTTAGTTACCTATTATGATATAGCCAATATGTAAGTTTTCTAAAAGTACAATTGTTTGTATTTCCTTTAGTGGCCTGAAAGTTTTGAAATCAATTTTTATTTTACATTATAGGGTCCAGCGAGCTAGCCAATCAGAAGCTCTCTTATGTTCCCTAAAAATGAAATGAACTGACATATTTTCACTAATCAGAGATAGTATACTATTTATTACTGGAGGTAGATAAGTTGGACTTTTTCCTGATTTTATTAGAGATATAAGAACTTGCGAATAAGATTCAATATCGACTTCCCTTAAGTTGAGTATTTTGAAGATTTTGAGTCTATCATTTAGCGCTCGTGCCTCAGCTTTTAACGGAGTTAGTTCCCCGTAATTGTTTCCATATCCACTTAAGATTTCTCCTTTGCTGTTTCTGATTAGTATTGCTCCACTAGATTCTCCAGATTGGAAACAACATGCATTAATGTTCATTTTTTATCTTCGTTGTGAAGGAGGAATCCAATTGAGGTAATTTTCTTTTTGGTTTGATTTGATATGATTCACACATCAATAAGCAACTTACCTCAATTGAGAGGTTAGTTGGATTCCTCTTCAATATGTTTTCAGTGCTTTCTCAGGAGAAGTCTTGAATAATATAGCTGTATAAGCATGTTCGTGATGTATTTGATAGTTGTATTGACTGAGAAAGTTTCTCCTTTCATTTTTGTTTTGTTCCTTTGTTGCCAAATAGACCAACTGATGAGAGGAGAAAGTATTGTTTTTATGTGAATCTTTGTTGGGGATGACCAGAACCAGGCTCTAAATAAGTGCTTTATTGTCATAAATCTTCTTATGTCTACTAATAGAATACCTACATAATAAGTCCATATACTCCACGCTAAGTTACTTGAGACAAATACATGGTTAGTTGTTTCAATATTTCTACAGAACTGACATTTTGAGACTGTAAAGATATATCTTGATTGCAGTGTTGAATCAGTAGGAAGTTTGGTTTGTAATAATCTCCAGGAAAGGAAAGAATATTTCCTTGGGCAGATGTTATTCCATAGATTCTGAAACAAAGAAGATTTAAAAAGGGAATGACTAATGGTTTTCAGGGTTTGTTTAACACTGCACTTACCATCCTTTGATATTCTCGAGTGTATGGAGTCTTTAGTTTTTATAGATATCTTTAACACCAATTTAATGTTAGAGTCAGTTAAGTATCTCTTTAACTTGGAAACATTCCATGTACAGTATTCCAAGAAATTTTGGACAAAAATACCTTTAAACCTGTCATCGTTTGAGTTGCTTTCAAGCATAATTAGAGGGGGATTGTCATACCAGTTGTTTAACCATACGTCAACTTTACCTTCTCCCAGATTCCATTTGATATTTTCCTCCGCAAAATCTTTTATATTGAGTAGCCTCTTCCATTTTTCAGACCCCTTTCTAGAGAAATTAACTTGTATAGGGTGTTGTTTACTATTACAGTAGATGTTGTGCATAAGTTTTCCCCATACAGAGAGTATTCTCCCTGAATCTTATCCAAAGCTTACATGAAAAACCAGTCTGGACATCCTTGAGTCTTCTCAAGTTTAAACCTCCCTCACCATATGACTTGCAGACGTTTGGCCAAGAACACCAATGAGTTTTGTTTTCTTCATTTGTTGATCCCCACAGGAATTTGTTGAACAACCTTTCAATCTTGATAATGATGGAATTTTGTAGCCAACTGTTCTGGGACCAGTATTGCGGGATGGGCATAAGGACTGAGTTTATTAATGTTAGTCTACCTCCAAATGATAACATTTTGTTGTTCGAGATTTCTATCTTTTCTTTTTTCTTTTTAAGCAGTGGTATGAAGTTTGCAGCTTTGTTGTTGAGGCTTAATGTTATGCCAAGATATGTTGTAGGTAAGTTACTAAGGCTGAACTTAGTTTGAATAGCTACATCATGCCTTATAGCCTGAGAGAAATTAGATGTTGTTATAATGATAGTCTTCTTCTTATTTATAGATTGTCCTGAGATATTCTGGTACTCCTGCAACAAACTACCAATTTTCTCCATTGAAGTAAGCAAACCATTAGTAAAAATAAGTAGATCATCTGCAAAAGATAGGCTAGGAATTATAAGTTTTCTTCTATTGAAATTTTTTAAGGTCTTGTCTTTTGTAAATAGACTCTTTAAATTTCTTAATGAAACTTATTTAGCTAGTATAAAGAGACTCGGGGATAGTGGATCCCCTTGTCTCACACCCCTTTTAACATTAAAGAAACCTACTGATCACGATTAAAAATATCGGATTTATAAAACAGTCGGATCATGACAAGACTGCCAGCACGACTCAAAATCTTTAAGTGCTCTAGTGTTGATCCAATTTCTAAACAAACCAGTTTAGGGAGTCGGACCAAATCGCTAAATGTCTTACCGATCCAAACTTACAAACCTAAACCTTATCACAAACCTAAACCTTATCTGCCCAATAACAAACATATAAACATCCTTAATAAGTTGAATCACATCTCGCGATCCATAACTCAACAATATCTTATATAATTTAGATTTAATAATATCTTATATAACTTACATTTAATTAGTTTTTATAATTATTTTTAGTTTTAACACTAAATAAAAAATTCTTTAAGATCGTATTTCTTAGTTTAGCTTTGGTAAGAATCATAAATAATTAATTAGACAGTAATACATAACGAGATATTTTGAAAAGCCGGACAAGAGCAGCAAATTGGTGGAGCTGTTTGCAACAAATCGTTGGAGAAGTGTAAAGCCGATATGAAAAAGAATACTGACCATGTTACAACATTTATCAACTAACAAATTTCCACCCAAACCTAAATTAAGTCTACTTTTTGGTTTCGCGACAACTTGTTCAAGTCTCATAGGAGAGCCCCCTACACCATATTGGTGATTGAGCCTGAGGATTTATTTATATCATTCTTAAGGTAACTGTTTTGTTAACAAACTATAAATCATTAAATTTTAGTGGAATGTTTGGATATTGACGACACAACTATGTTTTTTAAACGGCATGAAGTAAAGCATATAAAGACATTTTAAATAAACTATATATATATATATGGAAAGTTGTCTGAGTTTGTCACTTGAATGTTAGGAATGGATTTAAACTGTGTTCAAACAACGAAGTCAATAATGCTATGAATTTGTGAAGCTGCTAAGTTTTAAAATACAACCAAGAATTTTAGTTCCACCTAATATTAAACGACTCTCGAATGCGATGTTTAAGGATATAGAGTTTTACTTAGTTATTAGATATGAATTTTTAAATCAAACCTAAAAACCTCTTACTAGACTATTGTAACTAAAATACTATCTTTTTTTCAAGATGTTGCACATAAAAAGATAAGGTTGAAATAATTGTACCATGTACTAAGGCTGTCACACTCAACATGTAAATGCAGTGTGATGTAATATTAAAACAACAAAGAATAAAATTAAAAAAAAATTAGTCATTATATTTTCTTTATCAAATTTAATTTGGTATCAAAGCTACCAAGCCTTCAATGGAAACTATTGAGTCTCCACCCTTTATCAGTGATTCAATAAGGTGTATCCTCACAAACAACTCCTCCATCACCACAAAAAACCTGCACCTGAATACAATTAACATCATCAAAAACATAAGGCTAGGTAGGAAGAACTATATTCTATTGAAGATCATGGTTCTAGTCATGGTCAAAAGAAACGCGATATGAGGGTTTCTAACAGGGAAAATTCCATGCCCTCCTAGACTTCTTAGAATATGAGGATTGAGTCTAAAAAAAACTAGCTTCTCCTTGGTTTTCTCTACTCCAACATGCGCACTAAAGTAGCGGCTTAGTTGATAGAGTAAGAGACGTCTCATGATTTATTTGAGACTATTAGTAAAATTTATGGTTCAGTGACAAGGGTCAGGGTGACCTACTCTAAGTCTGAGTTCCGAAGAACTCAAAAATAAACTTCTACAATGGCACACTATTTAAACAAAATGAAAGTCATCTCTGATAACTTTGCTTTGGCTGGGTGTTTGATCTTTACGGATGACTTAATCATTTAAGTTTTTGCGTGATTGTATTATGACTAAACTCCTATTGTTGTGAGCTTTCGTGATAAGGAAGCCCTAAATTATCAAGATATATAGACTATCTTGCTCACTTTTGACACTAGATTGAAGCAACTCATTAGTCTATAAAACTCAGTGACTAACCTAAATGTGGCTATTGTTAACATCCAACACAAGGCACACATTAAAAAGAAAAGTAGTAACAAGATCCATAGAGGTTTATGTGGTAAGTTTAAAGGGTAAAAGAAGAATTATAGGAGTAGATATTGTTAAAATCCCGGAGGAAATGGTGGCTTCTATAGACACAGATGAGGCAGGTTTTCTCAAAATAAACCTAACTGCCAGATCTACAGCAGGTATGGTCATGTTGCTCTAGTGTGGTTTTACAGCGATGACCCTTATGTTATGGGTTGCAGACTAACTAAAATACCTAGGACTAGAGGTGAACAAGGCGTCTATATTGTTGCTCAAGACACTGTATGAGAAGTTGTATGGTTTGGTGACAATGATGTTATTCACCATGTCACAGAAAATATTAGTTAATAACTCATAAAACTCAGTACTGAGTCGAACCTAACCTTATTAAATAAATAACCTATCTTTCTTAAGCCAATATTGCATGTTCCCAAGATTAATTAAAACCCTATTTTCTGTCTTTTAACTTACTAATCATAATAATATTTTTTGTTGTGTTTCACAAAGGTTGTTGTTTTGTAAAGGATAAGGCTAAAAGGACTACATTTCTCAAAGAGACACTTGAGAATGGCTTTTATAAGATGTACAACTATCATAAGTTATTATCCATCAAGACACATTCAACCGTCCCTCAAGTCAACATATTAATGATATTTTAGAGTCTCTTATCATTCGCTCTAGTGTTGTTACTAATTCATTAAATTATGGATGGCATAGAATTAGCTACTATTATTAATTTTTATGAGGCTTGCCAATTAGGCAAGTCTCGCAGTTTACCTTATCATATTTCTAATTCATATGTTAATAATGTGTTGGACCTCGTACACGCTGATGTTTTCATTTCTTTTCATGTTCTATCCCTAGAAGGATTCAGGTTTTATTTCCTCTTCCTAGATGAACACTTTAGGTTCATCTGGATCTATCATATTAAAGGAAAAAGTCAGGTTCTTACTTTCTTTAATTCTGTTAAGATACCGCGAAAAAACTATTTGAAAGATCTATTAAAATCATCCAAAGTGACTGGAGTGATGAGTACATGTCACTAGCCTCTCTAACTAAGTAACATGGTTTCATCTTGAGAAGGTCCTCGCTTGATACCTCATCCCAAATTTGGAGGGCTAAGAGAAAACACATACATGTGGTAGAAACCAGACTCACCATATTGGCTCAAGCTGGCTTACTCCATAAATACTAGGTTGATGCATTTGAGATTGACGTATACCTAATTCACAGACTTTGTATAGCTTTATTAACCAACCATTTCCCTTATGAATCCTATATCACAAAAAACCCAAACTACCTAGCCCTAGAATCCTTCAGTTGTGCATGTTATCCCTGTCTGAAACCTTACCAATCCCATAAATTCCAGTTTCATTCATCTGAGTGTGTGTTCCTTGGCTACAGCCAGTGTCTCAAACGTTAAAGGTGGCTTAGCACTACTGGCAGGGTCTTTGTGTCTAGAAATGTGGTGTTTAATAAATGAGAGTTCCCCTTTCTACAAGACTTCCTTAACACTCAACAATCTGAGTGATCCTGTGTCTATCCCTTTAGTTTTTGGGTACTTAATTTCTCTACAAGAAGTGTGACTAATGGGATCCTATCTTTTTCAAAGGCTAATTCAGATGCACCAACTTAGCATCTCACATCTTTGTGTCATGCTCACTTATAACATCTAAGTCATACTCAACCTACAAAAACTTACGAACCCTACCATGATTAACCTACCCACCAATACAATCATCCAATAAACGAAATATAAGTAGTAATTAAATACAAACATATTCACACAACCAGCATCTTTAAACTACTCACCTAAATCACCAAAACCAGTTATGGTCACCACTCAGCACCTATGCAGCCTATATCTACTAATTACCCATTCACTCATACACTATCTATACGGCTACATTTTCCAAGTCCATGAAATTCCCCATTCTCAGCTACCCGACCAAATAAATACACTATGCAAACAAGAGCTAAGATATGTCATTTAATCCTAAAACTACCAATGTTGGGTCTATCGCTGCAGTTGACTCTTCTGCTCTTGAGCCTACTATATTTTATGATGCTTTCAGAAATCTGAACTGGGTTGAAGCTATTCAAACAAATCATAATGCTCTCATGATGAACAATACATGATCTCTCGTTTATTGGTCTCCTATCTCAATGTTGTTGGTTGCAAGTGGGTCTAAAAAGTCAAGCACAATTTTGATAGATCCATTCATTCCTATAAGGATATATTATTTACCAAGTGGTTTTATCAAACCCCTGGAATTGACTTATTTGAAACCTTCGACCCCCTTATAAAGGCTTTTATGGTGAGATTGGTCTTAACTATTGTTCTCTTTAAAATGAGAGGTTCGTCAGCTGGACATAAAAAATACTGTCCTCAATGGGCTCCTAAGTGAGGATATTTATATGATAAAATCAAAGGGTTTTAAGAGTTCTATGAACCCTACATATGTATGCAAGCTTCATAAAAGCTTTGTATGGCTTAAGTAGGCTTTATAAGCCTCGTGTTATAGACTCAAGGACACACTGTTAAACTAGGAATTCAAAAACTAACGAGTTGACTGCTATATTTTCTATTTTGTAGCTAAGAATATTATTCTTCTAATCCTTGTCCATGCAGACGATATTATTGTCACACGTAATCACATAGCCTTCTTAAATCAGTTGACACAAAATTAATGTTAAATTTGCAGTTAAGTATATATGGTCAATTCATCTATTCCTCGGAATAGAGATTAATCGTGACTCTATTCATATGTATCCAACCAAAAATCTATACATTAAGAACTAACACAGTGTTTATTTTATTTAACTGCTTTTGGGATTTACAGTTTAATACTTTTAAGTGTAAAATGACACATAGCTTAATATAACATCCTCAACTCATAAATTTTATATTTTTTCATTGTACCTCAAAAGTTGAAGTATCACTGGTGGGAAGATATTTACCTTACTACTGAGGGGTGTACACTATTGGATAAGAAATTTATAGTATTAATTTAGTTCTGATCTATAAACATATGTTTTATTTGAATGATGTTTAATATCTGATTTATTATAAAAGGATTTTGATGTCATTTTGCTTGCTAGAAAAGTATGGTTTTATTCTTTTAGAAACAAAAACTTCCATATATTTTATAACAATCAATGTGTTTGTAAAGATTCTCTAGATAGTTTATATATGTTTGTTAGTTATAATTTTTATATCAATGCACTCTGTAAAGTAACTTAGAATTCAATATACTTTTGACATAATCGTTCATCGCACGTCTTTAAAAGGATAATTGAAATGTTTATCCATTATTGTTTTTATCATTTTTCTTAAACTGATTTTAAAACATTTATTGGTTGTATAAAAATAAAATAGGTCAAAAATAGTAATTTGACACTATTTATCGTGCAATAGAAGTCTTATAATTTATTCATACATATTTTTGGTGCCCATTCGTTACATTGTCATTGAATGACTAAACATACTCATTTCATTAATTAGACATATTTACAATATATATAATTTTATATTCTTCAAGAGATATATGAATTCATTGACCTACTCAAGTATTTTAAGATCGTTGTTGAGTTGTAGCTGATTGAAAATTATCTAAAACATCAGATTTGATGATGGTAGTAAGCATTAACGTTGCTATAATGCATCCAATAAATAATATTTTGACTAATTTTCGTAGCTAAAGGATTGTATCATGTCAGGTTCACACATGATGAATGGTATATCTGATCAAAGACACCTCAAATTAGTTAAAATGGTTCAAAGTACTTCTTTACAATTTCACTATGAGAAGCCATTATGTGTGCCACATATTTTTTATGTAATTAATAAAGAAAAAATTAATACACTATATGAGTTATTTAATGGGAATATCCTAGTTTATGACACGTACACATTTGGAGATGCTGAACTAAAACAAAATCTTATATATTGAGCAAGCAGAAGTAAGAATCTAAAATAGAAAAATATTATAAGTTATTTAGACTACTCATAAGGTTATAAGAATTACTCTTCCAATAATCATTCACTTTTTAGACAAAAGAGGTAAATTATCTTGATCTTATAGACCTCGTGGTGTCATAAATTAGTGTACTCTTTCCTAATGTAGTCTCAGTTACAAGAAGCAGACAAAGAGACAAAATTTCCTACAGAGTTCCCACAAAGTTTCCGAAGTTCCCACAGTTCTCACAGAGTTCCCACAAAGTCCCCACAAAGTTCCCACAATACTTCCCAACTTTAATAATGTTAGTGAGTAGTGGAAATTATTATTAGAAGCTTGAAAGTTCTCAATTACTTAAGTGATGTTAGTGGGTATTGGGAATCATATTTTCTATAAGTATTGAATTTCTTTGTTTCATTTCTTCAAGTAATAAAATCAACTCTTGTTTGATCTTATTGTTTCAGTTCATGTGTCTGTTCATATTGTTTCATGGTATTAAGTGTGTAATTTTATTGCCTAGAGAAATCATGTCAAATGTTATTATTTTTAAATCAATATGAATAGAAGTAATTCAGCTTCTTCTATATCTACAGAGAAGCTTGTTGGAACAAATTACCAATATTGGCGGTTGTGTATGGGGGCATTCCTTTAAGGACAATATTTATGGGATCTTGTTTCCGGTACCGAGATAATTTCTAGTGATACTCTAAAAACGCTTACTTAAGGAGGAAATGGAAAGTAAGGTGTGGTAAGGCTTTATTCGCGTTGAGAACTTCGATGGGTAATGAATTTATTGATCAGGTTCGTGCATTGGATTCTCCAAAGGATATCTGGGATACCCTTGACAGGTTATTTACCCAGAAAAATATTATGAGTCTTCAAATCCTTGAGAATGAGCTTGCTTCTTTATCCCAAGGTAAAATGTCGATCTCTAATTACTTTCTTAGGGTTAAGAATTTATGGTCAGAAATTTCAAATTTGGACAGTGATGAACCTATTAGTGATGCAAGGCTAAGACATTATTTGATTCGGGGATTACGATCTATCTTCATGCCGTTTATATCATCAATACAAGGATGGGTTAACCAACCATCAATTGTTGAGTTAGAGAACCTACTCTCTAACCAGGAAGAATTGGTTAAACAAATGCTTGGTAATTATTGAGTTGATGTTGAAGATACACTTTTTACTAAAGACAAGTCAAGATAGAAAAACACACAAATTCATTTTCAAAATGATGGTAAACAAACAAGGAATGAGGAGGAGTCGACAAACTACTCTAAATTAACATGTTTTAGATGTGGAAGGACTTGACACATAAAGTCAGATTGTCGTGTAAAGATTGTTTGTAAGAATTGTCGCAAACCAGGCCACCTTAAACCAAATTTTTATTTGAAAATCGTCGAATCAGATGCAAATGTTGCACATGATGTTGAAGAGAGCAATGAGCGATAGTGGGAAACTTGTTTCTCAATTGAGGTTGTTAATGAACCAGACAACATGACTTCGGTTATTAATCAACCACTTGCCCTTGGTGCCTTAGTTATCCGTGGTGCACCAATTACTGTACTCGGGCCTTGTTTACATGCACGCCTCACACCGAAGAAGGTACAATAAGGTAAAGAAGCCACATAGTAGTATCGTGACTTAAAATGGTCCGCATGAGAGCAAAAGCAAATCGTCTAAGGTTATGTTGAAGGTTTTGCAAGGCTCTTCTAAAGGTGGTATTAGTACGGCAACATGACATGATGGCCAAGTTGAAGCAAGTTTATCTGAGTCGAATGTGTTATCGGTTTATAAGCAGCTAGCAGAGATGGCTATTCAAATCACGTGGAGAAAATTGAAGCTTGTTTATGGGCATGATATAAGGCTTAGTCAGATGCATATTAACTGTAACGTCAAGATTTTGAGGGAGATCGCGAGTACAAAGTTTTCAGGGTTAAAGTCGGTTTTGATCAAGTATAAAGATAACTATGGAGATTTTGTGACAATAACGTGTATGGACGAGCTCAGATTGGCAAAGTTTTCTATGGATAGTAAACTTGAATTAAATGTACCTGATTTGGTTGCAATGTTGAGGACAACAGAACTTTTTATTCTGTTGAGGAGTTGTTGGGTATGATTTTAAGTTATGCCTTAGATTTAGCAGAGTTCCATTCCAAAATTCCAGTCAGGATGCTCGTATGTATGTTCTTCCTGATTTCGGACAAGCTGAACTTGGAGGTCAAAACGGGGAGTTGCACCTAGTCGAATATTTTGCAGATGAGTTTAATAAACATGTTGTTGATGGTATTACTAAGGCTCTTCCCGAATCGAAGTTCGAAAAGTTCAGAGGAGCTCCCGGTCTAGCTGATTGAAAGAATGCACTAAGGAGAAGTGTCACAAATTACTGCACTCTTTACTAATGTAGTCTCAGTTACAAGAAGCAGACAAAGAGACAAAAGTTCCCAGAACGTTCCCACATAGTTCTCAGAAAGTTGCCGTAATTCCCACAATTCTTACAGAGTGCCCACAATACTTTTCAACTTCAATAATGTTAGTGAGTAGTGGAAATTAATATTAAAAGCTTAAAAGATCCCAATTACTTAAGTGATGTTAGTGGGTATTCGGAATCATATTTTCTATAAGTATTGAACTTCTTTGTTTCATTTCTTCAAGTAATAAAATCAACTCTTGTCTGTTCTTATTGTTTCAGTTCATATGTATGTTCAAATTTGTTTCACGGGGATGATTTAGTTAAAAAATATTATTTTTAGAAATAATTATAAGTAATTTATTAAATCTCTAACATTAACATGATAATTATAATAAGTTTGTTGAATGTGCTCACTATGCTAGAGAGTTTAGTACGTGTGACATGTATTATGATATATACTAAAAATAAAGTAGTGTTGATGTTTATGTTGATTGAGATCAACAACCTCAACAAATCGAGCAACATGATGAGCTTAATTGCATAAATTCACTAAAAAGAGAAGAAATGTTACACCTTTATTATATAGAATTTCTAAATGAATATGAATATTAGTTTTAGATACTTAAAGATGAACTAATAAACTAGCGGATGAATAAAAATTTTACACTCTATAAAAAATCATGGTTGTGGTTGTGCACGTCGATTCAGGTATTTGCTAGATAGATATTTAGAAATTATTTCTTATCTACATTAAGGAAACAATTTACATGAAGCAACCTATACAATTAATTTCTAAATAATTGTAATTGGTACGCTTTATAAATAATACAGAACCCTAGTTGTTTTCATCTTTATTTCTTTATCTTTTTTACATGGTATGAGAGCAAAGGTTTAGATCTTTAAGTTTTCGTGTCTTCGGTTGTGTCGGAAGGAAATTGTTTTAGTTGTCCGCCGGAAAAAAAAAAGAGTAAAAACAATTGGTTTTCAGATATGGTTTATGCACCTAAAATCAAGAAACCTAATCGAGAGGTAAACAATGTCTATGTTTTCTGAATTTCGGACAATGATTTCAAGATATCTTATCCTTCAATCTGACTGGGTGAATTATGATTCGGTGCTACGGTTCGGGAGAAATCGCGACTGAAACAGTGCATATTTTTGTTAGTAAAATCGTAGATTCCATTTTGATTGGATTGGAAATGAAATTTGAATTTGGATTTGGTATATAGATTTAGTATTGAATTTAGTTTTGGATTTGGATTTAGTTTTTGAATTTAGCATTCAAATTTTGTCTGGATTTTGTTTGGATATTTGACGTAGAGATTTCATTTGGATTTTTTTGTTTAGATTTTGTTTAACGTTTGGACTTTGTCTGACGTTTTCTTGGATTCATATTTTTCGTTTGGATTTTGTTTTGGTATTTAGATTTTGTTTGACATTTGGATTATGTCTAAAGTTTTCTTAGATCGGCGTATGTCGTTTTGATTCTTTCGGATTTGTTTAGATTTGTTTTGATTTGTTTGGTGTTTAGATTTTGTTATTCGTTTGGATTTGAATTTGTATAGATTTAGTTTGGATTCGTTTGGACTTGTTTTCCTTCATTTGGATTTGTTGCATTTGTTTGACTTCGTTTGGATTTGTTGGCTTTGTTTGGCTTTGTTTGGATTCGTTTGGATTCGTTTGGTTTTTAGATTTCGTTTCGATTAGTTTAGAGTTTGGAGATGGGAGTTTGGATTTTGAAGAATGAAGAATGAAGATTGGATTTTGAAGTTTGGATATTGGAGTTTGAAGATTGGAGATTAGAGACTAATGTTTCAAGATTGGAGATTAGAGACTAATGTTTCAAGATTGGAGTTTGGAGATTAGATATTGAGTTTGAAGATTGGAGTTTGGAGATTAGAGATTAGAGTTTAGAGATTGAAGTCCGATTTTTTGGTTTTGGCTTTTTGTTTTGATTTTGGCTTTCGATTATAACTCTCAAGTTTGGTGTTTCATTTTTGCTGTAATTTTGGTTTTTATTTTGTGTAACAAACTCCCAATGCAAGAATAAGCATTGCGAGTTTGAGAGAGGGTGCTAAAGATATAAGGCATATGCCCATCAACCAATATAATTTTATCTATAAATAATACTTTTATACTCTATGTAATTGGTAGGCTTTCTAAACAATAAACCATAACCGTCTTTTTGTCTCTTTAGCCGTCTTTCTATATTTATCTTTTTCTACATTTGATATGATCCAAAATTGATGGCGTGGAAGTTAAATTAATGCATATATGAGGTCAAACACGCATCTCTTCAGTTGTAACATAAATTCACGGATACCGTCACTTCTTTCTTATTATAGATGAACTATGTAGAAGAGTACAAATATCACAAAATCACTTGAAGTAAAATAGTTTGTTTAGTGTTATATATTAATGATATACTCTTTACCATGAACAATATACACTTATTGGATCCCATTAGGAGGTTTCCATCGAAAAAGTATTCATGAGCAGTCTTTTGTGTTATGGATATAGATAATTAAGAAATACCATTGGGGCATAATGTGCTTATATTTAGAAAGGTATACTGAGACATGTTAAAAAATTATCGGTTGAAAAACAAAAAAGTTATGGACAACTCTATGGTAAAATTTCTTTGAAGATTATGAAATATTATATTTTCACAATTTCAACGATAGTAAAAGATCATTTAATATCTATTATGACAACAATCCAACTATCATGTTACATCACGGTCAGGATACCTCAACTACGTGCAAACATATATACATAAACTTTATGTACAAAAAATAAAGAATTCAGAATGGTAAGCTGAAATTAGAGCATATCAACACCGTTTATATGTTTCATTAACACACTAACATTGCGAATGAGTGTTCTTTATTTAGAGAATATTTAGATCGAGTGGAATTTATTTTTCTTCTTCTTTTATTTCTTTAGTTTAGGGTAGTTTAAGATTAAATTACCATTTTAGTTGGCATTCTTACTTTTGGATGAATAATACGATGAATGCTTTCCCACTATTTATAAGCTTTCGTATTCAATTCCATGATATTAAATTTAGTTAAGGTGCATCATTGGAAATCAACGTTTTACAATTAAATAGTGATGTGGTTCTCATGTTATGTACTATGAAAATTCAAAGTCCTTTTAGTTAATAGTTCATAATTTCCTTTTAGTTAATAGTTCATAATTTCCTTTCATATGGGGTCTCTCACGCATAATATGGATCTACTGCCTCCGTTAGTTGTTGAAAATAATAAGAAATGTTAGTTTATGAATAAATATATTAGTGTTCATTTAATACACAATAATGTGGGTATATTTCACACGTGTAATGATCTAAGCGAGAGATTATAAAATATATTTTCATCTTTGTATATTTAAAATATTCAGGCTATTATAAAATGGAGTCAAATTTTAAAGACTAATCGTGAATGAATTATATTAAATGATTTATATCTAAAAATAATATAATAATACTATATAATTAAATAAGTAGATACTAATTGGGTGAATATCGTTATCCCAAACAAACGCGAATGTATTAAATATTCATGTGTAAAAAATAGATCAATATAAAGTAAAAAAGAATAAACAATTTTCATAAATAAAAACAATATATATTACAATTTAATAAAAAACAAATTGCTCCATTTTAATCGTTAAAGAAAAGAGACTTGTTGCCATGTTTTTCTCTTTTTTATTTTTTATTTTTAGTATTACTTGTATTTATTTTAAGAAAAAGTACCCATAAATATTCACTGAAGTATCTCATTACATCGTTATACCTAAAAATTGCATACTATTAATAGATAATTCAATTATGGTGAAAAATCGTAAATAACCTTTTTATTTTAACCAAATTTCAAAGCCATAATCGAAAGCCAAACATGCGAGATTAGGCATAACCACCATACAACACTAGGCAATGATAGTTCCAAAGGTTTCTTAGGAGGGTTATTGGTTACAACAATGTTCGGATGAGAGTATTCGAGACAGATAAATAATAGAATAAGTGGAGAGAGAAAACGACAAAAGAAATAATCTACAATGATTGAGTAATGATTGATCATTTCCCCAACAAGGGGAGTTGCTTTATATAGTACAAGTGGTTGATCCGTAATTTACATGTTTACCCTCACTTGTGGATACCTCACCCGCTACTTTACTAACCTTAATCATAGTAGTTATTTTATTAAACAAAACTAACCTTGTTGGGTTTCTTACGCAATATTTTATTAAACCAAATTAACTCCGTATTTACTCAATTGAACTTATTCTCCCAAATATTTCTTTCCGTTATGAGGCATGACCAACATGTAAGATTAAGCATAACCAGAATGTGAGATCATACATAAATAAACTTACAAGACCAGACATAAGTGAACATGCGAGACCATACATCACCAGACATGCAAAATCATATATAAAAAACATACAAAACTATCTATAAATAAACATGTCAAACCAAACATAAATAAGCACTACTATTTGATGTAAAGATACGAAACATGAACGAAATTACTTTTTGGGGGCTAATCGAGCTCAACCCAAATTCTTTCTTATAGAAGATCAATGACTGAATCTTAAAAACACCAATCCTATCCAATTGAGTTTCTATTTGGGTTTTACATGATGACATCATATATTTTATTCTTGCAATTTTTTATATTCGATTTATTGGATATATTTTTAGTTTAATTATTTTTGCCCCTTTGTGCCTTTTTAGGTATCCAATACTTTATCAACTTTTTTTGATTTTAATGTAGTAAATGTTTTAAATTAAAATCCATTCCAAAGTCAATTTGATGAAATTCTCGCTTAAGAGGGGAGATTGAAAACGAAATATAAAATTTATCTTTATTCCTTATCCTACCGCATACCTAAACCTACACCACAGAAAACGAGATTACAAAGTGGAAACCTAGAGCACTAGGGCTTCTGAGTTTCTATAAATAGTGTTAGAAACTGCATGAAGTAACACATCAAAAGAAATTGTCAACAGAGCGCATAAAGAAAAGAAATAAGAAATATTAAAATGGCATTGAAAGTTGTTACCTTTGTTTGCTTGTTGGTACTTTCAATGGCAGCCGTGGTTAAAGTAGCTGAAGCCCAAGGGCTCGGTTTGAATAAGGTCCAGGGAACTATCTTTTGTACACCCAATGCCAATATTGGTGTTAATGGCGTTTCAACACCTGTGTTCGCTAGTGAGTTTCACTTTTTGATGATGCTATAAATATGCTCTTTCTCCTTTTTGTTTATAAGAAATACAAAATTTAGTACGCCGGTTCAGTTGTTGATAGAAAATTACTTGTTAGAGTTGATGACAACTAAATTATTATTATTTGCAAATGTTTGTAGATGCCTTGGTGCGACTTACCTGCAGCGGGACCGTAATAGCAAGTGCCACAACCAATGCAGCAGGACTGTTCTCAATTATAAAACTTTACCCCTCTAGTTTGATTGTCCCAACCTGCCGTGTGGTGCTGGTGACTCCACTTTCTACTTGCAATTCCACGCTTTCCTCTGTTGGTGGTGTACTCACTGCTCCTTTGAAGGATTTCGTTTATTACTTTGTTACTCGTGACTTTGTATAAACTCAGTTTATATATGTACGTATATGGATGACCACGAGTGTTTTATAGTATTAGAGTGCTTTATATGTTATTAAGGTCATCATCAAATCAAATGTAATGTTTTATACATGGCGTTGTAACATCCATTCGTACTACTGATATATACATATTCGAATAAATAAAGGCCATGTTTGCCTTTTCTATCGGTTCTTTATTTTCCTATTATATGTTTCAACCCTTCTCTTTTATTGATCTTAACTTATTAAAAATTTGAAAATGTCAACCAATTACGCTCATTTCAACCCATCAATATTTTATTCGGTTTAAAATAAAAGTTGTACTCTTTTGTTTATTTTATTTTATTGTGATCATAAGCCATATATATTCATACCCAATTCATTGCAGTTGTCGGGTAATCCCACAACGCTAACAAAAACCATCTAATAATTGTAATCATAATAATGAGGCCACGTGAAATAAAAAATAGAATCAAGCTATATATACCCAAATCTGATTGGTTTAAGTTTACCCAATTTTGAGTTTATTCATTCATGCTATAAGTTGATCTAATTTTAGATAAAATATTTTTTTTGGATATCTAAGCATTTCTTTTTGCTAAATCTCTTCCACCTCATTTTCTCTCTAACCCTCCATATTCACTCTTACTTCTCTCTAACACATCTCTTCTTCCTCTCTAAATTTTATGGCGAAGTAAAATTCGGCAACCTCCTCCTCTTCCTCTGTCATGGTGAAGAAAAACGAATCACGACCTCTTCCATTACCACCCAAGTTAGTATTTTTTAGATTTAATTTCTTGCTTGATTATGAATTTTAGATTGTTTATGATTAATTTTTGTGATTTTGTTAGGATTTTTAATGAAAACCATAGATTAGAATTATATAGTTTCAAAATTATATTAGTATTGAATTAAGTAGAAAAAAATAAAATTGGAGTGTTTTTTGCCATTTTCTAGTCTTGATTAGATCGGAAAATGGTCGGCATGCACCCATCGGTCCGTTGGCCTGAACCTGCACCGATGATGCAATCCAAATTCTTTTGTTTTACAATTAAATCCTTTAAATTTATTTATTTTAAAATAACGTTTCAAAATATTTTAAATTTTTTAAAAAATTGTTTTTTTAGTTTTTATATATTTGATGGTTTAATTACTTTATTTTAGCTAGTTAATTGTTTATTTAATTTTGTTACTAACATTATATCTCTTTTTTCTTTATTTTACATATTTGACCAAACAGTCCACTCCGTATTTGGACCGTTTTTCAATTGTTTTTAATATTCATGTATTTATTTATATATTTTGCTTTTTTTTAATTCAATTATTTATTAACAATTATATATTTTGAAAATTAAGTGATTTTATTTCTTTAATTGAATTTTAACCTAATGATTTATGTAATAAGAACGTCTGAGTTACAAATATCACAAAAAATTGAATAAACACAATTAATAAATGATGGGATGAGTTAAAAAAAAATTATTAATCAATAAAATTTTATAAGTAACATACTAATTATATATATATATATATAGTATCTCAAACATGTATTTAAACTTGGGAAATTGTACATAAGGTATCCACTCAACTAATTTATTGTCACTTACTACCCAATGTTTGATCAATTGTCACTTAATACCTTACTCAACTACCTAATTATCACATAGTACCTAACTTTATTTTAATACCCTAACTACCCTCACCATTCATGAACAACCACATAACCAAAATTTCTCTTTCCTTCTCTTTCCTACCTTTTCTTTTTATTTTATTTTTAAAAGATCCGTATCTTTCGAACCGGAGCTCGAAAAAAATAAATGAAAGTACCATCACTTTTGTTTTTTAAAAATGAACAAAACTAGATCCATCGATGATATTTTTTGATTTTTTTAAAAAATAAAATTTCACCAGTAACAATTCGCATCATATCATGAGAATTGTTCAGGAAACCCAGAGTTGCAAACAATTCACATCTTATCATGAGAATCGTTCAGAAATCCTGAGAGTTGCAAGTAATTCGCATTTTATCATGAGAATCGTTCAGAAATTGCAAGCAATTCGCATCTTATCATGAGAATCGTTCAAAAATTGCAAGCAATTCGCATCTTATCATGAGAATCGTTCAGAAATTGCAAGCAATTCGCATCCTGAGAATTTGCAAGCAATTCGCATCCTGAGAATTTGCAAGCAATTCGCATCTTGAGAATTGTACTAGTTTTTTTTTACCAGCGCGCCTATATTTGGTCGGGGGTATTTTTGTCCAAATTTCAGTTTGAGGTACCAAGTGACACTATCCAAAAAACGGATACCGCCGGGTAATTACATAGTTGAAAAGGTATTTACTGGTACTTTTCTCTTTAAACTTTAATAAATAAATTGTAATATAATTTTCATACATATAATTAATAAAATTTGATATAAATTCAATATATATATATATGATAATTTACCAATTATATATATAGTCTACATATAATTATATTTCAAATTTAATTAATAAAAATAATAATATCATTATATTTAATTAAAATTTTAATTTTAATTTTCTAAAATGAAATAAAAAAATCAATAAATAAACAATAAATATTAAGGTCAATTAACAAAATTTTACTATATTTCAATATTGGACTATGAAAACTTCAATATATCAATCCATACCATCATGCAATACCAAATTTTTAAAAAAACAAATCAAACTAAATAAAAAGATTTTTGACTTAAACAGGTTAAAATAAAGGTTCGAAGGACCAAAAATGCAATTTTGTTTTATCACACACCACCAGTTCAGAGGCTCTAAACCGGTGGTGTATGGCCACAAAACCAATGATCATACACAACCAGCACCACCGGAGCACACGATGCTAGGCTTCAATACCGATGGTGCCGAGACCTAACACCACCGGTTATGGGCATTTGTACGAGTGGTATGTACTGTCCAGAACCGGTTCTAGTGCGAAGGAACGCCACTATATCGTGCAGGACGATTTTTTAGCGGATTGATCGATTTTTTTTATTGTTTGAATATGTGTGAATGAAAAGATTTGGACGGTGGATTACAAAGCTTTTTAAAGGTAGGGGAATTTGGAATCTTGGTGTGATAGATTGCGTAAGTTGAAATAAAATAATAAAAAAGAACAGGATAATGATATTAGAGGAATTTAATCACAAAATATATTTTTATCTAATATGGAAACTATTATTTATCCTTAGTTAACACATATCTTATCTATATAATTCTCAATAAACATCTAATTTTTTACCGAAGCTTCATCACGAGTCAGGTAATCAATTTTAATTATTAAACTATATTTTTAAAATGTTCATATCTTTTAAACCGGAGCTCGTAAAACATATCCGAAAGTGGAATCGTATTTCTTTTTTAAGATGAACAAAACTAGATCTATTGATGCTATTTTTTTTATTTTAACATGCGAGTTGTTTGCAAAATTAACAATGTTATTTTGTTTGAAAAATCAACCATCCGAGTTCTTTGAAAAAATAAACTTGCGAGTTTTGTTACATAAGTCTAATCGTTAAAGTTGTGTAATTAGGTGTAAATGTGTTGCTAAAATAAGGAAAAAAATGGATGTGTAAATAAGATTTTTTCTTGTAAAATAAGTCTCATTGTGTGGAAAAACATAAAATGCCACTTTTTTTTGAAAAATCAGTCATGATAGTTCTTTGAAAAATAATCACGAGAGTACTTTGAAAAATTAAACATGCGAGTTCTTTGAAAAATTGACAATGTTATTTTGTTGAAAAATCAACTATGCGAGTTCTTTGAAAAATAAATCATGCGAGTTCTTTAAAAAATTAAACATGCTACTTCTTTAAAAATTTAATAATGCTATTTTTTTAAAAAATTAACCATGCGAGTTCTTTGAAAAATTAAATATACGAGTTCTTTGAAAAATTAATCATGAGAGTTTTAAAAATAATAAACATGTGAGTTCTTTGAAAAATTAACAATGCTATTTTTGTTTGAAAAATCAACCATGCGAGTTCTTTGAAAAAATAGACATGTGAGTTCTTTGAAAAATCAATCATGCGAGTTCTTTGAAAAATCAATCATGAAAGTTCTTTGAAAAAGGAATCATTAATGGATATGTAGTGGTAATGAGATCCTTTAGTAGGTATTCATGTATACTTTTCTGAAAACACTTTCAAGAAAAATATTGAGATGATGAGTCATTTTCAATAACAATTATACATCCCGAAGTGACTAAAGATTTTATATATAATTATATATCCATAATTAGAGATTAATTAGCATAAGTATCAATATGATCGGGTCTTCGAGAGACCATGATCTATAATAGGCTCACATAAGACAATAATTTGAGCATAGGATAATAAGACCCTGAAATTCATATCATCCATATTAATCTAACAATGGTTTATACATATGTGCGCTTTTGTGTTGAAAAAAATTGTTTAATTTTGTTTTGATTGTGTTAAGGTGAAAAATTATGTGTACTTGGGGTGTCAAATTAGTACAAAAAAAAATAAAATAAAGATTATTTTTTAGAAAATAAGTTTTAATATGGTGTCAAACAATTAACTTCTTATAGTTACTAAAATATGTCTATTTTTGTGTTGAAATAACTTTTTTAAAAAATGTATTGTGTTAAGAATGAAAAATTACGTGAAATTAGGGCGGATTTGTTTTTGTTCAAGTTGTGTAGTTATGTGTAAATGTGTTGCGAAAATAAGAAAAAATAGTTGTGTAAATATGATTGTTTATAATGAAATAAGTCTCATTGTGTGAAAGAAATAAAATACCACTTGTTTTTTTTTAAATAAGTGTTACTTGGGTGTGAAACAAGTAATTTTTTTGTACTTGCTAAAATTTGTGTTTTTGGTGTTAAAAATACTTAATTTTTTTATATAAAAAATTGGATTATGTTAAGGGTGTGGAATTACGAGTCATTGGTGATCGCTCCAGAAATCTTTGGAGGAGGTTTTTTTGTATAAAACTATATTTAGAGGGCTTTAGCGTTATTCCGATTACTTAGACAATATTTTAGATAGAGAAAGACATATTTTTAGATAGAGATATTTAATATCATAATTGCTTAATCGTTGATCAATCACACTTTCCCTTAAAAGAGAGTCTATTTATAGTACAAATAGTAGGTCCCACAAGCCTAACAATTTCATAATTGTGGTCTTATCCTCAAGTCTATTGTTTGCTTTACATTAGTCATTTTTCTTTACATAATTGAAAATTCCTCCTAAGAAACTCTATTTATCAATAAAACACCATCATCTTTCCTAGATCTTTAATCCTCCCTTATCAGTAGCCCCCGAGTCATTTTGAAAATGTTTTACACAATGACTATTGTATACTCCTAAATCCATCGGATTTTATGTACTACTCTCTCGTCAAATTCTGGCTCCCCGAATTATCAGAACGTATGCTAAAAACAAATTCAATCTCTTCGAATTTTAACCGACCTTTATTCCCCAGACCAAACGTTTTCAGACCAAATCATGACGTCACACCTTTTTTCTGACACCACCGATGAAAATTATTCTCCTCTCGACAAATGTCAACTGACTAACCTTTAGCGTGTTTCTCTTCTTTACACGACATAGTCTAGGGGCGGCACATCAGTTCCATAGGGACTAATTAAGCCTATGTTGGACAATTTTCCCATAGGCAAACGACTGGTTAGCTCCCTGGGCCTCGTCACTTTCAGGCCCATCTTTTCTTTATAAATTTTACTTATCCCTCACAACTCTCCCGCATCACTTAGAGAAAGTTCTATAAAACTCATTCTAGAGCGAGAAACAGTCGTGCATGCCAAAATATTCTCGCATACATGAGTGGTTAACTGTCAGCCAAAATGCAAAGAAAGAAAAGCTGCCGGTTTATACGTTGCACCAGAGCCCCATCCTCCGGAGATATTTTACTACGGTACTTGGCTTCCCACAGAGAATTCGACAGCTATCATTCCCTCAGATACTTGCTCTCGGACCCGTAGTTCAAAAGGGTCTTCTTCGAAACGAAAGAGGCATCATAAAGATAATAAGGACAAACATTCAAAGCATTCCAAAGAGTCCATATCTGATGTTCCCTCGATGCCTTCTGCCAGCTATCACAGAACTGCGAGACCAACACTTGAGATTACTCGTCGAAAACTAACACGAGAAGATGTTTCTCGGATGACCAAAAAGCCTCTTGAAGCCATTCGAGAGATTAATTTCTCAAAAGAAGCGAAAGATCATTCAAACTCTGAAGATAAAGTAACCCCCATTTTCAAAGAGAAACCAACCACTGCCATTCCTCCTTTAGTTTCCGATGACAAAACTATTCTACACAAGTTCCTGGGGAAACCTTCCACTTTATTGTTCCTCACGATGTTAAAGAACACATTACTACCATAGGCCTGCTTGAAAATACAACTAAAGTTGTTGGTTCTCCGAAAAAGAAAAACAAACTTAAATAATAAATCTCACTTCCCTTGGAGATCGAGGCCTTGGTACGAAAAAATATGAAGAGGATCGATAACAGAAATTTATTGACCTTGCATAAATTCCATATAAATATTTTGAGCCATCCGACGAAGAACTGCTAAGAATTTGCTAGGGAATCCCTTCGTCGAATTGATATCCATTTCCCAACCGTCAGAGAAACCCCCTTGTTTGTTAAAGACAACGAACTGATAATTTATACTAAAATATTAGAATAGGGTCTTCCCTATCCACTTAATCCCTTCTTTGTGGGGTATTTTTTAAAGATTTACCTATGTCTTACCCAATATGGTCCTAACATGGGGTTTACTTTAATGGCATGTGTCATAGCTTCTAGAATCACATAAATCCATTTCTCCTTGAAGGACCTGATCGATCTTTCTGGGCTAACAAATAATACATACTTCCTATTGTACTCTCTTACTTTTGGGTGCGGTCACAAAGTGATAAAGAATTTTATAGAAGGAGACAAAAAATGGAAAAAACGTTTTCTCTTCTTCTCTAGTCTTTGGGAGACCGGGTCCGAGGGCACTCCTAATAACCCTCACAAGCTCAAATTACTATGGACCAACAAAGGTATGCCCTTTCATGCATCGAAATTTTATCTTTTTTCTTTATATAATAACTAACACATTCCTTTTATTAACAACAATGGGGGGTATATCTAAGTCGTATGCCGATTTTATCCCTCATGCTAAAGACATTTTTTATGAGTTAAGTTTATGGGCCAAAAATGTTTGGTTCAACTTTTCTTCACCCCCACAAACCTTGCTAAAGGCCGATTATAGAGACTTAACCCCTCAAACGGCTGACACTAAAGGAAGTCATGGCTCTTCCTTCCAAACAAATATTATTAGATAGGTTGGACAAGAAAGATGTAATCTTTTACCTTCCAACAAGAGATAAGGCTAAAAGCCATCTTGATGAAGAATCACATATTCCCTCGAAAATGGAAGAAATTTATGAGAAAGTATCCCAAGATAGAACCACAGCTAAAACTTCAAACACAAATGATACTGGCATTATTGATAAAACCAAGAAAGTTTTTCCCCAAAACTTCTAGTTCCAATTTATCCCAAGAAAAAGGTGCTGAGAAAATTAAAGATTATTTCCGAAAAGGTTCCAGAGGCTTATGTTAATGTCACTCCCTCGGAAATAGAGATAAATTCTCCAACAACAAACTCCCCATAACAAGGTCATTTTTCCAGAGCGTAATCCACTTCCAATTCCTGACCTACAAATTCAAAGTTCTCAAGAAAATATTCATCCAGCTGACTCCCCACCCTTGGAAACTTTCGAGGAAATGGAAGACAAATTTTCTCTTTGCATCAGAAATCTTCTCCACTCCTTTGTAACCATTGGAGAACATATGACATATTTCAAGGATTGTAGGAGTCATTATAAATCTGAACTTTAAAAGGTCATATCAGATCTTGAAGAGCTTGAGAATGAACATTCGACCCTTGAACGACAAGCTGACACGATCTTCCAAAAGCTCCTTTCATCAGAATACTATATTATGCTCCTCGAAAAGTGTTGTCAAGATGAAAAGGAACTTTAGGCGGAGCAAAATGCAACTAAAGATAAGCTCATCGCAACTTATAAGGACTCGAACAGCTTAGCGACATATGGCTTGAACATATGCTTTAAGGATTTCTAAAGGATGTTTCGAGGACATTTTGTTGAAAGTCCTGATAAAATTCGAGGAAATTTTATAAGAAAAACTTCTAAATCTTCATAATAGTTTATCTTTTTTATTTATTCCCTCGAATAATTCAAACCATCCTTAATAAGTTTAGACCAACTTTTGTTGGGAATATAATAGTTGTGGGCCAGCTTTCGTTGGACATATAATCGTTGTACACCAAATTCCATCGCACATATAATCGTTGTAGAGAAACTTTTGTCGGACATAAAATCATTGTAGACCAACTTTCGTCGGACATATAATCGTTGTAGAACAACTTTTATCGGAAGACCTTTTATGTTCAATCATCAAAATTTTAAGGAAAAAACTCATATATATATATATATATATCAGCTTAAAATGACACCTCATTAAAACCTTCATGTGTGTTTCGGGATAGGAAAGAGCATGCCATCGATGTTTTACACAAAAATAAAACAAAAATCAAATATATACATTTTTATATTTAATCCGAGTACAATTTAAGATGCTCTATATTCCAAGGATTTTTGAAATTTCTTTATTCTTTGTCCTTAATTTTGTATGTTCCAAGCTTCACCTTCTCAGTTACTTCATAAGGGTCTTTCGAATTAGGACTTCAGTTTCCAAGATGTTTCTCTTTGGTGTTAAGAAAAACTTTCCTTAATATTTTATCTCCCACTTTAAATTATCTTTGTTTTACTCTAGAGACATACTTTCTTCTCATCAATGTTTGATAATGTAACGCTTTAACTTGTGATCGCCTTCTTTTCGGTTCAATCAAATCAAGCTCAACCGCTCTGCTTACATCATTAGGCTCCTCAGAATATATCATGACCGGGTTTGATGGAAAGACTACCTCAGATGGTACTATAGCATCCATCGCATAAACTAATGCAAACTGAGACTCTAATTTTGATATTCGAGGAGTCGTTCGATATGCCCAAAGAACTTATTGTAGATAATCATGCCATTTCCCAGCTTTTCCCTCCAAATGTTTCTTCAACCCATCAAGAATTGTTCAATTAGTAACTTCTACTTGCCCATTTTCTTGTGGATAAAAAAGAGTTGAAAAACACTATTGTATCCCTCTAGAATTACAAAAGGTCTTCAAATCCGTGTTGTCGACTTGAGGCCCATTATCTGTTATGATTTTCATTAGAACCCCAAAATGTTAACAAATATTTGACGTAATGAAGTTGATCTCATCTTTGGCCTTTGTTCATGCTAGTGGCTCTACTTCTACCCATTTAGAAAAATAATCCACTGCCACTATTATTGTTTGTCGCTCCCCGGAGGCCATTGGGAGAGGACCCACCAGTTCAATACCTCATCGGTCAAATGGCAATGCCTCTAATATACTCTCAATGGGAACTTTTGGCTTATGAATTATATTCGCATATCTTTGACATGTGTCACATTTTTCACCAAATCATTTGCATTAGATGATACCGTAGGCCAATAATACCCTGTAAAAAAAATACTCTTCTAATAAAAAATTTATACCCGCAGTGTGTCGATCGTTCCACATCATGAAGCCTTGATAGTACTATTTGTGATTCGTTTTTCCCAACCACCGAAGCAAAGGTCTATTAAAGGAATTTTATACAGTACACCCCCCAAAAAAATGTACCCATGAGATTTGAAGTGTACTCTTTTAGACAATGACTTGTCAATTGGTAACTCATCATTTTCTAAAAATTTAATTATGTCTTGTCTCCAATCTTTACTTTCACAGCTAGGTGCCTGGCTATCTTCATTAATAATTCCAACTACCTTCTCCAAAGTTTTACTGATTGATGGGTTTTCCAACGTAATATGTTCATAGCTTATCTTCTCGACATTTAGAGATATATATTTTAATTCTTTCAAATATTTTACCAAATGATCCTTCCGAGCCTCAGGTTATCCAGATGTATGATTAATAAACAGTTGCGAATCGATGATCAACTTAACTTCTTTAGCCCCAAAAATATGCGCAAGCCTTAATTTGCTAAAGCTGCTTCATACTCTGCTTTATTAGCCGTTGCTTTAAATCCAAACCGAAGGGCTCGAAACATTGTTATTCCTAAAGGCAAAATAAGCTGAATCCCAACTCCATTTCCAGATTTAGTTGACCCTCCATCAGGTCGAATTATCCATTCAGCCCCGGAATTATCCTTGTCTACATCCATATATTCGACCGATCAGAAAGAAACTCCACTACAACATCTGTTAGTGCTTGAGCTTTAATTGCATTTCTTGGTTCAAATTTGATATTGAAATCTCCCAACACAAACGATCATTTTGTCATTCTCCCCGAATCTATGAAGCGTATTTTTTCGAGGAAAAGATGTTTGAACTATAATAGAATGAGCTTGGAAACATGACCGTATTTTTCGAGCAGCAATTACTAATGCAAGGGACAACTTTTCCAATTTCAAATATCGCTTCTCAGTATCTAATAAGCTCCTTCTTATGTAATACACCGTGATAAGGGAGTAGGGACACACAACCAATATAAAGAATATACATCAAACCAAGTGGAGGAAAAGAAGAGCAGAGCAAGACTCAGATGAGCAGAGTAGGGCAGTTCGAATCCGAACATGAACACATAAAGTAAGAAGAGCATAAAGACTTTAAAAGAAAACAACGCAATCAATCAGAGCAGAAGAGTCACCCAATCCAAGAAAAAGAGATACGATGCAGAGCGCACTCGAACTCATGTTGAGCAGACCCCGATCAACAGCACGCTCGCTCGGCCAAAATCCAGTTGAAGACTTATTCGTGCCCGGCTGCTCAAACTCACGTCGAGCAGACCTCAACTGAAAGCACGCTCGCTCGACTGAAGCCAGTTAAAGATTTATCCTCGCCCGGGCACAATCAAGTGAAGGACGATCAAGGGCAAGCAGGGTCGCGGGACGCGATGTGCAATTCCACTCGACCAAAAGCAAAATGACATTAGACCTGACCTAAGCGGACATGACGACCTCAGTAAAGACGACCTCGATTCTCGCCGGGTGGAACCACGAAGGACGCCCCGCGTGGTAACTCGCGAAATTAACCATAACGACGACAAACGGCGAGCAAAGTAAGTATTGTAGACTATATTAAAGATCTGCAATCAAGGAGGAGTGAACAATCAAATATCCAAGCATCATAATTAAAGGGATTAGTGTTAATTAATGTAATGGTAGTCGCAGCCCATTAAATGTTTATATTTAATAAAGAGGGTTACAGTTTAAAATTGTATAAATAGGAAAAGAAGGATTTTGTAAAGGGAAGAATTTTCTATCTTCTCGAATCACAAAAATGACTACTTTAGCAGATTCATTGTTTTCGACTTTTCCCTTATCATTTTTGGCGCCGTCAGTGGGAATGCCAAAAGCAAAAAAATTGTTTCCAATGGTAGTAACTCGATCCGGGATTGATATTGAACCAAACGAGAGACGTTGCACCATGACCATTCTTAAACATGTCGCCAATCCTGATGTAGGGCCAACACTACCTCCTCCACCTAACCAAGACGCACCAAAAGAGGTCTTGCGCAGAGGCGCTCCGACCCTAGTCGACCCACCTGTGGCACCAGCTATCGTAGCCCTGGTCGCTAACCTGACCGATCAGAACTTACCACCTAGCTTGCCATAACGGAAGTTCAACGATTGGAGCACCAGATTTTGACGATGCAAGAAGCCCAGGGTAAAGCAGATCACGACCAGTAAGCCAGGGACATAGCAAACAAGGTAACCATGGCGGAACTCTAGGAAGCTGTCAACGCACTAACGTCAAAACTACGTTAAAATTACCACCAGCGCCCACCCAAGTTGGTCATCGAGGTAAGTCGAGGAACAGTGCGGGAAGGATCCTCCAAACGGGGTCAACTCGGTGAAGGCATGGGAGACACAAACGGACAAAAGTGACAAAAGTAGCCTGTGCATAGGGACGACAAAGAAGCAGCGAGCGAGCAGTACGACCATGTACGTCCTACCATGACCGCTTACGTCCACAAGGAATCGCCTCTTACGGAAAAATACTGACCGCCCAACTCCCCTGGAAATTCGACCTATTTCGATTGGAGGGTTATGATGGATCCAGGGACCCGGAACGACACTTGGAACAGTTCAGGAATATGATGCTCGCCTTCAATCCAAACGATGCTATGTTATGTACGGCTCTTTCTATGACCATTAAGGATAATGCAATGGACTGGTTCAGCAGTCTCCCCAAGAGTTCCATAAGCGACTTCGCAGGCCTCTGGAGCGCATTCAGGAACCGTTGCGTGGGTAACAAGGAATTACGCCAAGATCCTTATTCCATCATGGACCTCTACCGGAGGAGGGGGGAATCTCTCAAGGGATACATCTAACGTTTCAGGAACGCCATGAATAAGCTCCCCGACCTTGCCGAAAATATGGCGGTCGCTTCCCTCAAGAGAGGTTTGGATAGACAATGTACGCTCTACGCTGACTTAGTTCGCTTCCCTTGTGATAAAATAAGTAACCTCCTAGCCCGGATGGATCAGTTCATTAAGATAGACGACGCCACCGAACCCTCAACCCCCTCAGGAGAGGTCACCCCCACAATTATTACCGACGACGAGGGAAGGAACAAAACCCATCACGAGGGTCGCCGGGAATCTCCGAGATGAACAGACAGCTATAACGGAAACGACCGATCCAGAAGGGAATCTACAAGACCAGCGACTACCCCGCGTCCGACTATCTACGAAAATCCGGCGCGACAGTTTACGCAACTCATAGAATCAATCTCAACCATTTACGACCGCACAAGGGATATGATTCGATACTAGGCTCCACAATCGATGTCTCCCCCAAGATACAAGCGTTAAACTCGACAATTCTGCGCATACCATAACGATCACGGTCACGCAACCAACGAATGTTGGAAACTACAGGAAGAAATCCAACGGTTGGTCGACAACGGCCTACTAATCCAATTCGTACGGCAACATATTACAGCGTATCAGAGCGGCAACACAGAAAGTACTCACACCAAACAAGATGAGCTCCACCATAGCGAGCCGCATGGACGCCAGGCAGACCGGCCCACCGGATCAGGAAAACAACAGTGGATGCTCACTATCGCCGGAGGTGGTTCTTTAGACGAGGCGGACCATCAGAGACGAAAGCGGTCCAGAGATGATGAGCAGGTGCTGTCTGTTGGACGACATGCTTATGGTCACTATCGCGATCCCGTGGCTAACCTCGTCTTTAACGATGACGATATGAGAGGTGTCGCCACGCCCCATGAGGAAGCGCTGACCATAAATCTAGATATTGGTGGAGTTATGGTAACCAAAGTCTTGGTCGACGGCGGCAGTTTGCCCAACATCATCTTCAAAGCCAGCTATGACCAAATGTTGGGGGTCCCTCCATACAAACCCTCACAACACACTTTGACGGGGTACGATGGAAAAACCTCTCAGTGTATAGGGGAAGTTGAGCTACTAGTGAAGACATGCTATGGGGCGACAAAGAAAGAGCTCAACACCACATTCCTCATTTCAGATAACCCTCGCCCATACCACGCAATCATAGGTCGTCCATGGTTACACAGAATAGAAGATACACCATGCACCTTTCGTTAATGTGTCAAATACCCGGTGGGAAATTCAATAGGCATCATCCGCAGCAACCAGCGAGCAGGACGGAAATGCTACTCAGTGATCGTGGATCCTAGCAAACCTATCATATAGCAATTAGCCGGCGAGGGCGGTGCCCCACAAACCACCGACACCCTCTCGCCCGTTCTTATGCACGACCCCCGCGATAGTGAAGAACAGGACGTCGAGCCTGCAGACGTCATTAGCCAAGCACTTTCCACGGGTCGCGTCCTACGCCTCGGCACAAATTTGGAAACATGTTTCAAAACTTTAGTAGTCGCTTTACTATATAACAATCTAGATGTTTTCGAATGGACCGCGCATGATGTCACAAGCATCAACCCAGCTATCATATGCCATGAGCTAAACATCGACAGACACGACAAACATGTGAGACAGAAGCGCCGATCTTTCTCAAACGATAAGCAGGCTGTCATCGCCTTTGAAATCACAAAACTCATTGGGCTCGACCAGATCCGCAGAGTTTGATATCCTACATGGATCGCAAATCCAGTGCTAGCAAAAAAGAAAAGCGGCGATTGGTGCATGTGCGTTGACTTCACCGACTTAAACAAAGCATGCCCCAAAGACTGTTGTGCGAGGCATGCGTCTAGCACATATCTGTTGTGCGACCAACATCCGCGTGCGGTCAGACTCCTAGCTAGTTATCAAATCAGGCTAAGGGTATTTTCGATGTCAAGCAGGACGCCACCAAAACTTACCTCGCGATGCTCAAGGATATAGAAGCAGAACTCCACTCAGTCCAGTATGAGCAGATACCCAGCATCGCTAACTCAGCCGCCGACGCCTTAGCCAAAGCAGCAGCAGCCGCGGATTACACTCTCCTTATTACTCAGGAAGTTCCAAGTAAGACCCATTTCAGACAGGAATCTCAAGTCTTCTCGGTCAGTAATAACCACGACTGGCGCATCCCCTTCATAGAGTATCTTACCCATGGAAAATACCACAAGATAAGGCTCTCGTTCGCGCATTCCCGGTCAAAGCGGCCAAATATTGCCTATTTGACAACACCCTATACAGAAATAGCGTCACCCAGCCACTCATTCGCTGCCTAAGCAAAGAGGAAGCCTCATCAGTCCTTCATGATTTGCATGCCGGCAACTCCGAAGCACACTGCGGACACCGAAGCCTCATTTGTCGTTTCCTCCTTGCAGGATTTTAATACCCTGACCTCGCCGTCGACGCCGAACACCTAGTTCAGCAATGTCATGCATGCCAGCAACATTCTAACTCTACCCATAGGTTAGGCGAGCCAATGACAGCTAGCCCGATCCCTTGCCCCTTTGATAAATGGAGGATCGACCTTGTCAGACCGTTACCGATGGCTACGGGCAAACGACAATTTATCATCGTCGCGGTCGACTACTTCACCAAATGGGTAGAAGCAACAGCACTGGCGTGCACCCGGTCCCATTAGGTATGTGACTTCATTCACAACCAAATACTCACACGCTTTGGCATACCACAGGTCCTGATGATGGACAATGGACCCCAATCCAACAATAAAGCACTCTCCACTTTCAATGATAAATTTGCATCACACAGCACTTCGCCACGTCCTACTACCCGCAAGAGAATGGACAAGTGGAAGTTACCAATCGTACCATTCTCGACAGTATTAAGAAAAAACTTGATGGAGCAAAGGGTAGCTGGCCAGACAAACTAGCCGATGTGTTATGGGCGTACCGCACAACACCAAGGGCCACCATAAGCGCGAATCTATTTTCTCTGGTCTATGGAACTGAATTCGTTGTACCAACTGAAATACTAATCCCCTCCTACAGAGTCATTGTTTATTCTGAAACAGATAACGACGTAGGACGAGCTGCAGATGTTGACTAGATTGAGGAAGAGCGTGACTAGGCACGCATACGGGCCGAGCATTACAGAAGCCTCATGCGTAGCCACTTTAATTCCCGACTTCGACCTCAGACCCTTCACGTTGGCGATCTCGTCATGAAAAATGTTTTCCACGGAGCGGGCGACCAAAAACTGGGCAAGTTGTGTCCTATTTGGGATGGACCGTACACCATCATCGCCAAGGGCCATCACTGAGCGTTCCGCCTTGCTGATGCTGAGGGCAAAGCCATAAAGCACCCGCAGAATATAAGTCATCTTAAAATATACCACCCTACAATGTAATGCTACTCGATGCGCTCTTTTTCCCTTCTGATGGCGCGAAATAGTTTTTTAATGAGGCATCTACTTACTTATTCATGAATAACATTTACCGTTTTCGCCAACTATGTTTATACATATTTTCTGTAACTCCGCCATAGGGTCATGAACCACGCCTAAAAGGCTAGGAAATGGGGGCCATATTGTGCCACACTTAGACAAGTTCTAATAAATATGACAAATGGGCTAATTGGCCACGCCCGCTAGGCTATGTTAACGGGCCATACTATGCTCTATACCGCACTTAGGTATTATTAAACGCGAACTACTCCAAGCCCACTAGGTTACTCAACCATGGCCACTTCGTTAACCATAAGTTATGCAATGAACCTTACGGTGCTCGATCTTACAGAAAAAGTTCATTCTTAGAACAAAGTAAAAGTATAAACACGCTCCATGGAGCATTAACAAATCAACATACACATTAAAAATTACATGACTAAATCAAGTCTTTGTTAATACAAAAATAACGTTCTTCAAGTTTTCCTACATCAAGTATCAGGATTCGCTACCACATTGGAGACGCCGGATTTTTCTGCCTCCACGACTAGAAGCAGCTTTTTGTAGGGACAAAAATATGTGTCCAGATTAAGCAGCCTTCTTTAATAGCTTTACTTTGTCCTTCTACACCTTTCCCAACGCCACTTGCATGACCTGGCGTTCCCCGACTTCTAAATCACCAAGAGCCTTCTTCTTCAACCCCGCCACCTGGCCGCGCCTCTCTTTTCGTTCCTTTCGAAGTGCGGACAACTGCATCTTCACATCAGCTAGCTCAACAGAAAATCCAACCACCTTGGTGGCTTGGCGCATGCTCTGCTCCATCAACTGCGAAATCTGGGAAACAAGGGCATCGTTCTTCATCAAAAAATCATTATTTTGAGCTGTCAGAAGTGTTGTACTCGTCAGCATGCGAGTTATATTGCATCTGCACAAGCACATCATGAAAGCAACAATTTCTTAAATACATGCATACTAACAAACTGACAACCTCATAGTTTGTACTGAACACATACCTCAAGAGTCAACTTCAGTTGACGGTGCAAAATCTCGTGAATGGGAAGCGTATCATAGAAGGACAAGTCCGAACCATGTCGGACCTGGTCAATCATCATCCGGGACGCCGCGAGTATCACCAACTTTACCGACGGCTCCGGAAGTGCTTCAGTATGTTGAGGGAGCTGGTGCGCACCGTCCCTAATCTCCCCCGGTCTCTCTGACTGCACCAACTCTAGCACCACAACATTCACCAAAGACGCCCCCGACCTGAGGCAGTGCACAAAGTTTTTCATTCTCTGTGCCACATGAGGAGGCGACAACTTCTTTCCCTTGCCTCCATCTACATCCGGGGAATTGTCCTCGATTACTACAACTTTTGGATCCTTCCCAAAATATTTCTCTTTCTTATTTCCTAGCACATCTCCAGCATCCTTAACATGACCCCCATCAGCTCAATTCACCTCATTCTCATCCACCAGCGTCAGTTTCCATTGGGAAAATGGGGTAGCCATAATCACCCCTTTCTTCTTTATTTTCAAAGCGCTCACTGCTTCCTCTGACTCCTCATAACGAGACCTCGACTTCTTGCCACTGCCTCCAAGCTCTTCATCGACAATTGCCAACTGCCCTTCTTTGTTCGGCATCTCCACCTCCTCCCCATGTTGTGTCTCCTCAAGTGTAAACGATGAGCTGGTCTCTTCTCTCGTCCTCCGACCGGCTGGCACATACAGACCCAGCTCAGAAAAGTTACCTTCCTCACACTTCTGTTCAAATAGTGCTCAGAGCCTCTCCAACGTGGCTTCTTGTTCACTAACAGCCATCAACACCGTACCTTCTTTTGAAACCACCACTTCAGGGATACACCACAAACCCGCTCTCAGATAATTCACCACTGAAAAGACTTGTATCGCGCCTCCCGAAGCAGAGTGCGCTGCAGCAGATATCTTCGGCAACAGGGTTACCGACCTCTTTGGCCGACCTTCTTTACACCACCCGTGGTATTTCCCCTCATCTGCATCAACAAGACAAATTACCATGACATCCATCACTTAACCAGCACTCACACATTTACAAATATTTACACTTAGACTTCCATCACCTTTTTAATTGAAGATTCATGGTAGCATTCTCATGCTCCCAATTACCGGACACATAAATAAATTTATGTTTCCAGGTCTTATCGGAGTTTGGCAGATCCACTATATGCCTCGCCCGATTTAATTGAACATAAAAAAACGGCGACCGACCCAACTTGGCCACTTCCATCCCCGCTAACACGTCGGCCAAGCAAAGAGGAATTTTGAAGAACTGGGAGCTAAGCACGATGCTCAACAACGTCGTTCACGCATTCGCTCTTAGTTGGGTAGGACATATACCAACAAAGCTAAAAACGTCCCTAAAAGAAAAGGGAGCTGCAAACCCCAATCAAACAAGGTAGTGAATAAACAGGTATCCCCATTCTCCGTTGTGTAAAGTTGGTTTCCCGCTCGAGGAACCCTAACGGTCACATTGTCAAGAAACCCAAATCTACTTCTAAAATACATAAGGGACCCCTCAGTCACGTACCCGTACTTCAGAGTAATCTTAGTGAAATACTCTTCCAACACCGCCATTTTTTTATACTCCGATTTTAGTACCTTCTTATTTGGCACCATGAATGAATCGATTGCAATTACCCAATAGTGGTTATAAGATTAGGGATTCGCCACATGACACACGACATCACTCTCAACGAACCCAGGGTTGACACACATCATGCAATCTTACTACTCCCGTCAACCCTTTAAATCATTTCCCTTTACACTATCTACATAAAACAGTGAAACACAGAGCCAGAAGAAACTACATACCTTTTTGCCATTAACACATTCCTGTTAATATCTGAACTTCTTTAATATTCCAAGGAAGGTCATAGATGTAAGATCCTTAATTTTTACTATGGCTTCTTCAATCCCTTTTTTCACTAACTATGTACGTGAGGAATGTTCCTGAACGGACTCCAAATGTACACTTTTCTAGGTTTAATTTCAAATTTACCCTTCTTAAATTAGCAAAGGTTTCCTCTAAATCAGCAAAATGATTCTCGTCCTTTGAACTGTTAACTAGCATGTCGTCAATATATACTTTCACGTTTCTCCCGATTTGTGATTTGAAGGTCTTATTCACTAGACGATGATAAGTTTCCCCTGCATTTTGAGACCAAATGGAATCGTTTTATAACAATATGAACCTCCTCCAGTAATAAATGAAGTCCTTTCCTCATCCTCGAATACATCTTAATCTGATTATATCCCGCATAAGTTTTCATAAAAGAAATCAGTCGATTTCCGAACGTTGAATCCACCAGCTGATCAATCTGTGGGATTGGGGAAAGATTTTTTGGACAAGCTCTATTTAAGTCTGTGAAGTCCACGCACATTCGCCATTTGCTGTTCTTTTTTTTAACCAAAACTAGATTTGCAGCCCACTGTGGATGACGAGATTCTCGTATATGTCTAACTCTGGTTAAATGTTCTACCTCCGTAATTATCGCCTCAGATTTCTCGTGGGAGAAAGGTCTTTATTCTGAATTATTTGTCTTACAATATTCTTAACTGAAAAGTTATGACAAATAAATTCTGAAGGAACACCAATTACATCTTCTTAACACCAAGCGATAAATCCAACTTTGACGATAAAAAATTAATCAATCCTTGCTTTAAATCTGGGGAGAACTTCGTTCCAATTTTTAAAACTTTTCCTCCTTAGAGTATATGCTCTTCGTAGTCTTCATCAGCAATAAAAAAAACTGAGGGGACTCCTTTGGATCATCAGAAGAGGTTGGCCCGGAGGAAATCCCCACTAGCTTTTACGCTTTATCTGATTCATTTTCTCGAATTTGTTTGGAAGACAAAACAATTCGATAACACTTTATTGCCATTTTTTTGGTTGCTTCTAATTGTTCCCACATTATTCCCCACGATATATTTTAGACATTGATGTACCATTGACATAACGGCGTGAATTTTCGACAACCATGACCTTCCAAAAATAGCATTGTAAGAAGTTGGTGCATCTACAATGATGAATAAAATTTCAACCTCTTTTCTGAAAGTCCTCGACCTAATTCCACTAAACTTTCAAATTCACCCACTACTTCAGAAGTTGCTCCTGTGGATCCTAATATAGTTCTATCAAACCTTCAGATAGCAGGGGATCGACAATGTTTTGGTAAGTACTCATAAATAAGATGTTAGCAGTATTTCTTGTATCAATTAATACCCTCTGTACGTGATCACCATCAATCCCTGCTGCAATTACTACCACATCTTCATATGTGCATGCCACATTTCTCATATTATCATCTTCAAAATAAATTATGGGAGAAGGAGTTCGATGCTGATGTGTTGAAGCTCCCACCTTTAGCTGGGTAGTTAAGCTAACAATGTGCCTTTTCCGGGAACTGTTCAAATTTCCTGCCACAGTATCACCTCCAAATATTGCTAAAGATTCGAAATAAACACATAGATCACTTACCTTTTTTTGAACAATTTCTTATACTATGTTAATATCATTTTCCCTTTCTTTTGGATCTAGATACTCTGCCGCAATATCAAAAGAATCAATTTCCTCATAAATAACCAACACAGTTTCCTCTTTTTTAGAATTTTCTTTAATCATCGAATTTTTGCTAGAGTTCTTCTTCACAAAGTCTATTAGCTTCCCATTTTCAATTAGCGCTTGAATTTATTTCTCTAAGGCAATGCACTCTTTTGTATCATGGCCAACATCTTCATGATACTTTCAAAATCTACTATTTCTAATTTCCCTCGGAGTTTGAACTGGGAAAGTCTTTTGAAATTGTACATGGCCACGAGTTTTATCAAATATATTTTCCACGCACTTAGTTAGCTCTGCAAAGTAACCTGGTCTGACCCACATATTAGATACATGCCTTCCCACTTGTGTACTATATGTCTGCTGAATTACCCAGGGCCTTGGAGGATACTGGACCAGTGCCTTAGGTTGAACATTAATTCGAGGAGGTTGAACAATAGCAACAGATGTTTGAAATTGATTTTGATCAAACTGATCACTAGATCATCTTTCTGAAGCCTGAGTTTCTTACACCAAAATCCTCTTCTCAACCTGATTGAGTAGAGCTACGAACATCATTGCTTGACTTGCTGCCACTGTATCTTTTAAAATTTCGGGGAGAACCCCTATTCGGTACGCTATCAAAGCCACATAGTCTTTACAATATTCCATATCAGTCTTTGCTTTAACAAAATGGTTGGTATAATTTTTAAGACTTTCAAAACACCTTCTCTCTGCAATATATTATAGTATCTCCGTTAGCACGAAACGTTTTACTCCCACAAAATATTGACGGAACATATTCCAAAACATATCAAAATTCTTGATATAACCCTGCGACAATCGATGATATCATTTTGAAGCAACCCCTTTAAAAGTCTCAAAAAGTCCATACACAACAACTTATCATCATCATAATTAATCATGAAAATTTTAAATTGTTCAATATGACTATCTGGATCTTCTTTCCATCAAATTTCTCCAGCTTAGCAATATTGAAGTGCTTCGGAAGATTGGCAGAAATTATTTATGCAGACAAATAAGAAGATCTCCAATTATAGCCCACTCTGTAAACATTAATCCTTGGTCCCTCATGAGCCATTGCATAAAGACCTTTCTTGGAAGGCAACATGTACTAGTTACTTACACGATGTTCAAAATTCTTACGTCCTGACTGATTTTGAACATTCATATTATCTTTCTTAACATACTTTTCAGAAATCTAGTCATTCTCATTCAAATCATTAGTTGGATGATTTGATCGATGCTCTTTCCGTTATCTCTTCGAATATTCTTTCTAGCATCTTTGTTTCTACGATACACCATTTCCGACGAAGATTCACTCGAGTCATAAACTGAATAATCACTTGACTCAGATGATTCGTACCTTCTCTTTGGCTTCAACTTCTTCCTTATAGAATTACAATGATTCCTTTGGTACATGTCTTTTTACTAACTTCATGATAATGATCATGCTCATCTTTTTTGTTTCATTTTCTATTTGGATTTCAGATCAAATTTTCTTAGTAGCTATCGTTGCATCTCTTTCAGAGTTTACTTTCCAATTTCTTCCAACAACTCATTTATTCGAGCCACCATCATAGATTCCTCCAACACTTCACCAACATGTTGATCATCATGTTTTTTTATCAATTTCCATATTATTTTCCGTTGAGAGCTCCTCGAATTTTTTTCCAATTTCCAAATCGTTACTCATATTTTAATCTCCTCGTATTTCTGATGTTGCTTTTATTTTAGTTTGGTTTTGGAAGAGGATTCATGGTACCAAATCGTTCACACAGACGGCGCCATTGATTGCTCCAGAAATCTTTGGAGGAGGTTTTCAAAATAAAACTATATTTAGAGGGCTTTAGTGTTACAGAGATTACTTAGACAATATTTTAGTGAGAGAAAACCATTTTTTTAGAGAGAGGAATCAATATAATAATTTCTTAATCAGTGATCAATCACTTTTTCCGTAAAAAAAGAACGTCTATTTATAGTACAAATAGTAGGTCCCACAAGCACAATAATTTCATAATTGTGGTCTTATCCTCAAGTCTATTATTTGTTTTACATTAGTGCTTTAAATGATGATATACGTGAAACCTTGTAAATTATACAAAACAATGTAACATGATAGATGCACAACCAAATATGATGACGCAAAAACAGGGAATTATAATTATCTAAAAGATGTGAATCAAATTTATAACCTAATACATTGGTTTATTAGATTGGAAACCAGGTCACGGGATTGATAGATGGGGGGGGGGGTAAGGCAATGTATGCGACATAATGTTTTTTATCATAAACGTAAAATAAATTCAAAGGATTGATAGACGAGGGACAAGACAATGCATGCGAGGCCAAGCAAATGATGATAGATGTAAAACGAGGTCATAAGGAAATACATTGTTGATGGTAGATGTGAATCCCTTTCATAACCAACTAAATTGGTGGTGATAGATACGAATCTAGTTCGTGTGTTTGGTAGATACGGTACTAGTTATTCAAAAATTCATTAACTTTATATTAAAAGAAGACAAATACGTTAAAATTCAAGAAACAAAAAAAGTAAATAAATATACAAAAACATACAAACAACAAAAAGTGAACAACAAAGTTTCAATTTATTTTTCTTTAGAGTCTTCTTAGTAAGACTCTTCCACTTCTTCATAGTTTTTTTGTCAGACTCTTCCTCATTCTCTCCATAGTTTTCTTCATAATATTCTCCCTCAATCTATTCATTCTCTTCATCTTTTTTAAATAGACTACATTTCCTCTCTCGTTTTCCTATGAGCAACAACAAGATCCTCATTTGGGTCGTCCTCATCTCTTCAAAGTTTAAAACAATCTAGAAAATGGTATTCATAACAAAAAAAAGTAATGAATTTATCTAAGACTAAGAGTTTTCTTCTGTGTGTGCTAGTTTCCCGTTTTCCCTTCTTTCTGGTCATAAATAAAGTGGGGATAAATCTTTATAAATGGACTCATCATCCAAATAATACTCAACTATATGAGCTATTTTCAACTACCAATGTTTTTTTTCTCTGTATGAAAGCCGAAAGTGTAAACTTAATTTATAACCAAAAGGTTTAGAACCATGCACATCAATTAAAGTTTGTTTTTTGTGAACGTTGTAGTTATTACACAATAATCATGAATATATCTACTTTTATCAAATCAAATAATTAAATAACCAATCAAATGTTACAAAGTAGTTTAAATTTTGATCTGACTAAATAGTTAGAAACTTCGGCGGATGGTAAACTATATTAACTATAAAACCATATAAATTTATAAATATCACTCGAAAAAACAAACTATATGATAGATGCAAGGAAACATAATAAACAATGCATGAAGATAAATGAACTGCATGATAGATGTGAGACTACATCATTCGAAACCATGACAACTATGAATGGTAAGAGACCAGATCATGTGAAATAAACCAACCATAAATGTTGAGAGACTACATCACATGAAACTAGACCAACTATAAATAATTAGAGGCCATTTCATACAAAACTAGGACAACTAATACAAATAAATGTCATAATGCGGGACATATGCATGGTGGGTGTTGATAGATGCAAGACCTAAGAATAAACTTTATTGACATATGGATTTATATGGATGAAATATGCGCCACTACATAAATATACATGGTGATAGAGGAGAGACTCATATGAAATAAGTCAATGTTTTAAAAACATATTGGTTGTTAGCAAACATTACAATGAAATTACAATAAATATTACAACAAACATATATCTCTTATTGTTTTTTTAACATCATAAACAATCGCAAAATATTTTAGTGTTTTTATCATTAAAAAATATGTAAAAAACTAATACTCTTCTTGTTTATGCAATATCGTGAGGTTTATTATTTCCAATTCTGCCTAATTGAATGTAATGTTTAGTGTATTCGTAGACTATTACACCACAATCAAGTATTCCCTTTTTTATTTCGGAATTTTTCTTGGAAATACTATATTTATTTTTGATATTCTTGATAAACTATTTTTTCTTTGGAGGTATTAAATTTGTAAGTTAAATGAAATATAAATAAGTTAGATGAGGGACGTATATATGTGTGATAAAATGCATTAGATGAGAGACACTTACAAATATTTGTGCAGTTTTTTTGTTGGATCTAAATGTCTTGTGAATGAGTTTCAATTGTTGTTTCTCTGTTTTATATATGTTACCAATAATTTCCATTGGGTAATTGTACCCTATGGTCCTTCTATACGAAGTGGAACAAAGATGTAACCTTTTGTATGGTCACACACTGTATTGTCAGCATAAGGTGTTACATCCATATTGTTGTTTATCAAGTGATACATTTAAACAATAATTTTTAGAAATAGTTTTTATATATTAATTCATACATATGTTGTAAAACTATATGATTCTTACCATTACACTTCCAGATACAACCTTTTCCTAAACAATTGCTCTATCAAAATTAAAAGTAGCATATGGTATTTTAAAATCATTTTGTTTAAGGTACCAATATATATAACTATCGGTTACCTATTTATTGTCAATACCAAAACTACCAGTTAGTTAACTTGTGTAATGGGAAGAAATGCAAATAAATGTTAAAATAATTTTGATCTTATATTAGATCTTTTCTTCACTTAATATCTCCATCATTTTAAAATCATTTTGTTTGAGGTACTAGTTTATATAACCATCAGTACCTATTTATTTTCAAAATTGGAACTGACAGTTAGTTAATTTGTGTGATGGGAAGAAAGGAAAATAAATGTTAAAATAAGTTTTACCTCATATTCGATCTTTTTTCACTTAATATCTCCATCTTATTACTAATAAAAATAATAGACTGTGGTATTAACGGAATTGACCATACGGGCACACCCTAATATTAATAGAAGTAACATCTGGTATTTTAAAATCATTTTGTTTACGATACCACTATATATAACCATCGGTTCCTATTTATTGTCAAAATTGGAACTAACAGTTAGTTAATTTGTTTAATGGGAAGAAAGGAAAATAAATGTTAAAAGAACTTTCACCTTATATTTGATATTTTCTTCACTTAATATCTCCATCATATTACTAATAAAAACATTAGACATTGGTATTAATGGAATTGACCATACGGTCACAGCTTCGTGTTTTTCTTTTTTAATCAGCTTTAATTTGTAGTATTGGTTTACTTCAAGTATTTCTATTACTTCATTGTCAAATGGTCATTCTATTTTTTTAATTGTCCACTCAATTTCTTTTGATATTTGAAATTGAGTAAGATCCAAATATAATTCAAATTATGGGTTTTATTCTAATGTTTTTTAAAATATGTGAAACCAACATATTGGTTGATACAAAACCAGTCTAATAATGAACCATGAGAGACTATATCATGCGAAAATACGCCACTACGAATAATGAAAGACCACATCATGCAAAACCAGGGCCAACTATATATGATGAAAAACCACATCATGCGAATCAGATACAATATCAGACGAATCAGGCCAACTATTATTGATGAGAGACAACATCATACGAAACAAAAAAACTATAAAGGAGGAGAGAAAGCAATATTCCAAACCATACCAACTATAAATGAGAGATACCACACCATGCGCAACCCGACCAACTATTAATGATGAGAGACCACATGATGCCAAACGAGGCCATCTATAAATAATGAGATACCATATCATATGAAATTAGTGCAACTATAAATGATGAAAACCTATATCATGCGCAATCAAGCTACCTATGAATGATGAGAGACCAAATCATGGAGAACCCAAATGAATAAGAGTCAGTTACACGTGTGAGAAAAAATAAATGATGGGAGACCATATCATCTAGAAAAAACCATAAGAGGCGAGAGAAACTATTAGAGATGAGAAAAATGATTAAAGAAGATATCATGAATGATTCACTTACTTGGCTTTTTTATAAATTTGTTTCTATATGTATAATCTATTCCTTAATTAGAGGATCCAAATCTATTATTATAAGATTTTTCATTTCTTGGAGTTTACTGGCAAGATCGTTTACAAAATGTTTGAATATTAGCAATTCAAGACTAAATAATATTTTTTCTAAACCAAGGAAAAAAACAAAGGGCATTATAATGTGAGGCACTATATGAATGATAAGAGACAATAACATGTGAATTAGGCTACCTATGTATGATGAATGACCACATCATGCGAAAACATAAAAACTATCAATAATGAGAGAAAACATCATGTAAGATATTAGTGTGAAACTAGACATTAGAAGTTTATTCCAGCCTGCTTCGTGAGAGACCCAATAAGGAGAGAGTTCAATATTTTATAGTTTTAACACTATAATATTTAACAAAAAAAAGATAATAAATTAATATATATACATGTTCAAATACATATTTTTTTAAAAGAGTTTTTCTTTTAATATTGAGTAATCTTGATCACTTGTTTGTCCACGATAATAGTAACATCAGCAACATCGTGGCTCACTTTTATTCCAGGAGAAAACTCATTGTTTTCCTAAATAAAATTAGCATCTATAGTATAAACATCTTGACCAAATCCAAACTAGGATAAACTTATTTGTTTTCCACAACAACGTTAGGTAGAGTGTCATGGTTTTCGACAACAACAATAGGATCCCGTTCTTCGACAAAAGTTGTAACCTTAAGGTAATTCTTCCTACAACAACAATATGTGAAGTATATTGGTTTTCCACACCAACATTAGGTTCTCTTAGGATGGAGGTGGGTCTTGTTTTTGCATATCAACATTAGTATTAACATCTCATTATTCCACATTAACATTAAATTTAAGATCTTGTCATTCCACAATAACATTAGGTAGAATCTCTTGGTTTTCAATACCAAGGGTCATTGGGTTCTCTTGTCCTAGAGATGGGTCCCGTTTTTGTACAGTAATATTAGGATGAAAATCATATTCCTTCGTAACACCTCTAATCGTAGGACCATGTCCTTCCATAATAATATTAGGTGGAGTGTTGGTTTTGAATACCAATATTAAGGTTCTCTTGTGGTGGAGGTGGGTTGTAGTTTTCACAACAACAATAGGATGAAATTTTGTTTATCTACAACAATATTATTGGAGTCTTTGTGGGCATGAGCCTCATTTATATTAGAAGCAAGCTGTTATAAAACGATTTTTTAATTATTTTGCTTGTATTATCATTTGTAGTATTGTTCACAATACATGCTTTTTTATTTGGGGATTATTGCACTTTATCATGTGTTCGCTTTTTCTTTTTATATGTTTTTGAGATTTTTTGAGGTGTTCTTTGAAGTTCATCCTCTTTGTATATCTTCAACATATGCAATTAGTGTCTATTGTAGCTCCAGCTCTGTGCCCATCTATTCAATTTCATTTATCTTTTCTTGAAATTTTGAAATGAGCTGGAATTTTTTAGTGAGTTTTAGTTATGCAATCTGAAGTTCATAATTATTACGTTCGATTGCAGTTTTCCCTATTCTATCAATTATTAATAAATTTATGCTTTGCCTAGACACATGATCAGTTGGTGCTTGGGATTTCTAGTTAATATTCTCAAACATATATATGAAACCATGTTAATGATGCGAAAGCATAAAAATGATGATAGATGCGAAACCTTGTCAATGTTGCAAAACCATTTAACCATGATATATGAGAAACAACGATAGACGAGTGACCATTATAATATGAGAAACCATTATAATATAGCGAAACCTTCAAAATGATGATAGTTTTGAAAGCGTGTAAACGATGAGAAACTAGGTAAACTATGATAAATTCATAACTATTAAAATAATGATAAACCAAAAACCTTGTTAACGATGCAAAACCATATGAACTATGAAAAAATGATATACCATGATAGATTAGAGATCATTAGAATATGAGACACCATGTCAGTAATGTGAAACCTTTAACATGATGATAGACGTGAAATTTTATAAACGATGAGAAACTATGTAAACTATGATAGATGCGAAACAAATATAAATAATGATCGTTTTGTGACCATGTAAATGATGTGAAACCATATAAACTAAGACACGAGAAAACAACATAGATAAGAGACCATTAGAAGATGAGAGTATATTAGAAGATGATAAATGGGATATTTTTACCTTTTGTTCGTAAAGTAATATTTGCAGTCTTCTGTTTTCTATTATAAGATGTTAATCTCAGTCAGTTTGTTTGTTTGGAGAATTATTTTTATTAATTTTAAGGTCTCTTTACATTCTTAACAATCTGAGGTATTGAGTTTTTCTTGTTTAAAATAATAACTCGTTCTGTCGGTACCAACTTATGTTTTTCTATAGGACCAACTTTTGTCGTACATTCGTAAGTTTATATTTCACGTGCAATATTCTTTAATGATTTTACCGTGTAGTTTTTATAAGTTCTTGAACAATGAATTGATGTAGTTTTTTTATCTACATCTGTAAAATAATTTACATTATAGTCTTGGTGCATATCAAAATGCCCCTCTATCATTATTGTTAGGATTAACTTGTGCACTATGAACCACCTCAGGCACATCATCATCTTTTTCATCAACATGAACAATATTCCATTGTTCTATCTTCACATGAATATTCGCTTAATTTTTAGTGCCTTATCTTCTTTTTCTTCTTCTCAATCTTCATCCTCATTAATTTCTTCAAATTTCATTTTATCTTCATTTGTTAGGTTCAACTCTCTGTCCGGAACGTATATATTTTTAAAATGTTTAAGTAAACGACATACATCCATGTAACATGCAAAACCATACTAACAAACCATTTGTAAGTAGACATATTCATCTATGATCTCCTTTAAAGTGTCAATAAAATTTAAGAGACCACATCATGCGAAACCCAACCAACTACGAAGTATAAAAGACTACAACATGTGAAACCGGGATAATTATAAATTATAAGTGACCATATCATGTGAAACTAGGACAACTATGAATATTGACAAACGAAATCATATGTAACCATGCCACCTATTGTGTTCAGAGACCACATCGTGTGAAATGAGATGATTGAGAGACAGTTACATGTGTGAGAAATATTTTATTTATAATTGATTTCCCTCGGTTTTAATTTACTTTTCTTCATGTTTCATCACAAAACTATATCTTGATCATCCAGGAATATTCTTCATTTTTTATTTCTGAATATCTTGGTTCAAATTGTTTGTTGAGTAATGGTATATGTTCCTTTCCATTTTGTAAACCAAAGGTAACCTTGACGTTGTTTGTTGTAACGGGTACCAATTTTGTGCCCATTTTGAAGGCTTGTTTGTCATCATCGTATGTTTTTATATTTTTTATAACAAAATCCCAATTCTTTTTAAATAAAGGTTTTCTTTTTTGAGGTTGTGTGCTCTCTTTATAAAGGAATAAAATGGTGTTTATTTTATATCTTTTATTAAGGCAAACACGTTTGACCTGAAGAAATAAGCTTTTGAGGATTTTTTCCTATAAAATTTCGAGATTAAACTTAAAAACTAGATAAGAGAACATATATAATGATGCCACATCATTCAAATAGTAATATATGTGAAACCTTTTGTAAAATGAAAAACCATGTCAATTATAATTGATAAGGGGTTATACAATGCGAAACCATGACAACTATGTGAAACCATTATTAGATATATCAAAAGAAACCATGTTAACTATGAATAATGAGAGACCATATCATGCAAAACCAAACCACCTATGAATAACAAGATACCATGGGAAACTAGGACAACTATGCAAAATCAACAACAGATCTATCATAGAAACCATTCTAACTACAAATAATGAGAGACCATATCATTTGAAACAAAACCAACTATGAATGATATGAGACCATATCATGCGCAACCTAAATGGTATGAAACTTAAATGACAACGTACAAAGTAGATGAAGGGCACATTTTTTATAGATGCGGGACTATACAAATTTAATTCGAAGCCAAGAAGTATATTTCTAGACTGTTTTGCAGTAATTATTTTATAACATTTGAAAATTGATCAATGCAGTAAGCTATATATGTTGATACCTGAGAGAAAAAAATATTTATCTTCTGCAAAATTAATAACTAACAAATAACACTCAAAACAGATACGAATGAAAAAGATAATGATTATATTAGCCGAAAAAACCAAAATAGTTGTACTTTGAAACCCTGGTTTTATAAAAAATAAAAAATCGAAATGTATTTTTGTAGAAGAATATTATTGGAACTATAATTTCTTATTGTTTTGTTACGTAGATGTTGATAAAAAGTAATAAGAACTTTTTTAGAACTTGAATTTGTAACTTTAACGGGCTTGAATTTGGTGATCTAGGTGTTGGAAATTAAACGTCTGTAGATAATTTTGGTGATTGTAAGAGTTAATAGGTAGAGATAGAAAATTTCATAGTGTTTGTGTGATTAGTTTTCTAGTTTCAAATTTGTACTTTTATCATGGGCAATTTTAGTAGTTGGTTAAGTAAATATTTTGGACTTCTATCTTTAATAGGTTTGTTAGTTATGCTTTTATATATAACTCACCTTTTTTTTAATATTTAAATTTTAAAATATATTTATAATCGATATGAAATTTTTTAGCTTGATTATTGGAGTTTCTGATTTTTTTCCACGTTATCGATCTCTTAATGTTTTTTTTTTTGTTTTTGATCTTAAACAACTGCCACGATCGTCACCGAATATGATTTGTAACATAATCATTCATGTATATTTTATTTTATTTTATTATTATTTTCTCTATTGTTACAAATGTGAAGTTATTAGGTGATAACATTTGTTGATTTGATCCCGAATTCAGTTAAAGCATGTTACATATCAACATATGATATTTATTTGGACTTCATCATTTAATCGAAACTAAGACTTTATTATTCTCATCTTTTATTTTAAGTTTTTTTCTCCATATTCATTTTTTTAGATTTATTATTTTTTTAAGACTTCAAAGGAAAAAGTATGGTATGTTCCCGACTTCAAACAAAAATATATATTTGTGAATATGTTACACGATGAAAGTTTACTTAAAAGGGTAAAGTTGGAATATTTAAGAATCCGTAAAGTTCATTAGTTGTTATGAAAGCCTATATCATTAATGGTGTGTTATTCATTGAAAGATATATAGTAGCCGAAAGTGTGTCTAGTGTAGAGAGAAATTAAACCAAGCTATGACATTTAAAGTTAGGGATTGTAAAAGTGGTTGTTTAATGGTAACATTGTTCAGAAGTTGAAATACTGTGAAAGTTATGTGGTAGGTAAAATTAAACTAATAAAGTGAGTTGCAAAGGTAACCTAAAATAGGTGGGTTTAGATAATTCATATCTTTGACTGATTACTACTCCATAAAAGTATAGGTTATGTTAGGGGAACTAACACACAGTTCCGTCTAAGGTATGAACCAATGTACGATTAAACAAATTTGTGGAATAATGATCGAATTACTATGTACAAAGTAAAACAACAAATAAACGGAAGGTTGTTTGTTTTCTACTTTTTTAGGAGCCATTATAAACAAAGAATGACTGCAAGGTACCAACATGGCTTATAAGCAACACGATAATCACCAAGTCGACTTGCCCCATGGAAAGCTACCGACGTGAAGGTATATAGGATAACAAACCATTACAGGATAAGCTCCTTACTATAATCCCTCGCCAAACCTAAAATTGATCTCCATAAAGACCGAAGGATAAAGTAAAATCCCTTAGGTTACCAAGGGTTACACTCAGATCAGAGGACCACAGAATAGGATGATCAACGGGCGCACCGTAAAGACCGAGTAACAAAAACAGTCAGAAAAAACCCTCGGGAAACGACTTGGTATGGTTACCGAGGAGTTTCCACACGTTACCAAAATGGTTCCCCATTTTACCATGGTTGTTCACGGACAGTGTTGTCCAAGCATCATGATTGTTACCGATCTACAATACATTACCGTAGGGGTCTTGAATTTTACCGAGGACATTCACGGATAACGCTTCCTAAGAACCATGACTGTTACCAGTTTTTGACGTAGCAAGGCATACCAACGCTTTAACTACCTAAAAAAAGTTTAATGAGCATTTTTATTGGTCCATGATTAAAACTAATGGAGTTATACATTTAGGGGGGAGATAAAATACGAAAAACATTGTATAAATATGATTGTTATTATGTAAAATGTATATTTTATTCCAACAAAATTACTTATTTGGCATATATATTTATGAGTATTTTCTCTTAACGCAAACCTATTTTCAACTGATCAACATTCAAAATATTTGAACTTGAAAGTGAAATATCCTCTAAAAATAAATAGGTACTTGCTAAACAAACCTTAGCAAGGGAAGCATAATTATCAATAAGGGTAGTAGAATTAAAAATAGATACTGGGACACGAGGGGTAGAGTTTGCTTTCCCAACTTTAGTAACATTTTTTATGAGGCATGTGAACAAACTAGACGAGCGGGTTCATGGACCCCTCATTCGATAGGAAGTGTTACAATCAGTTGACTAACTTGTACATTCATACTAAAACATATATAGATTTCAAACGAATAATTACTTTAGAATTCAAACTAGGAATTAATTCCTTCAAATAAAAATTTATTGTAAGTGTATAATTACTTAGAACTAAAATAAAAGTTAGGAATTTTAAATGTGATTAATACACAAATATTTGATTCAAATCTACCATTCAAAAAAATAGCAAACAATTATTTGGTTGAATATTTCCATCTATAATTGCCTTTAGCATCAATCTTCAAGAATTACTAAATCAAGAATTACTAAAGGGGTTATGTACAAGTCTAAATTCCTTAAAAAATAATATTCAGTCTCTCATTCTTTATTAAATATCAACGAGGCTACGGTAATGCCTATGTAAACATGCTCGAAAAAAATATAAGAAAAGAACGGTGAGATAAAACGAAGCACAAACTAATAATGATTCAACCAATAACAATAATACTTGGAAAACAATCGGCTAGTCTTTGTTTGTTACTCTCATCAACACTAGGGGGCTCCCGATAAGGATGTAATTGGTCCAGCCTGAACCAATCGGTTCATAAGCTTATCCAAATATTTAAATATCTACTTAGACTAAACCAACGATACACCTAACCGTATATCTAAGTGGATAAGGAAATAATATCTATTATCCTTAAATATTTGAAAGATAATTATTGTTGGTGTTGGTAAAAAAATTCAGAGGGTAATTTTGGAAGTTATTTTGATTGTGTAGTATTAAATTCTATGTGGAGAGTAGAGAAAGAATAAAGTTTCTTGTATTTAATATTTACAAATTAGAAAAAAGTCCAACCCATTTAATGTTGCTTTCTAAAGCTAAAAACAAGCTTTCATCGTTGGATAAAGCAACAGAAAAATTAGTTGAAACTTCTATTGATGCTAGAAATCCCTCAAGGAAAATTCCGACCCTGGGGGAAGCTACTACAACAGACCTTCATGCACAACTTATTCCAGAGTAAAATCTCACAGTTTCATATATTGAGACCCATCGAATCGAGGAATAGAATCTTATTATAAAACTAAGTGAACCTTGGAACAAAAGCCACAAGTGATGAAGAAAATATGGATGATAGCGAGGAAGGTACCCCCTTATAGACGTCTGGTCAAACTGGGGACACTCAGAATGTGACTCGGGAAAAAACAAAAAAAGGTTATCTTGCCGGAATCCGAACCACTTTCGGAGTCTCTCGTTGGGCGAGTCGGGCCCAACTTCACTAAAGTTAGTGTAAGTATTTACTGGCTTTATAGAGAATATCATACGTTTATTTTCATGAGTCTGACCTGGAAAAGATTCAGAAAAAATGAGGATTTCTTGAATCGGTCAAAGTGAGGTTATTTTAACCTGGAGATACTTTGATGGACATCAATGTCGAAGAGTTGGTAGTTTATATATATGTACTTAATTGTTGCCTTCAATTTCTACTGGATACAGAAATAGTGAGGTAATTCCACTTTTTATAATTATGCCCAAGTCAACTAAGTCATAACGCCTGGTTTACGCTATTATCTAGAATCATAGCTTCCAAGTTATCCAAACTTTCGATGCTTATGGAGGAACTAGCTGTTGTGGCTAGTTTGTGTCGTAATGGTCATATTTATTTTTATTATTTTAATATGAGAAATGAATATAAATTGGTAGGTGACCTGCTCGAAGCTAACAAGACTTGGAGGACTCAATTTTATTTTGTTAGTGGTTCTTGGGAAAATAGCAGAAAAATCAACTCTAAAGGAAACCAAGTATGCTCACAAGCTACAAGAAACGTTCACGGTAAGTGTTTTTAAATATTTCTTCCGTTTCTCACTTCGGATTTATTTTATAGTGTTCTCAAAGCTCTTTACACAACATTTAGAAAATGGGAAAAAATTTAAAAGTTGAATCAATGGGCCACTAAGAAATGATCAACCGGGTTTCAGAACTAATTTATTCCGCGAAATATGGTGAGAGCCCACCTATGAAGAAGAAATCTGATCCGTGAACTTTCATGGGAACAGCTCATCACTCAGATCATCTGTAATTTTCAAAAGAATTGGGGTGATAAGAGGGAAATATAGAATAAGAAGACTTCAATTGGTTTAGAGATCATTTTATGATTCGAAGTCGTCCCTTCAACCATTCCCATCGAAGTTCCTCCAAAAACTCTGTATCTATCGGTCCTCATTCCCCATTTCTTCCCACAAATGATAGGCTAAAGTTTCAAGGTGGTGATAAAAAAGAGGACTTATGGAACTTATGAAACTTTAATCTTGAAGAATTCGAACGATATTTTCCCGAGTCCACCATGCATTATAATAATGTGATATATGATGGTGAATTTTTCGAAGTGTCTAGGGAACATGATGAATTGGGGTATGCAGTCTTGGGCCATGTAAGTCCAACCATTGACTTGGAGAGACAGGTTAGATCTCAAAGGTTTGAAGAACTCTATTGTGGAAGAGAAAAAGAAAAATTAATTTGGGCAAGGAAATGAAGACCCTTAATGAAGAGATGGTTCAAACCAAATTCGACCTTGATAAGCTGCAATCTAACTATACTAATTGGAAGTCATCCAATTCCAAGGAAATTATTGTGTTAAAAGATCAGGAGACTAATGATAAAGCTCGAAGATCTTCTTTTAAGAAAAAATAAGAGGAAATCACTTGTCTTAAGACAAATACTCCTCAAGAGGTAGCCAATGCTGAGGATGCATATGCTAACAAAGTGCTGGAACTTTTACAAAAGAGGGATGAATCGATTATGTTGGATATGGTGATGTTATTCCTAAGACATCCCCCAAACTATCTTTTAGAGATCTATGGAGATACGTGCAAGCTGAACGGATCCTTTACCACAACCTAGATTTAGGTGATAAGTTTAATATTTCTGATGGTTCAGAAGAAGTTGACTCCGATGAAGAGGTTGAAAATATTTTTGATGGTGAGAATCTACAAGGGACATAAGGAAAGAAACTCGATGGGAGCGAGCCTTAAGGTTAACATGTTTTTATGTGTATGTGTGTTTGAGTTGAAGTCCTTGATACATAGAAGGCATGTTGTTTCATTTAGATCAAATATATTTGGCCAAGTCCTCGGCTATGCCAAAGGGATTTTGTAACCCACTTTCAGATTTGTTTTGTTTTGCCCTCAGGTCACCTAAGGTAGTTTATGTTAACTTTATTTCTATCAGCTCCATGTTCCAACATATTTCACTTCCATTCATATCCAACTCTAATTAAGTATGTTTTATTTAAATATCATCTAAATTTAGAATGAACAAAGGTAACCAAATTTAATCTTACCAAACCATACAAAGGTAATCCATTTGAAGGGAATAAAATTTAATCCAACCAAGCCATCCAAAGATAATCCATTTGAAGGTATAAAAAATTAATTCCACCAAGCCATTTTGAAGGTAATCCATTCGAAGGCATCAAAATTTAATCCAACCAAGCCATTTGAAGGTAATCCATTTGCGTGCATCAAAATTTAATCCAACCAAGCATAACAAAGACACTTTTTAAAGGCAAAAGATAATAGATTTATTGTGATTCAGACACCTCATTAAAACTTCCCAGCGCCTCCAGGGTAGGAAAGAGTATGCCCTCTAATATTTACATTGAACTAAAACAAAGTAAATATTTACAAGATCAACTTATTCTAAATATAACCTTATATGCTCAACATTTTAGGGTGCTTCAAAAGGTTTCCTTACTCTAAAACAAAGTAAATATTTACAAGATAGACTTATTCTAAATATACACAATGTATGGTCCTTCCCAGTTCAGAGCCATCTTTCTGAACTTCTTGTTCTTGGTATGTAAAAATAATTTTCTTATAACTTTATGTTCCCCTTGAAAGTTTCTTCTTCTAACTTTCGATGCATGCCTACTTTTCATCAGGCCTAAGTAATGAACATTTCTCAAATGAGCTTTTATACTCATTTCCTCAATCAAATCCAACTCAACCCTTATGGACACCTCATTATTCTCTTCGGAATAATTTTGAACTCTCAAAGAATGAAGATTAGTTTTTATAGGTGTAATTGCATCCATTCCATAAACTAAAGCAAATTGAGACTCTTGAGTAGTTGTATGAGGAGTAGTTCGGTAGGCCTATAGTGCTCATTCTCACCTCTTATCCCCTCATTCTCAAGAGGGGAAACTTATTGCATGACAAACTCTATGCCTCAAAGAAATTCAAAACATGATTCACAAGTCAAGTTTTGAATGACATTATTCGGGCACCTCACACATCTATTGTGGTCGCGAATTTGGTGTTGGTAAAAATTGATCGGATGGTAGTTTTGGAAATGGTAGATTTCGAAGTTATTTTGGTTTTGTAGTATTAAATTCTACATGGAGAGTAAAGAGAGAATAAAGGTTCTTGTAGTTAATATTTAGAGAGAGAGAAATGTCCAATCCATTTAATGTTGTTAGTCGAACTATTTATAGTCTTTTTGAATCCATGGGTCATTCGAACCGGGTCATCCACATATTATCGATAACCTCTTATCCCCTTATTCTCAAGAGGGGGAACTTATTGCACGTCAAGCTCTATGCCTCAAATAAATTCAAAGTATGATTAATAAGTCATGTTTTCAATGACATTATTCGGACACCTCACACTTCTACTGTGGTCGCAAATTTGGTGTTGGTAAAAACTGATTGGATGGTAGTTTTGGAAGTTATTTTGGTTGTGTAGTATTAAATTCTATGTGAAGAGTAAAAAGAGAATAGAGGTTCTTGAATATAATATTTAGAGAGAAAAAAAATGTATAAACCATTCAATGTTGTTTGTCGAACTATTTATAGTCTTTTTGAATCCATGGACCGTTCGAATCGGGTCATCCATCCGGGTAAGCCTTGTGATCCCCCATGCCCAAAAATAAGTAAACTAGGCACTTTGCTGAGTCACTGGACATACTGCATACTCATCATGATTTAGTTTCTAGGTCTGAATTTCCCTTCTCAGAAAAATCCGACCCTCTTACCATTTTAACCTCTAATAAAATCCAATCATATCAATTTTAACATGACCTATATATATAAAGTTCAAACTTTAATCAATAAATTTCCAATTCACCATAACTGTCCTTAACTCCAATTTAATTCACTATCACTTTGCTTGTCACTTCGGTTAAGCTTATAGATCGATAAGTATCGACATCATAAATTATAAAAAAAATTGACTAGGAAGGTTAACAATGATTATTAGCTTTTATAACATTTTGATATATATATATATATATATATATGCACGTTTTTTGATATAATATATATTTTGGAAATAATTTTATTTGAACAACACTTTTTTATGTTATATTATTGTTGTTAATTATAGTTCAAAAAAATTGAACTAATAAGATCGACAAATATTCGATCCAATTAAAAATTACCGGTTCCGTAGAATAATATATTATGAAAGAGTTTTAGTATACAGCTGTTATGGTGGCGACCAAAGTGTGTCACATCCCACATCGGTTAAATATGGGAAAGATCAGTGGTATATAAGTAAGAACATACCTCAACTAGTGTGAGGCCTTTTGGTAGTGGACCAAATGCAAAACCGTGAGGGCCTTCGGGTTCCAAAACGGACAATATCATACTAGTGTCGAGACCGGTTGTGTTCTTACTTATATACGGAGGCGGAATATGCGGACCAGACCCCTAATTCACAACACCCATATTCCCAACACGTGGTATCACAACACCCATATTCCCAACACGTGGTATCAGAGCGTCAGGCCCAGACGGAATGCGATGGTGGTGAAATTCTCGGAAGTCGAACATGATCAACCAGTAGCCATATGATCAAGGTGTTCGGAGTGCTCGTGGCTCATCAAGCAGTGTGGCTTGATTGGAGTGGCGCTAAGGAACAAGACAGTGTGGTCTAAGAGGAGGTAAGCAGTAACATCCGTAGTGCCTCTATGGTCAGGTAGTCTCCAACCTGATTAGAGTGGGCGGATGAAAGTCAATTGAGAGGAGGCTAAGTGGTACTTTGTTCGAGAGGAGGGATGAAAGTCAATTGAGAGGAGGCTAAGTGGTACTTTGTTCGAGAGGAGGGATGAAAGTCAATTGAGAGGAGGCTAAGTGGTACTTTGTTCGAGAGGAGGATTTGTTATGGTGGCGACCAAAGTGTGTCACATCCCACATCGGTTAAATATGGGAAAGATCAGTGGTATATAAGTAAGAACATACCTCAACTAGTTTGAGGCCTTTTGGTAGTGGACCAAATGCAAAACCGTGAGGGCCTTCGGGTGCCAAAACGGACAATATCATACTAGTGTCTAGACCGGTTGTGTTCTTACTTATATACCCATAACCTTTATTGATCTGTTCATGAAGTCATGGAGTCCCATAACCTTTATTGATCTGTTCATGAAGTCATGGAGTCCCATAACCTTTATTGATCTGTTCATGAAGTCATGGAGTGCAGTTATTCACTTTTTTAAAAAATTATATTTTAAATACGTTGGATCCCGCAACAAATCTGCCCAGTCCAGGCCGGTCTGGACCAGCACGGCTCAAAGTCGTAAATGGTCCAGTCTTGATCGAATTTCTAAACACACTAGTTAAGCGAGTCCGATCAAGCCGCTCAATGACTTACCTATCTGAACTTACAAACCTAAAGCCAAACCGTATTGGCCCAGTAACGAACCTATAACCATCCTTCAGCGAGGTATTTACTAAATAAGACGGTATCTATAACTAAACAATATCTTATATATTTTACATATAATTAGTTTCTATAATTATTTTTAGTTTTAACGGAATAAAAGTTTTCATTAGGATCGTATTTCTTAATTAGCTTTGGTAAGAATCATAAATAATTAATTAGACAATAATATATAATGTGATATTATGAAAAGCCGGGCAAGAGCAACAAATTGGCGGAGCTCATTGGAACAAATCGTTGAAGAAGTGCAAATCCGATATGAGAAAGAATACGGACCATGTTAAAAAATTTATCAACTAACAAATTTCCACCCAAACCAAAATTAAGTCTACTTTTTTGTTGTCCGACAACTTGTTCAAGTCTCATAGGACAGCCCCCTACACCATATTGGTGATTGGGTCTCATGATTTGTTTATATTATTCTTAAGGTAACTGGTTTGTATCCCCAGTATTGTCGCGGAATTAGGTTGAGGTAACTGGTTTGTATCCCCAGTATTGTCGCGGAATTAGGTTGAACAAACTATAAATCATCGAATTTTTAGTGGAATTTTTGGATATTGACAACGTAGACCCTAACTATTATTTTTTATACGGCACGAAGTAAAGCATATAAAGATATTTTCCAGTACACTATAAAAAAAATATATATTAAAATAGATCGGAATTGTCATAGTTTGTCTCTTGGTTGTTAAGAATGGATCCAAACTGCGTTTGAAGAATGAAGTCAATAATGTCATGGATTTGGATTTGGAGAGACTGTAAGATTTGACAAATGTGAAATTGCTAGAGTTCAAAGTATAGTAAAAAAATTCTTAACTCCACCAAATTGTAAACGAATAACTCTATACGACTCTCAAAAGGTGATGTTTAAAGAAACAGGGCCTTACTTGGTTATTACATATGAATTTTAAATCAAACCCAAAAACCTCTTGTCGGTTAGCCCATTTTACATAAAATATTATCTCATTTTCAGATGTTACACATAGAAAGGTAAGATTGAAATAATTATACCTTGTACTATAGCTTACAGTTGTATTCGTTTTTTTTGCAGACACTAAGCATGTAAATGTAGTGTGATGTAACATTATAACAACAAAGAATAAAATTACAAAAGGCTTATTTAATCATTATATTTCATTTATCAAATTAAACTTAGGATCATAGCTACCAAGCCTTCGATGGAAACCACTCAGTCTCCATCTTTTACCATTGATTGCATGGGGTGTGTCCTCCCAAAAAACTCCTCCATCACCACAAGAAACCTGCATATAAATACAATTAACAACATCAACAACATAAGGCTAGGTAGCAAGAGCTATATTCTATTGAAGGTCATGGTTCTGCTCAAGGTCAAATGAAACAAGATGTAAAGGGTTTCTAAGAGGGGAAAAGCCATGTCCTCCTAGACGGCTCACTGAATTAGAAGACAACGGCTCATCAAATTCCAAATATAAGGAGTGAGTCTCAAAGGACCAGCTCCTCATTTAATTTCATTACCCACCATGAGCACTAAAGTAGCAACTTAGTTGATGAAGTAAGAGACCTCTAGATATTTATGGGACGCTACTAATAAACTGTCTGGTTCAGTGACAATGGTGAGGGTCACCTACTACAAGTCTGAGTTCCAAAGAACTCGAAAAGGAAATTCTAAAAACAAGATTAAAGTCATCTTTGATAACTTTGTTTTAGTTGGGTGTTTGCTCTCTATGGATGACTTGATCACTCAGGTTCTTGCAGGACTGGAATATGAGTATACTCATATTGTTATAAGCGTTCCTGATATAAAAGCCCTAAACTGGCTAGATCTATAGACTATCTTGCTCAACTTTGATAGTAGACTGGAGTAACTCACCAATCTACAAAACTCAGGGACTAACCTAAACATGTCTACTGCTAACTTCCAACACAAGGCAGACACTAAACAACAAAGTAGTAATAAGAGCCATAGAGGTTCCAATGGCGAGTTGAAATGATAAAACAAGAACTATATGGGTAGATCTACTTACAATATAAAGGCAATTGTTGCTTCCATAGAGGCAGATGAGGCAGGTTTTCTCAAAACAGACCTAACTGCCAGATCTGCAGCATGTATGGTCTTGTTTCTCCAGTGTTGTTGTACAAGATTGATTGTTCAGTTATGTGCTACGCACCAACTAAGCAACCTAAGACTAGAGGTGAACAATGAGCCTATTTTACTGCTCAAAACACTCAATGAGAAGTTGTGTGGTTTGGTGATAGTGGTATTATTCATCATGTCACAGACAATCTTAGTTTAATTACTCAGAAAACTAAGTACTCGGTCCAAGCTAACCTTATTAACTAAACAACCTATTTTTCTATAAGCCGATACTGCATTTTCTCAGGATTAACAAAAACCTACTTTATATATTTTAACTTACTAATCATAAAAATGTTTTTGTTGAGTTTCATAAAGGTTTTTGTTTTTAAAGGATAAGGCAACACAGGCTACACTTCTCAAAGGGACATCTGGGCATGACCTCTAGAAGACGTACCACTATCCTAAGTCACTATACATCAAGACACATTCATCCATCCATCAAGTTAACATATCTAGTGATATCTCAAAGTCTCTTATTGTTCTCTCTAGTGTTGTTATTAATTCCTTAAAATATGAATTGCGTAGAAAACTTGGTTATCTATCTCATAGTACCTTAGCTACTATCATGAGACATGTTCTCTCTATTTTGAGGAATTAATAAGTATAAACATATATACATAAAATTTATGTCCATAAAATAGAGAATTCAGAATGGTAAGCTCAAAAGTAGAGGATATTAACACAGTTTATATACTTATAGTGCATTAACACATTGTCATTCAATGTCTTTCACAAATAAAACTGGTGAATGAGTGTTCTTTGTTTATAGAATATTTAGATCTAGTGGAAGTTGCTTTTTTTTCTTTTTTTTCTTTAGTTCCAGCTTATTTTGAGATTGAATTACCATTTTAGTTAGTATTCTTACTTTTGGATGAATAATACAATGAATATTATCCCACTGTTTCTAAGCTTTCGTATTCAATTCCACGATACTAAATTTAGTTAAGGTGGATCACTTGGAAATCAATGTATTATAATTAAATAGTCATATGGTTCTCATATTATGTAGTATGAAAAGTCAATGCCCTTTTAGTAAATAGTTGACAATTTGTTTCATGTGGGGACTGTCACACATAATATGGATCTACTGTCGTGTCGCCGTTACTTGTTAAATAATAAGGCATGTTATTCTATATGGAGATACATTAATGTTTCTTTAATACATAATTATGTGGATATATTTCGCATGTGTGATGATATAAGCGAGAGATTATAAAAATATATTTTCAGGATTAGTCCAGTTTTAAAAACTAATTCTGAACTAATTATATTTACTCATTTATAACTAAAAATGATATAATAATACCATATAATTAAATAAGTAGCTACTAATTCGATGATTATTGTTGTCTCAAACAAACACAAATGTATTGAATATTCATATTTAAAAAAAATGGATCAATATAAAGTATAAAGGAATTAAGAATTGTTTATAAATAAAAATATATATAAATTAAATATTTAATGAAAAAAATCTATTTTTTTAATCGTTAGAGAAAAGAGGATTCATTGTCATGTTTTTCTCTTTTAATATCTTCTCATTTTTATTGTGATTTTTAGCATTATTTGCTTTTATTTTAAGGAAAAGTATCCATAAATAGTGACTCAACTATCTCATTACAACATAATACCCAAAAATTGCATACTACTAATAGATACATCGATCATGGTGAAAAGGCACAAATAACCTTTCCTCTTTTTTAATCGAATTTCTTTGCTTAATTTGTTTTTTTTTTAATTTTTGTAATGTTCAAACCGTAGCTCGAAAAAATACGAAAGTACGATCGAATTTATTTTTTTAAGACGGACAAAACTACATCTATTAATTATATTGTTTTGAATTTTTTTAGCAACATGTGAAACGAGGCATAACCAAACATGTGAAACGAGGCATAACGAAACATGCAAGACTATACATACTAACATCGAAGACTAGGCAATGAGTTCCCAGAATTTCCTCTGAGGGTTATCGGTTAGAGCAATGTTCCTAAGAGAGTATTAGAGATAGATATAAGAGAATAATGATTGATTAATGATTGATCATTTTCTCAAAAAGGGGAGTTACTTTATATAGTACAAGTGGTGGGTTCATAATTTACATGTTTTCCTTTACTTATTGATACTTCACCCCAATAGTTTACTGACCTTAATCATAGTAGTTGTTTATTACACAACGCACCCTTAGTATTACATATTTGTTAAGTTTCTTACACAATATTTTATTAAACCAAATCAACTCCCTTATTTATCCAATTTAACTTATTCTTCCAAATATTTATTCCCCTTATTAAGCATAACCAACATACAAGACTAGGCATAACCAGAATGCGATACCATAGATAAATAAACTAACGAGACCATACATAAATAAACATGCGAGACCATACATAACCAAACATACAAAACTATCTATAAATAAACATGTCAGACGAAACATGAATATATCCAAAATATGTGCTACTTGATGCTAAAGATACGAGACATGATCTAAATTATATTTTAGTGGCTAATCAGACTCAACCCATATTCTACATTATAGAAGATTAGCGAGTGAATTTTAAAAACTTTCTCCCTATCCAATTGAGTCTCTACTTCGGTTTTAGATAATGACATCATATATTTTTTTCATGCAATTTTTTATATTCGATTTATTGGATATACTTTTTGTTTAATTATTTTTTTCCCTTGTGGGTTTTTAGGTATCCAGTATTTTACCTCTGATTAACTTTTTTTTGCTTTTAATGTAGTAAATATTTTAAATTACAATCCATTACAAAGTCAATTTGAAATTAAATTCTCGTGTTTAACAGAAGACCGAAAACGAAATATAAATTTTGTCCTTGTTCCTTAGAATATAAACTATACAGAATTTTAAAATTTAATATTAACTAATTATAAAATATATTGTGTTTGATAAAATATTGTTGAAAAAACTTATCCTAGGTATCATTATTTATAAATTTCAAATTCAATTGGTTGTGGGTAATTTAGTTTTTAATGATATTATGATTTCCCCTGTATATTATTTTTTATAGGTTCTAGTTATAAGCATTTTGTATTTTATTTTCAATAAAATTTTAGTAATCAAAACAATATATTACTAAGAGTTTGGCGTCAACGGGTTAATGCTTAAATATAATATCATTTATGTGATACGGTAAGAATACAAATTTTCACCACTGTAAATCAGTGTCGTTTAGGGTTTATGGTTGAACCAAAGTTTTCAAGGTTAGGTTACTGGTTCCTTAAGGATCAAACCAAGTTAAGTTACAGTTTATCCATGGCAGATCTTTGAGATCTTTTGAAAAGGCGTATAAGAAAACCAAATTGGAGGTGTAGTTGCAGCAAATCGTTGAAGAACTGTGTGAAGAACAAATGAAAAGGATATGGACCAAGTTACAACGTTTATCAACCAACAGATTCTGCACAACTTGTTTAACTTTCATAGAGCAGGAGCCCCCTACATCATATTTGCAGTCGGTCTAAGGTTTTGTTTAATAACGTTTTGTGGAATCTGAAGTTTATCCCCTGAAATTTTGCCCATGATTGAATTTAATAAAATCAACTTGATTAATTTTATACAATAATATTTCCATACAAACCAATTAAGACTCAGTTTTAATATTTGTTTTTTAAATTTTAGGTTGAATCTATAAACATAAATTCTCATACAATTTTTTATTCAAATTAACAATGGCCTAATACTAATATAGTAATGCTTATTTAAAAAATCAATTTTTTCTTTCATATTTAAAAAGTTCAAACAAAGTTTGAGTTCAGGTTCTTTTTCATAAACTAAAAATTTAATAGCAAATCAAAAATCTATAATATAATATTTTGGCGCGATGAATCGAATTTAAAAAAAAAAAACATTCTCAAAATTTAAAAATTTAAAAATGAAAATAATTGAAAGATTTTGATTTTCTTTTTAAAATCAACTACACATTTTCACAAAACAACAATAAGTAGTCAAAGGTAAAACATGCTGCAAAATTAAATACCGAAACAAAATAAATTCAGCCACAAAAATATAAAATAAAGCCTAATAACATTTTCTAATTTACAAATTAAAATTAATTGGTAAGTGTTAAAATTATATTTCAATTTGACCATTCTATCCGAGATTTATCCAAACTAATTATTCTATAACTGACCTGCATTTTATACAAGTGGACTATTTTGGGTCCCCAAATTCTAATCTTTTATGCAATTAAATTCCTTTTTTAAAAAATATATATAACAAAAAAGGTTATTTGTGTTATTCTAATTTGGGGTATTGGAAAGTTAAATAAAATATATATATACATCACATGCGATTCAATTTTTTTTTTTTTGCAAAAAATATAAAATAAAAAGGTTAGGTATGTTATTTTATCTAGGAGTAAGACGGCAGTAACCCCCGTGTCCCACGAGAGATCCGCTGCTGGTCATGTTTGTGATTATTTACCTTACAAATACTGAATTTTTTTATAATATTTTTAATTTTGTTATATATTATGGTATTTTGTTCCTACTTTTTGAAAAATACCTAAAAAAAGGTTACTTATTTTATTCTAGTCGTTAACTCTTCCGAATTATTCACACTTTTTCGTTGAGCACGTAACACGTTGATGGTAAAATTATGCCACTACATTATAAGAATTTGGAGAATTAACAACCATGAACAATGTAGTTACGATTTTCCAACATATATCGCTAAGTTCACTTCTTTGACATAATTAGTTGACCTATTAGTGAATTAACTACATTTCTACAAAATTATTAAAAGATGCAATTCCTATCATCCAATCAAATCTTACTTTGTAAAATATATTTCAAAACTGTCCACTATTAATCATCACTCTTCTTACTGTCACTTAAACTATCATAAAATTTACTATGAAATAATGCTCATGAGGTGTTATTAACCTCTTAGATCATCTTCTATATATAAAAAAACTTAACTTTGGTTTCAATGTAAATGTAAAAATGGCTCATCAATAACATATACCTCCAAATCATTCGTGTATATTTTCTTCGATGAATTAGTAATTTTTGACAATGTAAATCCCTAGAAGATTGTACATAAATCATGCTGCTTATCTTTATTTTTCCTATATGGACTTCCCTCCTTTTCCTTTCCTTCTCTGTTTTCCTCTTCTATTCTTTTATTTAATGCTATAAACTCCCCATTATCAATCAACTTTTGAATTTTTGTCTTGTAATTAAAAATAAACCTATTGAATGATCATTATGATAAGCAAAATAACACTTTCGGCTTCTCTCATTAGTCAGATTAAACATAGCTCTGAGAGTTTGATAATTCAACTTGTCCCTTGTATTACCATAAGATATTTCTATTAGTTCATTCAGTTGAGTATACTAATTGATTTTACTATAATAATAAGAAAAATCGCAACCTAATAGAATATATGGCAACCTCCAAAACTATTTTAGCATAATTTCTCTTTTTATCTAATGACCCCTATCGTTTTTCTATCATATTAACTTTCAGTGTTGTCCCTTTCCTTTTATCTTCAACCTTGATATAATTGTTTTGGTAATAAATTTTCCATACAACCCACATAGAATTTTATTAAATCTTCCAACACATCATTATCACATGGCAGTCCTCTTTTGAATACTACTAATGCCATATTGCATTCTCTTTTTATTACATGGTAACACCACATTCTTATTATAACCTTCTAATTAACTCATTTCCTTTATAAACCTTTAAACATAATACGTTAAATATTATTTAATCTTTTGAAACAAAGTCATAATATAATCCCTTTCATGCTTCAATGCTTTGTGAGTAATAAACTGATACCGAAACAATATCCACTAATCGCCAAAACCGTCGATGGGACTTGATGGTAAACTGTTAAACAAAGCCAATGCCATAATTCTAAAAGTCATAAAAAAGTCCGAAATAATTAAAATATCATCTAAATTAAATCCCAACGTAATATCCTGAAATTACCCAAGATGATGCTTTGAATCTGTTGTACAGTCGTAATTTTCCATCCTGTAAGGATCAAACATATTTGGTATTTTCTCTTCCAAAATTGATTGTGTCAGTGAAAACTCAGCTAAAGTATACAAATCCATTTTCTGTCTTACATCTTTCTTCAAATTTTCTTTTAATATTGTTTAACGATGCTTCGTTACTTGATTCAACAAATGACCTTGTCCTTCTTTAAAAATAACTTCCCTTTGACGAACTAACTCATCTTTATTCATTCTTTCAGTTGGAGTTACATTATTTATCAAAGTAACTTTTTTCAATAAGAAGTTGCAATATTTTAGTCATTAACTCAAATCGATTTTGACTTCCTTCATCTTCTTTATTGTAATTTTTTTTATTTACAATGGTTTAACCTTAAAAATAAGAAAGTGTAAGAGTAAAAGGTTAATTGAAAGTGAGAATTACTTTTTGTTATCGGTTTTTTCAACTTTACAAAAAGGATCAGGTTGTGACTTTGACAATTGATCATTTAAACTACCAAAAAATATAAACAATGTTGATTGTCGAATTCATAAGCTCATTCTTTAATCATTGACATGTTACGTGATAAAGAAATATCAAACACTAAATAATATATGACGATATGAAAAAAGTTGGCGGTAATATTAAAATGATGGATCAAATTAGTTAGTTAAGAAGTAACTATATTATCCGAAAGAAGTTGATGATATAATTTCAAATATTAAAATTAAAATATGTTAAGAGAGATTTGTAAATTTTGAAAATGAAACAAACATTGGCGATATTTATATATAAGTTGGGTAAGCCAGTTTTATACGTTGTTTAATAAGTAGGGTAAGCCAGTTTTATATATTTATCATTGTTCAAACATACCTATTGACTGTATATTTATTATAGTGTATGGGAAAGGTAATCGCCCATAAATTTATGTTGTTAAAATAAACGTAGTAAATGTTAGTAATTAAACGCATTAGGGGTGAACAAAAACCGAAAAAAACCGAACCAACCTACCAAACCAAACCAAAATGGGTCGGTTTGGTCGGTTTTTTAAAACTAGATTTCGGTTTAGGTTTTAATTTCTTAAACCAAATTTAATTTGGTCGGTGTTCGGTTTGTACAGTTTAACCGACCGATTTGAAACGAACCAACTGAATCTAGAGAATATATTGTATATGTTAATATATAGACCGTATTTGATATAAATACTGTGGCCACCTCTGGCCTAGTGGTTGTACACATACAACTTAAGACTCTTTTATTATACACGTTTGTGGGTACGAATCTTAGGGGGCTGTAACTATTTTTTTGGGTTTATTACTCTATTTTCCTTATGGAAATGACTACAAATAAGCAGAATGATGAAAGTACTAGCGTGGATGTGTCTGTTATTAACACTAATGATAATGCATCGACTTTTGATGCACATAAGAAGAGAATAAGCTTAGATAATCGGGTGGATATGCCTTCTAATCTTTCAGAAATTATCCAGCATTCAAACAATGGTCAAGTCATTGTACTTGATACAGAGAAATTGGTACGGAAAAAGGTATTGGTCGACTCCAGTCAGGATCATGCACCCACAATTTTAGACAAGCTTTTCACAAGTAGTATGGTACCAGATGGTGGCAACTCCTCTGGTTTTGTCGAGGTAATATTTTCGGGCCTTTACTTCAATATTCTATCCCACCTCTCCCTATTAGGTGGAAAAATTATAACTATAATATATATATATATATATATATATATATAATTACAATTGGTATTTGTTTGGTTAAGAAGAAATTGGTATTGATATATGTATCATATGTAGTAGGGGTGAGCAAAAACCAAACCGTACGAACCGAACCGAACCGACCGAACCGCACCGCTATTAAAATAAAAAAACCGACCGAAACCGAAAAACCGAAACCGAAAAAACCGATTTTTTATTACTAAATCGGTTTAACAATATACAAACCGAATTATTTTGGTTTGGTTTAAGAATTTAAAAAACAAAAACCGAACCGACTGAATCTCACCCCTAAAACGCATACATGTGAAACTTATGTATATTATTTAAAGTTATGAGGAGGTTTAACCGTTAGTAGTTTATACATTTTTATATTGTAAGTTTATCCTTAAAAGTTAAATATGTATAATGATATATTTTTGTTTCCACTCAAATAAAATATTTTATTTATTCACTATACTATTCTACTTGTCGTTTGTTTTGTTCAACTTCAGACAACATGTTAAGAAATATTGTTGATGATCCCATTGTGTCAGGGGACAAATTTAAAGAGTGGGAGCAATATCTCATGTTCATATTGAGACTCAAACATACCATTCGTATAAATAAAAGCATTTATGATGGAAGGATATGTTATGAGAGGTCAAACTTTTATAATCGAATTAATCTATATTTGTTACATAAAAGGTTCAAAATATGTTCTTAAAATTTAATGATTATTTTAGACACTTTTGATTACACCAATTTTGAAAAATGTGTTGGTTGTATAAAAAACATACCATATATATAATGTTTGATTCCTATTATGGAATAGAAGTTCTAAGAATTAATTCTTGTAAACATTTGTGACCCATTCTTTGTATCGTCGTAGAATGTCAAAAAATACTTCATTTTATTCATAGATGAATATTAACAAGATGGCTATCTCTATTTTCTTCATGAGAAATATGAATCCATTGACATGGTCAAGTGGTGTTGAGTTGTAGTTTGGTAAAAATATTAAAACCATCATATCTTACCATTTGCTAGTAAATAATATTTTGGTCCATTTTCTCTCCATGATTAGTTGTATATGTGAGCCAAAGAACCTCATATTATAGAATTTTTTTCAAAATATGATCACGTATACATTTTGATTAGTTTCACTTAGAGGATAGGTCATTATATGTGTGACACATCTTTTTAATATATTACATAATAAACCAACAATCAAAATATAATACAAATTATTTATTGAGAAAAAATCATAGTTTAAATTTTTTGGACATTTGGGAATCCCCAACTAAAGTTTGAATCCAAAGTCGTTTAAATTTATAGGTTATTCATGCATTGCATGTAATAAAGAGTTTAAACTATTGACTTTGGATAGACTCAATGCATGTTGCACATAAATATTACATGATAAGTGAGTGTGAGATCTTGTCTACATTTGTTACTAAAAAATCAATTGATTGCAAATAGATATTTAAAACCAAGGGAGATATATCAAATAATTTGAATATTTATAAAAGCATATTATAGCAATTTTATACTTAACATGAACGCATTGACTATTATAAAACCTTTTGTTTATTTTATCAAATGCATTTTTACAATTATTATGGCTTGGGTTACGTGTTTTGATATATAAATATTCATTAAATGAGTGTTAATACATCATTTGTTAATAGAGACATTGAGTACATAATTTTTATAACGAAACCTGAATACTTTGTTTATGGTGATCCAAATTTAATGGTGTAAAAGCTAAATAAATCCATATATTGGCTAAAATATGCATCTTATCAACAATATCATAAATTTATGAATATCATCATTACATTTATATTTGAGATGAACTTTATAAAACATTAAGTAAATAACAGTTTAACTAGGAGTAAAATAATTTATATAGCATTGTATGCTGATATTATACCTATTTCCACAAATGATATGGAGTTATTTTGTGTAAGTAAGGCCTCTCTACTATCAAAACATGATATGAAAATCTTAGTAGATTGTCTTTTGTGTTATGAATATAGTATATTATGAATTTTCTTAATGGTATCTTGTGTCTATCATATTTGGAGCATGTTAGATAATTACAACTTGGAAAATAGCAAGTCAATAGAGAACCATATGACTAAGATAATAAGTTTTCATAAGTCCGTTCTCAACACATATTTGGCGGTCTTAAAAATCATCGACGAGAATAAAGCTTGTTTAAATTACCCGATAGGTGCCCATGAAGCTGTTTCTCGAGCCCGAACGCATGTCCGTTCATGGAAGAGTTAGTTATACGAGACTCTCTATTTTTTCAAATGCTAGTCTTGACATTATCTTAGCTTGTATATATTATTAAGTAGCCTCCCTCTTTAACCTATACGTCAAGAAAAATTAAAATGACCGTAGTTTTCTCATATTTAGGTTACTCTTTGGGTGCCATGATCATTCTTTTGTTGTGTTCAGGCTGAGATTTAACATGACTTTAGAATCTCGATGCCTTAATTTTCAACAATTCAATTAATTTTCCATCATTGATAAAATTTGGATGTCCCCTCGTAAAAAATTTAGTTTTAAGTGTAATGTATGATATCATTATGAAACTTGTAAAATTTATGTTCACTTAAGTTCTCTCGAGTGCTGAGTTTCAATAATTGTTTCTGAAAATAATCTAATTATTTAACCTTCTAATTAATTGTGTTTATGATTTCTATTAACTCACTATTGTTATTTACGGTTTGTGTACCTCAACACTCTCTATGTGGGTACATCATTGGTCCTACGTGTCCTTTCGATCCGCTTGAAACTTAGTTGGTGATTTCTTGTTAACCTGTCGGTAAGCCAGGGTCTTGAAGGAGTAATAGTGGCTAGATTTACTCGAGTGATCGAATGATCTTGTTGGTTGGGGGTTGAGGGTGACTCTAGCTGGGCCAATAATACGTCGAAGGATAATTAATTTTTCTTTATCACCTATTTTTCCAATAGCCACAACACAGTCGTCGCTTAAAAGAAGCGCATACCACTTCCTCATAGTAAAACTGAAGGTCATTATTTGTTTACATAAATTATTGTCTAATATCTCAAGTATTTATTTTGATCTTGCTCTTAACGCATAATTTAGTCCAAGTATCATTTGATAACCTTACTTCCAACGAATTGGTCCTTAAATATAGATAAATATTCTTTGAAGTTTTAGACATAAACAAGCTGTAAATGGTTAAACCAAGTTAAAGAAACTTCCCTACGAAGTCATAGAGAATACTCTGCATAGGAAACAATTATTCCTGAATTGTTTGATATATTGTTCAGGGTCTCCAAACTAGTCATACTTTTCGATTTGATGACTATCAAATCACTAAGATAGATCCAAAAACTAAGACCTCTAGGGCTAGGGGACCTTGTCCTACTAGGTCTCTCTAATTAAGAATAACTATCATTTTATAGTAGGTTTTGAGATAAACCATGATAACCTTATAAATATGTCTAGTTATAGTTAATCCTATAAAAGTTTGAGTGATAACAGAGTTGCAAATATATGCTCGGATGATAATGCCTGACCACTGGTGATGTACCTCAGACCAGATTAGTCCACGAATGAGGGGTTGCAAATATGGTTGAAAATGCTATAACATGGGAAGGTGGGCAGGATGTTTTGAGGTTACATTGAAGGATGTGCTGGTTGAGGTTGTGTAGGCTGTAGCAAGGAAGATATGTGTTAAAACGAGATGGACCCGGGGTCAAACTTGAGATGGAAATATAAGACTTGAACCTTGGGGATGGCCACCTTTATAGTGTATTGTTGAACTCTTGATGGTATATTTCATGCGGTTTACCCTAATGTCAGCGTCGATACCTTATGGGATAAATACATTTTGACTTACATGGTCGATATATATGTCGCTCGACAAAGAAGACGTGTAATGGAGATTCTTGAAAGATGTCCTTTTTTATAAGGATCATAAGATTTCTCGGCACGGTAGAGCTAGAGGGTAGAATTATAACAAATCATCATGAACCTCCAAAATATCTTGATCCATATGTATATATCCCACTTCTGACCTCAACTTAAAAGTCCTTATGCCCATGTTCTCCACCTAACTGCAACAGTCTGCTACTTATGTTTCATAAGCTCTGTGCTATTTTCGCAATGGAGCTTGAAGGATGACTGCATTTGGCAGGCTCTAAGAGCCACACAATTCATAAGCTATTGATATAACCTCGACCCCACTAGAACCTCGGCCTCTATGATATTTTTCATAACTGTAAGATAGCTATTAGTAAGTAGTGATTTTATGTAGATAGTGTTTGAAATATAGTATTTGGGTAAAATCTATTCCTACACAGTATCACTAACCATGCTCGCTAAGTTTAGACCGTATGGACTAATTGAGACCGACTAGAATACTACACAAATACAATTAATGGTGGAAACATATTCTATAAAAATAAAATCATTATCTAAATGCTTATTATACTAATTTATCATCGATCTCAAAATAGATGAATAAGCTATTTATAGTCATCGAGTGAGATTTTGCCACATAAAACTCAATTAGAGTTGAAGTCATTAAAAGCAATATGTATATTTGTTATTTCTTATTACTAAACGCCGTTTTAATATCCGTTCAGACCTGTATAACAATTAGACTAATAATTTTTTTAACAATAAAAATATCAGGAAATATTTTATCTACGTACATACCGACTATTATAGAATACGGTCCAATTATTAAAATGTAATCATTAAATTAAACCTATAAATAATTATATAATAGCATCGAAAATTAAAATTTTAAATATTTAGTTAGGTTAGTAACGAAAAATCTTATCATCTATACATAACCTATTTAGTTTTAATATCCTAATTGCTATTATAATTTGTAAACAACAAGAGTGACTAAACATTAGTGTTAAATAAACTTACTCGATCGATATAAGGAATGAGAGGTAAATATAAATAATTGTAAAATAATGTGATTTAAATATAAAAGAAGTTATTTAAGAACATTGTTTCTCCATAATTTTCAAGGAAAATCTCTTCTTAATTTCTCTTTTATTTTTTTACGAATTCTTTTAAAATTAGTTTTATTTACCTTTTACAAGTATGAATTCTTGTATTTTTTTTAAAAAAAATTACGAGACACTTTGTGAATTCAAGAGAAAACGCTAGTGTTTTCGCCCTTACATGATGGCATCAAATACCTCCGTCCTGCATTTATCATATTTTTTCATGATTGTTTATAGCGTAACTACGATTAATATGGGGATTCTTGGTGTAGCGATGATTTTTTTTTTTTGACATAGTTGATGTTTTAAATTATTTTATATTCCAGAGTCAAATTTTGTCAAGACTATTGTCTCATCGGATTTCAAGAGCCTCACCACCGTTGAGAGAGAGCTTAATCGGCAGCAATTTGAGACCAACCAAAAAGAAAGTCAGCTAGGTTTCAAAGTGGAACTAGCTGAGTTATCCATAAGAACTCCAAACGTATTTTGTCTGGGTGTCGTTTGGTTAAATGAGTCTCCTCTTAGTGCATTTCGGGTTAAACTTTTGGTGAAACCCACTGAATCACATTTTGTGATTTGGACCAACTTTATGACACAATGAAAAGTTGTAACTTGATTTTGGACTGTTTACGCATTATATATATATATATAAAATAGTGCTGTGAGTAGTTAGATATAAGGATACAAAGAGAATAAAATTTGAAAATTATACCCTCCTTCTCTAAATCTTCACACCTTTATGTTTAATTAATTTGATCACCTAATAAAAGATGAAATTCTCGTTTAACGATTGAAAACGAAATATAAAATTTATCTTTATTCCTTATCCTACCGCATAGCTAAACCTACGCCACAGAAAACGAGATTACAAAGTGGAAACCTAAAGCACTAGGGCTTCTAATTTTCTATAAGTAGTGTTAGAAACTGCATGAAGTAACACATCAAAAGAAATTGTCAATAGAGCATAAAGAAAATAAATAAGAAATATCAAAATGGCATTGAAAATTGTTACCTTTGTTTGCTTGTTGGTACTTTCAATGGCAGCCGTAGTCAAAGTAGCAGAAGCCCAAGCGATCAGTTTGAATAAGGTGGAAGGCACTATCTTTTGTACACCCAACGCCAATATTGGTGCTAATGGCGTTTCAACTCCTGTGTTCGCTAGTGAGTTTCACTTCTTCATAATGCTATAAATATGCTCTCTCTCTTTTTATTCATAAGAAATACAAAATTTAGTACGCCGGTTCAGTTGTTGATAGAAAATGACTTGTTAGAGTTGATTAAAACTAAATTGTTATTATTTACAAATGTTTGTAGATGCCTTGGTGCGACTTACCTGCAGCGGGACTGTAATTGCAAGTGCCACAACCAATGCAGCAGGACTGTTTTCAATCCTAAGACTTTACCCCTCTAATTTGATTGTCCCAACCTGCCGTGTGGTGCTGGTGACTCCACTTTCTACTTGCAACTCCACGCTTTCCTCCGTTGGTGGTGTACTCACTGCTCCTTTGAAGTACGTCGGAAATATCCTCGGAGTTTTTTACTTTGTCACTCTTGACTTTGTATAAACTTAGTTTATATATGTACGTATATGGTTGACCACGAGTGTTTTATAGTAATAGAATGCTTCTTATGTGAATAAGGTCATCATCAAATCAAATCAAATGTAATGTTTTGTATTTGGGCTTCTAAGATCCATTCGTACTGCTGATATGTATCGGAATAAACAACGCCATGTTTGCCTTTTCTATCGATACTTTATTTTGGTATTTTATGTTTCAACCCTTCTCTTTCATTCATTTGAACTTTTTAAATTTTGGAAATATCAAACAATTACGCACATTTCAAAACGAAATATAGTCGGTTAAAATAGTTTTTTTTTTTTGTTGCATATAATCGGATACACACAAAATAAGGACCGTAAACCACATATTCATACAAATTTCACATAGTCAGGGTTATATCCGACAACGGAAATAAATATACCATCTGAAAATCGCAATAACCACTTTGTTCACATGAAATAAAAAATATGGAGCAATATTGTAATCTCAAACTGCTGCATCGTGGTTTTTTTAATGGTTTCTGAGCCAACAAAACAGATTGGAACCCAATCCGCAAAAATCAGATTACAAAATGGATCGGAATTTAATAATTTGGTTTGGAGTTCTATTTTAAAAATCGAAATAAAAAAAAAATCATGGAACCCATAAAAATAATAAATTAATAAAACCAATTTAAAGTCAAAACGATAAAATCGGTCAATCTAATAGAAGCCATAAAATCGATAAATTAATAGTTAATTGGACATATGGAAAACCAAATACATAAAAACATAAAACTAACAGATTGTCTTTTTTTAAGTTATTTTTTTATATATATTATATTGTTAAAAATTATAAAATAAAAATAAAAAAACAAGTTTATATCATTTATTTAAGTACATAATCTAAAAGTCAAATTATAAATAATTGTTTTTTTAATAAAAGAAACATAATAAAATTCTGATTGGAAAAAAATTAAACCAAAACTGAAACGGAACCAACCTCAAATCGAATAAAAATCGACACCAAAATGGAACGAAGCAGACCGACCAGCGATCCGGTCTAATACCAACCAATAAACACATAGGCAGAACTAGAAATCTTAGAAATGAATACTAAATTATGTAGTCATATACGATAATTACAAAACCAATATATATATATATATATATATATATATATATATATATATATATATATATATATATATATATATATATATATAACATAGTCTAAGATTTAAAGAGCGAAGATAATGATAATAAATAAAATATTACATGACTAATTTTTATTTTAAATATAGCAATATTTTCTTTAATAAAATTAGATCTTTGTAATGTTTTCAGTTAGTTCAAAAGTTTTTTGATTTTATTTAAATTTATTTTTAAAAAATAAAATAAACGATTAAAAAAAACAGTGTGCTTTGATGTACAGATTATTTTATTTATACATTATTTCACATTACTTTCTGTTATTAATTAGGACAATGGATGGAATTTATAATTATGATGAATATAAAAAATAAATAAAAGAAAAGGAAAAAAACGAACCCAAAGTATCTCGGTTTAAGATATAACATAATTTGTATTTTTAACATATATTACGAGATTCCAAATGCGTATTTGTATTGGATAGACGAATAAAAAAATAGTGTTTTGGAATTTAAGTTAGAATTTCTCCAATTCTAATTTGCCTTGCATGTCTAATTGTGCATTTGACAATACTAATGGATAATAACAGAACTTATACCAACTCAACATAAGATGGATTTTATTTAAGTTTATAGTTACCGATTCGAAACTGTATATTATGGATTATCTATTTTAAAGTTACCGATTCGAAACTGTAAATTATGGATTATCTAGTACACAAAAAAAATATTTATCATATGATAACATAAATATTTATGTTAAATCAGCCTTATCATATGTTAACATATATGAAAGTAAAATATCATGTTTCTTTTACTTAAAATTCATATAGAGGAAATTAATTAAAGAAAGATTTGTTAGATTTTTTAAAATAAAATCATAAAAATATTTAAAATAAAAAATATTGGAAAGATTTATAATACAATCAAAGAACTACTTTTCAACGTATTAGCAAAAGAATCATTTGATAATCTGACGAAGGGTAAAAATAGAATATGTTTATTTTCTTCTTTTATTCTTTTTTGGAGATTAAAGAATTTTTATTAAGGAAATAATATAGCCCAACTAGAAGGTCTTACACAAAGTTATAGATGGTCCGAGAGATCCGATTTAAACATCTATCTAAATTAACTATGAACCCTAATTCGATAGACCCTTTCCTCACACTATACAAGAAGTCGTTTAGACAATGAGTGAAATTTGTAGATCAAGCGATAAGCAAACTATAGCTTCAGAGAGATTCAACAAGTCAATGAGATGTCACCCTTAGTTCGACCTACCTTGAAAGTATCTGATTTGTAGAGCTTGAGAGGTATGATAAGGATTTGTGTTCGATTTCCTCCTAGGCAGAAAATGATCCCCTTGATGACAAATTTTATAGAGCAGCAAACGAATTCAGCAAAATCTCTCACACCATAGATAAAGAGGAGAGACCAGTCCACTGAATTCGGAGATTGAACCCTCACATCTCTCTATTAGAGCATCAAATGCTTGGTAGATAGAGAGAATATAGGTTCGGTTTCCTTCAAATTACAGATAAGGCTCTCTCATTGCACAAGCTTCCATGAAATAAGGCTGATTTAGAGAAGCCTCAAATCCAAATTTTTCAACACTTCGCGTAAGGAAGACCAAAAAGGTAACAAGCTCATCGATTCCAAGTCAATTTACCCTGATTTTCAAAAATAGTAATTCTAGAATTTGGAGGCTAAAGAAAAAGCGAAGACCAGAGATGATCAATTACAAATTCAACCCAAAAATAAATTCACAACCCTCACATCGTCGAAGTCAAACCACAATAATCCTTCCACAAGACTCAATTTTGCATTCCCGTGATTTTTCAAGACCTGCATAAGCAAAGAAAGATTGGCCATTTTCAAGCAATGCTTAACGCCATGTTAGGCCCAAAGAAAGGCCACCAGCAGCTATGGAAAAGTAGAAATCAGATATTTAATATTCATAAATTAGATATTTGAGGTTCAAACTTTCCACGAAGGTTATTTCCTTCTATTGGTTTGGAACCTAGTGATTTGAATACTTTATTTTCATTTTGTACCTCAAGGTCCACTTCGCAAGCCAGTCAGCTTCTTGGTTTTAGACCCTTGAAATGTGGGAAATAATCATGGTAGGCTTAATAAGCCTTCTACAGCAGTGAAGAATTCCTTTTAGCTTATCGAAGTAGTTCCCATACACTAAAATATTTACCAGAATAAGAGAATCTGTTTCAATTTCTAATTTATTCCAACCTTTTTTATAACAGATAAGGAGGTCGTCCAGCGGTGCTCTGGATTCACCCATGGTGGGACTAAGCTTACCTTATAGGTTAGTTATTGCTGTTATAATGTCACCACTATGATTTCTTATAATAATTCCGCCTCGTGACTCTCCATTGCTTTCGCAGGATACATCTGTGCTCAATTAGAAAAAGCTAGTAGTAGGAACCTTCCAACTCAAGTAAACAAACTTTTCACTCTTCATGGCATAGTTTATACAACCCAATATTTTGGCAATTTTAAAGTCTTTCCTCTAGTTCTTAGTTTTGAAATAATTAGCTTGATCTAGACAATATAAAAGATGATTTACATAAAAAATAGTAGAATTCACATTTTTATACTGTTTTAGAATTTAGCATAGTTTCTTTCTTTCCAAATAGACCAAAGAATCAAAGATGGAATAAATGTTCTTATATGCACCCCATGATCAGTAGAACAAAACCAAACTCTAATCATGTGGGCAATGTTTATAAACTTCTTTATTTTAATTTTAAAAAGATCAGAGTAGTAACACCCAAATTCTCCAAGCAAAGTCACAATTTATGAATAAATGCCTAGAAGTTTCAATATTATAGCAAAAGTGACATTTAGATACTAAAACAAACTTTCTTTTGTGTACATTTGTATCCAACAGCTTTCAAACTATGGACTAGCACTTAGAAGGATAAATCTTATTCCAAATTTTACCATAAAGATAGCACATGATACTTTTGCTTCTAATAAAGTTCTCGGTATTCTTCGTGTTAAAATCAGGCTCATTCATCCACAATATAGGGTCATCATTATTACTATTAACATTGACCTTTTGAATCTTATTAATAGTAACACTAGAAAGAAATCATTTTAAGCAATTAGTATCCCAAAAGTTATATTTCCAAAACTCTTTAACTTTTGTGTGCCTAAACCAAGAATTATTCACATTGTCATTAAACACTATACGAGGAGAATTATCATACCAGTTCTCCACCCAAAAATAGATCTCACCTTTACCAACAATCCATCTTATATTAGGCTGTGCTTTTTGCTTTATCTTAGCCAACCTTTTCCAAGTATGACAGCCACCTTAGAATATGATACTTGAAGTGTATGCATTTTCTTATAGTAAGTGTTATGCAACAGATTGGCCCACAAACTCTTGTTTGACCTATATTTAAACCAAATCTTACAAGAAAATGTATCTTTTAAATCACAAAACTTACGTATGTTTAGGCCACCCTCATTACATGGTTTACATAAGGCATTTCATATGGACGAGTGAATCTTTTTTCGTTATTAGAATATACCCACATAAGTTTATTTAAGATCTTTTCCATTATTGTTATGACACCAACAAGAAGGGATACATTTTGCATCGAATAGGTCGGAATGGGCATGAGGACAAAGTTGATCAACACCACCCTACCTCCAAAAGATACACTTCTGCACTCCCCGTTCTTTATTTTGTTATTTATCTTGTTTAATAACTTGATAAAGTTGATAGATCTATTGTTATTGTTTAGAGTTTCCTAGATACTCTGTAGGAAGAGAACTAGCATTAAAACCATGTAGATTTGTAATATGAGTTGACCCAAAACGTTTTGATAAGTCTGGAAAAACAAAAACCAAGCTTGTTATTGGTAGCATCCGTACTATTAGCAAAAATAAGAATATTATGAGAAAACACTAGGCATGAAATCAACACTTTACTTCTAGAAGAGAAATGTATGGTTTTATTGTCAATAAACAATTTATAGAGACCCTTAAGGACCTCCTCAGTCAAAATAAAGAAACTAGAGGATAGAGGATCACCCTGTCTCAAACCTCTTTTAAGTATTGAAGAAATCGTAGATATTTCCACTAATGAGAAGAGAAAAATAGTCTGAGTTAATAAGATTGTGAATTAATTTGACTAAATTAGAAGAAAATCCAAAAGATTCAAGGACTTTAGTTAGGAAAAAAATGAGACAAGATATCAAATGCCTTAATCGTATCGACTTGAATCATTAAGTTACTAGTTTTATTTTTTTTGTTTAAATCAAACATTAACTCTTTAGCTACTAATATATTCTCATGAATAGAAGTGTTAGGAATAAAGGCTCTTTAAACCTTAGAAATCACTTTAGGCGGAATCTTAGTTATTCTGTTATTAAACAATTTGGACATTATTCTGTTAAGAAAACTACACAATACAATAGGTCTAAAGTTCTTCGAATTAGTAGGATTAGTAGACTTCAAAATTAGACATATCCCCGTAGCCATTACACATTTAGGGATTTTCTTAACCAACATAAAGTTTATTAATGTCAAACAAAGGTCATCCTTAATAATACTCCATTATGTCTTATAGAAACAATTATTAAACCCATCCACACCTCCAGCACTCATAGATTTAAGATTATAGATAATATCAAAAATCTCATCCTCCTTAAGCATATCCATAAGAAAAGCATTGTCTTCATTAGTAATAAAAATAGGGATATTCTCAAAGATAGAATTGTTAATTAGTAAAACCTCCTCCTCCTTGTTAGTGTATGGTTGATCAATGAGAATTCTTTTAAAATAGTTTACAGCAGAGTTACCAATCTGGTATTTATCAATGATCTAATTGTCCCCATCTCTAATACTATTAATGCTAGATCTCTTCATTTCCCTTTTCACATAATTGTGAAAAATCTTAGTATTCTTATCACCCTCCTTAAGCCACATTGTATAACATTTTTGAAACCAGTACGATTCTTCCATTGTAAGAGCTAAAAGAACTTCAACATTAGCTTTAGATAAATCCATTTTAGAGTCCATGTTATTGGTCTCCATATGATTTATCTTCATGTTTTAATATTGATTGCAACTTCTTTTACTTTATCAAATATGTTTCCAAACTAATTTTTATTCCATTCTTTTAAAGCCCTTTTCAACCTGTTTTTATTTTGCCAATAAACAAAAAAAAATGGAATCCATTTAAATATTTATTCCAGTTTTCTTTAACGAAAGGAAGGAAATATGATTTAATAGTCCACATGTCAAGAAATTTGAATCTTTTTTAAAATATCAAATTTTCTTTACTAATAGTGATGCACAGGGGGGGGGGGGTATGGTCTGAGGATGTTCATCTCATTTGCATCACTTTAGTATCATTGAAACTATTAGACCATGCAAAGGTGTGTAACACTTTGTCTAGTCGTTTCCACTTAGTATTTTTCTTCCAAGTAAATTTAGAACCATAATAGCCAGCGTCCTTTAAGTTACATAGAGTTGTCCATAGAGTAAATTTAGAACCATAATAGCCAGCGTCCTTTAAATTTATAAGAGTTGTCCATAGAGTAAGTGATGCACTCATCAGGATATGTAATGATGTTGTTGTCTCCCATCAATACCCATTTCTTGTTAGTAACAGAAGTTGAAATTTCTCGTAAAGAATTCCATAGATCAAAGCTATAAATCTCTTGACACTTGGAATATATAATAGTTAATAGGAAACAAGTACTATGATTAATATTAGTAACTTTGGTGTGTAATAATTGACGATGGATAAACATCTCCTGAACCTTAAAATTATTTTTCCAAAAAATACAAACTTTATTAGAAATGTTAGAAGAAAAGCAATCCATACCATTTTTCCAGCTGTGCACAATATTTATATGCTCATTAGAACTAATACATTTGAGTCTTCTTGTAGTAGACTTTTTGTTAATCCCTCCAACGTTCCAATTTAGGATCTTAATCAGAGATTTAATTGTTGGATTTTTAACTTTTTTCTTACCTGTTGCGGTTTTAAGCTTCTTATTGAGCAATTTATGGAACTCAATGTTGGTTTCTTGGCTATTTTTATCTGGCGTTAAAGGTAAGCTTCCCCATCTTTGTTAGGAGTGTTCACCTCAGAAATTAAGTTTTCATAATCTAAGTTATATCATTTTTCCAAAGATAGGATAATGTCAATTATTTCTTCATCTTTAGAAGTATTGTCTTCTTTATTTTTGCTAAACTTGTCATCATTTTTGTTTTTGATAAGAATGGAATCTATTTGATTAATCAAATTATTGTTGCTTGGTTCCTTAGACCCTCTCTTAGGATCTACAATAATTGATTTTAATATTTTGTTCTCATCTTTATTATCATTCTTTGTAGCCTTCCCACAGTTGTCATTTTTTCCCCATGATTCAAATGAACTCTTCAACATTTTGTTGAACTTTCACCTTCAACTTCTTGCAGTTGTTATTATCGTGGAAAATATGATAATAATTAAAACAATACTATGGTAGATCCTTGTCATTAATTTGTATCCAACATCCTTGATTTTCTCCAAAACCAACCAGACCATATTCTGAATCTTTTGAGATAAGTATATTTCTACCCATGCTATAAATGAATTGTGAAAGGATCTATTATTTTCAGGTATTTTAATTTGGATTGGACTTCCCATTGCTTCAAGAATAGCAGAGATGATTTTTTCATCAAACAAGTATTCAGGAATCCTTTCCAATTTAATCCACATAAGACATATAGGACATTCCACCTTTTTTGTTGAATTCAGGGGTCCCTTTGATGAGCCTCATCACAGAATTTCCCAGGTACCATACGCTCTTGGACCAAAATTTATAAATATCCTCCTTTGATTCAAACTCTAATAATAAATGCTTAGGTTTACATGTAGAAACATTACATTCCTTATTAAGTTTCAATCTTTGTATGAAATCATTAAGAATCTACTTTTTAGGTATTCCTTTATTGAATTTGTCTATTAGCGTGTATTTTATTTTGTTCTTCAAGTAGTCTTAAACATCTTGATGAAATTGGATCGGGATATGATCTTGCTTGTGCTGCATGAATTCAGGCTTAAACTCTAGTTTTCTCTTGTGGTTGTTAACGGTATCTACAAAGGATTTGTATTTGTTCAGAAAATTTTGAACACTGGCATCTTTTGTTTTTAAACCTGACGATCTTCATTTATTTTGCAATTGTAGGCAGACAATTGAAGCATAAGGAACTCTTCCATTTCAATGCAACCTTCATTCATACACAACACATCGATATTCCAAAAGAGATTGCTCTGAGAAGAGACACAAATTGAAGGAGAAAGAAGATTATACTATCAAGAACCAGCGATATCCAAGGATGCTGAAATAGATGAATATGAAATACTAAACCTCGTAACTAAAGAAGGATTAATCAATAGAACAAAGAGTTCTAAAGATTATTGATTCTCAAAATTCCCAATCATGGAAAAAACTATATTCCTCTAGTCTATTTGTTTATTGAAACTTGAAAATTATTTTTCCATAGTCTATTTATTTAGTGGAACATGTTTATCTTTCTTAAGTACATAAAAAAATAAAATTAATTTATCATTCAAAGCACATAAAGCTGAGAGACTTACAATCTAATACAAAAACATCTATTATAGGATAATAGAAAAAACTATTATAATTAGAATTTATGAATTTGTGTAGGTATTTTTTATTATTTATGCTATTTTTTTTTGTCTACTGATGCTACATATCGTGGAAACTAAAATTTTTGAACAAAAACTTGTGGAACCATACTTAATAAAAAAAATGAAAAAAACATATAATTTTATTTTTTGAATTTCAAAGCCAAATTACTAAATTAGAAAAATCAATCGTCGTCTCAAGCAACTCAGAAAATAGTTATATAAAAAATTGAATTTATACTTTTAAATTGTGAATTTTAAATACAATAATTTGAAGAAAATAAGTTCTAAAAAAACAACCCACAATAAAAAAACAATGTTATTTTTAGGATATTAATGTATAGTGTAGCCAAATGATGGTTAATTGAAATTTTAATAGTTAGTTTATTAAAATGGTTGGGATGATTTAATCATGGGTTCAGATTGAAACTTTTATATACAATGGTTGAAAACTGATATTTTGAAAAAAAAATGATTCGAGAGAATAAAATTGATTTTGTACTTAGTACTTCTTTTATTAAAACGTTGATTTGATGCTAAATAATTCTTTTTTTAGAAAGAATACTATGTACATGATTTTACATACATTCGTATCTGGTTATGGAATCAGTAGGGATGACTAATTTTTTGGAATTCGTATGGCTGAGCCAAATCACTAGGATTGGTTATTGGTTTTAAAAAATATTATGTATGAGTTATGGGTTCGAACATTTACTATCTATCGAATTGGGGTTAGATTTTGGTTAAATATCGTCTTAAAATGGTAACCAGTCCCATTTTTAAGTAGTCTTATATAAATTTTAACTGTCTCCAACTTTTTATCTAAAATACCTGCGACTAATATATTAAGTCTTAATATTAAACTTTAACCATCCTCAAAACCAAACAGCCCCAAATCCTATCTTCTTCCTTATTTTTTTCCTTCTCATTCACTAAACTTTCAAATTCGAAAATCACAAAACTAAATATTCAACTTACAAGAAAGTGTTCTTCATCAACTTATGATTACTCTAATCCAATAAACAACAACAAATGGGCAAAACAAAAGAGTAAAAATATACTTTCCTTAGGTTTTTTGTTATTTTTTAAGTTTTTAGGTTTTTGTAGATTTGAGCTATTTAGGGTGTTAGAATAGGTAAAACTAGGTTTATTTAGGTGTTTGAAGTTATATGTTGATGTTAGATGTTTGGATTTGTGTTAGAATAAAGTTTTTTAGGTTTGATTTGGGTTGGAATTGGAGTTTTTCGCGCGTGTGTTCTTGGTCCCCGTCGGGTGAGAATTTGTTAACCGACGGGGAACGTATTTTATTTTCCACATTGTTCTCAACCGGCGGGGGTGACAGTCTCAACCAGCGGGGGAACATAGGTTCATATCTTTTCAAATCAGGAAGAACTTAAAAAATGGATTTTTTTTAACGAATTGGTTAGAAAGACTACATTATTTGGAGTTTCATATTTCTCACCAAGGTTCTTCTCCTCAATATTAATCCGAATATAAGATGAGTTATTTTCAAATATTTTTTTGGAGTTTTTTTAGGTTTGAGAGTTTTTTAAGTTTTGAGAGTTTTTTGAATTTCTTGAAATTTAGTGTATAAGGAGATTGGGGAGATAATTTTGTGTTTTTAATGTTTAAGTTAAGTGTACCCAAAAACACTAAAAGACGAAAAAGAATCTACTATAGCACCTAAAGGAGTAGCCGAGTTGGTTGAGTAAGGCATGCTTGTGACCAAAGGTCATGAGTTCGTGTACCTCTACATATGCTTTCTCGGCTAAATCTGCCACCTTGTGTGCTTTACCTTCCGGCGTTGGTTTGCATGCTATTGCGTTAGACTGAGGGTTTACCCTGTGCGCACTCATTGCACTCTGAGTAGCGGTTGTGGGTTCCCTCCAAAAAAAGAATCGATATGGTCAAAGGAAAAAATAGTAAAAATCTAATAATTAAAAAAAAATCCAAAAACATTTGAATTTGTTAACATTATTTGGAACTATATTTAGCGAAAGCCTTTAGGCTATAGGTTTCATAAATTTTCTACAGATATTCAACCAGAATATGATCCACAAAGATAGCTCCTAAATTAATATTATATAAAATAATATGTTATTTAATATTATTTATGAAATTTTAAACTAAAAAATAATAAATAGTAGTATCTTTATTATGTAATATCAAAACCATATATTATTTTCTAATATGTACAATATATTTTGAAACTGGTCTAATATTATTAATATTATTAATTAAATTAAAATAAAAAAAACAATCACTATACCAAAATTACATATTAATAAACATAACAAAAAATACAAAATATTTGTGAATTATCACTTAGATTTGTATAATTTCAAAAATATAATTCTATATTTAAATATTGAATTTGGTTTTTTAGTTTCTATTCTGTAAATATTTTTCTTTTTTCAATATGATAATAATAATATTAACTAAATTAAAAGAAACAGATATTAACATAACCAAAACTACATATTAATTAATAGTAAATAACAAAATATTTGTTAATTAACATTAGATAACAATTTGATTGTTAAAAAACTTTAAAAAAATTTATTTTTATTTTATTCAAAATTATAGTTTTAATGGGTGTTTGTGGATGAATACCTGGAACCGACAGTTTCGGATGCTAGAGAAAAATATTCTTATCCGACATTATCGGTTAGGATTAAGATATGTTTTTCGGAAAATATGGACATTCATTGTCATCCTATAATCTTAGACTTTTCTAAAGTTAAAACTTTTTTTAATCCTAAAGAAATCTTTATTAATAGTAGAGCTGTCAATTTTGGACACGACCTGTAAACCCAACACGAACACGACCCGAAATTTTAGGGTTAGAGACCTGATATTTGAGACCCGATGAAATTAGGACACGACACGAACCCGACTCGGAAAAAAATGGGTCGGGTTCGGGTTGGGTTCGTGTCACCCAAAACTGACCTGTAAAACCCGAAAAGACCTGTAAACCCGAAATTGGCCTGTAGAACCCAAAACTGACCTGTAAAACCCGAAAATACCCGTAAACCCGAAAAGACATGTGAAACCCGAAAAGACATCTAAACCCGAAACAGACCTGCAAAACCCAAAAGACCTGTACACCTGTAAAATAAAATACTGAAAACATTTAATAAAAATTTATTAATAAAATAATATTATTTTAAAAATTTGACCTAAAATTAGAACACCAAAAATACTTATAAATTTTTATTAATGAAATAATTTTATTTTAAATTTAAAAGATATAAAATAAATAATATACTTAAATAAGTATATGATGGAGGACAAATGATGGTTCACATGTTTGCTATAAAGTTTTGAATTTTATTCTTCTTTCACATATATTAATAAAGTTTTGAATCTTTCATCTATGTATATAGATTATAATATTAAGAATAAAAATGGAAATGATTTATTATTATATTTTTTTTTTATCTTATTCGTATGAGTTTGCTAGATTTATTAATAGATATTGAATCCATTCAATCTTGTTTTGTGGGATGAATCGATTTACAATTCTAGTGGTTATTGTTAAGAAGTGACACCTTAGTGGTTATTTGATATTTTTTTAGATTTATTTAATTTATCTCATGTATTTTTTTCATGTTTAGGGGAGATGGCAAACCCATCATCACCATATATTTTACGGTAAGAGAACTTCACCGGTGATAGTGAAGCCGGTGTAAATATGTGAAGTAAGCGTATCTTGACTTTATATAAATATAGTGGACCAATAGAATTTCAAAAGGGGATGTAGCTCAAATGGTAGAGCGCCCGCTTTGCATACAGGAGGTACAGGGTTCGATCCCCTACATCTCAATTTGTTAAATTTTTCCTTTGACCCAAAATTCGTGTCAAACAGGTCGGGTTCGTGTCAAATAGGTGTTTCATGTTGGATACAATTTCGTGTCAAACAGGTCGGGTTCGGGTCCAAAACAGGTGTATCGTGTTGGATACAATTTCGTGTCAAACATGTCGGGTTCGGGTCCAACAGGTTTTTGACAGGCCGGGTTCGTGTCTTTGAACCTGACACAAATTTCGGGTTCGTGTCTTTGAACCTGACACAAATTTCGGGTTCGTGTCGGGTTCGTGTCACAGGTTCTAAAATTTCGGGTTGGTCAAACCCGACACGAACACGACCCGAAACCCGAAATTGACAGCCCTAATTAATAGGGTGGAAATAGAAGTTTTACAATCATGGTGTCCTTAATTTGGAGATTACAACAAGTAAAGGACTAAAACAGAATTTTGAAAATTAAAATGAAAAGAAGCGCGCCAAACTAGTTTTCCCTCTCTAGACTTGCGTTTTGCCTCGATTCTTTCCTTCAGTGAAGAATTAAATACTTCCTTAGTCTTCTTATGAGAAATTTTGATTAAAATTCTCATGGAAAATCATTTCCAATTTGAATTTTGAAAGATTGCTCTGTTTAGCTGAGGTCTCTCATCAGTTAGTTCCAATTTGTGCATACTTCTGTTTCCTTCGAACTTCCCCATCCTTCAGACATTCCATTTCATTTTTCCGAATAATTTCTTTGTTTGGTTCTCTTCATTAGTTTATGCAAAACAAAGGTGAGGTAAGTTATAAACCAGTTCTAATATAGCATATTCCTAGGTTTTCTAGTTTCAAAATTACTTCTAAATGGGCTGGAGGTTTGAAATTCTTATAGTCTATCTTCATTTTACATTTTAGAATCCAGTAAGTTAGCCAATCTGCAGCTCGATTCTATTCCCTAAAGATTAAATCAATAGACATATTGCTTCTGATAAGAGATTTTATTCTATCAATTACTGACACTAAGTATTTTGGAATTGTAAGAGAAAAGGAGAGACATATGAGTATTTTGGAGTCTGATTCGATGTCAATTTCCATGATGCCAATGATTCTGCATATATGAATTCCAGCGAGAATTGCCATTCCTTCAGCTTTTAACGGTGTAAGCTTTCCATGGATGTTTCTATAACCACCGATTATAACTCCCTTGTTGTCTCTAATTATTATTGTTCCGCTTGATTCTCCAATCGGTAAGCAGCACGCGTCTGAGTTTTGTTTGAATTTTCCTGGCTTTGGTAAGTTATTTTTTGTTTAGTTTTGATGATATTGACACATCCGAGATTTTTTGCTTCACTTTCATTAAGTTTCCAGTGTTACCTCAGAAGAAGATTAAAGTGATCCAGATGAATAAGCATGTTTGTGATGTAGTTAATGGTTGATCTTGTTGAGAAACTATCTCTGTTGATTTTCATCTTGTTCCTTTGTTGCCAAATTGCCCAGATGATAAGTGGGGGAAGAATTATTTTGACGTGAATCTTTCCTGGAGCTGACTAGAACCCAGTTCTAAGCATATGTTGTGTAGTCATATGTCTTCTTATATAATCTTTAGTATACATACAAAGTGAAACAATATAGTCCAAGCAAAGTTACAGATTACAAATAGATGGTACTTTCTTTCCATATTTAGACAAAACTGACATTTAGATCCAAGATGAATATGTCTAGATTGGATTATAGAATCAGTAGGAAACTTGTTAACTAAGAGTCTCCAAACAAGGAAAGAAAATTTCCTTGGGGTTATGTTATTCCACAGATTTTCAAATATTGAAGAACTGAAAAAGACTGGTTGAATACCCTTCAATGTATCATTTACACTCAATTTTCCATCACTAGATAAGCTTCATTCAATTGTATCTTTTTCTTTTTCTTTAATGTTAGTTTTTAAAACTAGATTAATGTTAGAGTTAATAAGATATCTTTGTAGTTTATTGACATTCCATCCGTTATTTTCCCAAAAGGAGTTAACCTCAATGTCTTTAAACCAGCTATCGTTTGAGTTATAATCAAGCTTAATTAAAGGAGGATTACCATACCAGTTGTCTAACCATGAGTCTACTTTACCTTTCCCCAGCCTCCACTTGATTTTCTCTTCAGCAAATTACTTTATATCACCCACTATCTTCCACGATAAGGAACTTTTTTTTTTGAATAATTAATTTTCAGAGGGCGTTTTCCTTTACAGTAAATGCTATGCATTATCTTAGCCCATAACGAGTTATTTTTTATGAAGTTTATCGAAAGTTTGCATGAGAAAGCTTTCTGAATATCTTGCAACATTCTAATGTCCAGCCCACCTTCTCCATATGTTTTGCAGATGTTTTGCCAAGATGACTAGTGGAATTTGGTTGTTTCATTTGTTGATCCCCACAGGAACTTGGTCATCAACCTTTCTATGTTGTTTATGATTAAATTGATGAGCCAACAGCTTTTCAGCCAGTATTGGGGAATATACATCAAAACTATATTGATTAAAGTAAGTCTTCCTCCAAACGATAGTGTTTTATCATTCCAGCTTTCAATCTTTGCTTTAATCTTCTCTATCAGAGGATTGTACTTAAGTGCTTTGTTGTGAAGGCTAAGAGTAACTCCTGCATATGTGGTTGGTAGATTGTTTATGCTAAAGTTAGTCTGGATTGCAAGGGAGTTTTTTCTATCTTGAGTGAAGGTTGAAGTTGTGATAATACTGGGTTTCTCTTTGTTTAGAGATTGGCGATAGACTTCTTGAAAAATCTGAATAAATTTACCGATTTTCTCCAAAGAAGATGACAAACCATTAGTAAATATAAGAAGATTATTAGCGAATGAAAGAATATGAAATATCATTTTACTTATGTTTGAAATCTAAGATATTTTTCCATCAAAAATATTTCATATAACCCCCTTAACATAAACTCTTCTACTAAGATAAATAAACTTGGGGACAGAGGGTCCCCTTGTCTAATACCTCTTCTCATTTTAAAGAACCAACTGATTCACCATTTACAAGTATAGATACTTGAACAGATTTGATAATATTGACCATTAGAGAGATTACTCTATTGTTGAAAGCATGGGATTGTAAAACTTTTAGGAAAAGGCAATGGGAGAGATTATCAAATGCTTTGGACATATCCACCTTTATGATTATGTTTCCAGCCTTTGTTTTCCTGTTGATATCATGTATTAGTTCATTTGCAATGAGAATATTATCATATATTAGCCTGCCTTTGACATATGCTCCATGTACCTCAGAAATCAGTATAGGCAGAAGTGAAGACACTCTATTATTTAATCGTTTAGAAATTATTCTATTTAGCATTGAACAAAGGCTTATTGGTCTGAATTGGTTCCAGAACTGAGGAGTCTCTAGTTTACGAATTAAGCATATTCCAATAGCTAGGATATTTCATTGGGATAGCTTGGGCTTTGATGAAATATTTTATATCATTACACAGGTCTTGCTTGATGATGTGCCAACAAGTTGTGAAGAAATGTATGTTAAATCCATCTACACATGCAGCTCCTTCTGAATTTATGCTCTGTATTGAACTCCAGATCTCCTGTTCTATTGGTTCAACTAAGATAAAAGCATTGTAAGTGTTATCAATAAGTTTATGAATGAAATTAAAAGTCTCACTCTTCATATATACATATTGTAGATTATGATTAAGGTATGAATGTGAAGATATAATTCCTTTGAAATATTCTTCTGCGGATGATTTGATGGTTTCATTATTGGAAAACCATTTATTGTGAAGCTTTATACCAAACACTCTTGATTCTCTTTTTTTCTTTTTTACAAAATTATGGTATAACTTTGAATTTAATTCACAATCCTGGAGCAAATTTGAATAAAAATTCTGTTTCCAGTACTCTTCTTCCATGGAGAGGGCAAGGAGGTGTCCTGCGTTTGCTTCTGCCAAAGCTATTTTGTCTTCTTGACTATTAGAAATTATAAACTTCAGTTCTTTAGCCTTCACAATATCTATAGTATGGGTCACCTTGTCAAAAATCTTTAGTTATAGATACACACACAAAAGTGTGATCATAGCACGTTCGCTTCATGTGGAACACCTTTGTTTCAACAAAATAATCAGATCAAGCCTAGTTAATGAGCACCCTATCCAAAAGTTTCCACTTTATCTTGTTAATCCAAGTGAATTGAGTCCTGGAGAACCATGCATCCTCAAGCAACAATCATTGATTACATCATTAAAGTTAGAAGAACTTTGATAACAATAACTGATACAACCTGCTTGTTCAGAGGGAGATGTTACAGTATTAAAATCCGCCATTACTAGTCATTAATTAACTGAATCAACTATATTCCTTAATGTTTTCGAGAGATGCATTCTATTTGATTTTTGGCATTTTGCATAAATATAGGTTATAAAGAAAGACTTTACCATGAGATAATGTTTGATATGAACATGAATACATTGATTAGTATATATTATTATGTTAGTTTGTAAATTAGAAGACCAAACCAACCAAATTTTGTTTGACACATTAGCGAAGAAGTTTGGAAAACTTAGCTTTGTAGAAAGGGACTCTATCTGACTGCTTTCTATCATTGGTTCTTGAATGCATAGTAGAAATATATTTTCTTTGTTTATGATTGAGTTCAATCTTCTAATAGTACTATTATTTCCTGCTCCTCTTATGTTCCAACACAATGCTTTAATCATTTGAGATTAAATCGAGCAGACCTTCTTGTCTTTTTGAAAGGGAAAGATTGTATTACTAATTGTTTATTCTTTTTGTTTGATCTTGCCAGCTTTAGCTTCCTGTTTAGCACTTTTTGGAAGCTTGATTATGCATCCCTTTTGCTGAAAGTTGGTGTGTTTGGGAGGCTTCTAGTATTGTTTTTATTTTTTGTAATGTAGCCATTAGAATCATCAGATTAGGATGAGAAGTGTGTTGCATCCGAACACTTGATTACTTCAACTATTTCTTCATCAGTCATGTCTTCTTCATCAACTGTACTCGTCTTCATTTTATTAAGTATGCTTGGGACTTTGTCAATTGGTTTAGGAATAAAATGTGTAACTGGAATCAATTCTTCTGATATTTTAGTAACTTCCTCAGTTTTTTTTATCTTCATTTTGTGCATTATGTGTTGTAGGGTTGAGATTGTTTGGCATCTATGCTTGATTTTCATTTTGAGTATTTTGTACTTGTTCATTCCTTTGCTGATTCATTGTCTGCGTTGGGTTAGATTTTTTACAGGAAGATTAAACATGGCCAACGTGATAGCATTGGTCAAAATAATCATGAACATTCTTGTTACCAAGTTGAATTTATGTACCGTTGTTTTCTCCAATGCCAAAACACATGTTGTGATGTAACTTTCTTGATATGTCGATCTCCACCCATACATAACAAGCATTATATAATGCTTCATTTTTTGGTGGGATCCAAGATTTAATTGGATTTCCTAAGGATGATGCTACAGAGTATATGATATCCTCATTGTATATGTTTTCTAGTTGATGAGTCCGGATTCCGTGACCACTTCGGACGGGGTCAATTCAGACAATGTCTACCTAACCGGACATGGATAATTCGGACACCATCATTCATTGGGCTGTTCGAACAGAACTAAAGTACTTAAAACCTAATCACTTCTTGACTAAGCTCCCTGCTCTCCTACTAAGAGCTCATGGGTCCTTGAACTTGACCCGGGTCCATTAAACGTGACCCGAAAGCCCATGAAGCCAAAATGTAAGGGTATAAAAACCCAACCACCAACATTAAATGAGGGTAATGAAAATTAAATACAACCAAGCTGCTTAATTCTCCCTCTACCCTCTACTCAAACATTAAATACTCTCAAACTTCCACACAGTTATAAACAAATATTACAAACTTACCCTAAGACGAGAATAAACCTCACCAAATTGGCGACCACAATGGGAGGACGACGGTACCTGAATCAAGCATTCGAAACCATCAGAAAAAATCAGTCTGAATGAATCCGGACGCCCGGGAAGTACCACCAGCTTTGCTTGAAGTGGTGGGTGAGAATGATGAATATACCATCGAGGAGCGTGATCGATTAAAGGGCGAGATAGAAGCTCTGAGGGTAGAGAAGGCTAAGATAGGCATGAGAGAGAAGTCAAAAGCATCAGTTGCTCATCATAACGACAACCCTATAGAGCATGAGCCTTCGAAGACTCATGTGAGTACCAAGAAAACTCATGCTATCTCCAAAAAATCTCGCCGGTCTAAACAAGTGGAGAGTTCTGACTCAGACTCAGAGTCTTCTGGTAGCTCCTCTGACGAAGATGGAGTTGAAGAGTCCTTATCCTCCAGCAGTGATGAGAGCCGATCCAAAAAGAAGAAAAAGTTGATTAAAAATTATTCGAGAAGAAGGGATAGACATGGGAAATTGAAGAGGAATATAGGCAAAGGATCATCCCACAGCCGGAGGCATGTAGACCGGATACTGATAGATCCTTTTGCCTTCCACGATGAACCAGGTATCTTTGCAACTTCCAATGAGGATATTGTTTTCAGTCGTGGCCGAAATTGGAGACAATCTTCATTGTCTTCTAAGATTCTGTCCGGAAACCTCCCCAAGAGGTTCGATAGCACAGAAATGGAGAAGTACAATGGCAGTAAAGATCCGGACAACCACTTGGAACAATTTAAAAACTTTATGATCAATTTCGATGATGACGACAAGTTACTCTGTAGAGAATTCTCCCAATCCTTTACGGGGAGTGCTCTGAAGTGGTATAACAGCCTACCACAAAGCTGCATCAGAAACTTCGATACCTTTTGGGTGGCCTTTCGAAGGTAATTTGTTGGGAGTAAGGAATTAAAGGGCAATGGGGACACTATAATCCATTGTGCCCAGGAACCAAACGAATCACTAAAAGAATACATAAGTCGGTTTGTAAACACCAAAAACGGGCTGGCTGATTGCTTCGAGCAAGTAGCCATAACATCTTTGAGGCAAGGCTTAAACCCTGTAAATTTAGCTGATTCAGTGACCAGAAAGAAAGAAATGACTTGGGGAGGTCTACTGAATCAGGTCGGAAAGCAAATCAACGTTGATGAAACAAAGAAAACTAGGGTGCATAGGCAGGTGAGGTCTGCCCCGGTTGCACCAAACCCCAACCAAAACTAGTCCGGGAACAAGGCAAGGGAGACCGGACAAGGACATAACAAGGCTAAAGCTCAATCTCAGCCAGCTGCGCCTGCCCAGAGTCAACAATCTAGAAATAAGAGGGGGCCTTGGGTTCAACCAGAGTGGTTTGCAGAGTTAAAAGAAAGTTTGGCCACCATTTATGACAAAACAAAGGAAGAAGTACACTATAGAAGGCCGGCCGCACTTCAATCTCCTAGGGAACATCGTAACAATTCTTTCTGTCAGTACCATAATGATACCGGCCATACCACTGGCAATTTTATAGCCTTGAAACAAGAAGTTCAGAAGTTAATTGAAAGAGGAAAGCTGGGGGCATATGTTAAAAGAAGAGGAGGAAATAGGCATGATAATGCTCATCGGGTTGGTCCGAGCAATGCTGCTCCGGACGGAGCTATGGTTATAATCGAAATATTTGATGTAGAATCAGAATACTTGGATCTTGATCCAACTCGAAATAGGGTGGGTGCCATTGAGGAACGTTGTAAAACAGTCTCCGGGCTTTTAAGTTTTTTGAGTCACTCACAATTTTCGGAGGGGATACTATGACACCTCCTACTGCTTCTTCAAGGAAGAGGCACGTTCATACTTTAGCCACCCAGCTAGAAGGAGGCATGACCTCCTATCAATCACAAATTCCATTTCCCTTCATTGTTTTCGATGAAGATGACTTAAGGGATATACCTGGCCCTCATGAAGATGCTGTTGTCATAGGAGCATCCATTGGGGGCAATGACATAAGAGGAATCTTGGTGGATACTGGGAGTCCAGCCAATATCCTCTTCTTAACCTCTTATAAAAAGATGAAAAATCCAACCGTAATTCAGCGTTCGGACAGATCAATTGTGGGCTTCATTGGGAGCTCAGCAGATGTGATCGGGGAGTTCGAAGAAGAAGTTTTGTTGGGCAAAGGCCCTTTTAAAAAGATGGTCAGGATACTTTTTATTGTGGTAGATTGTCCCACTTGTTATAATGCTATTTTAGGGAGGTCTTGGCTCTCTAGGATGCATGCAGTGGCCTCGACAGTCCACCAGTGTTTGAAATATGTTGTTCAAGGATAAGTGGGAGTTGTCCGGAGCGGTCAAAAGATTGCAAGAGAATGTTATGCTACAGCACTAGCTCCACGGACGTTGGGGGCAGTTCGTATCAACGAAGAATAGTAGTTTGAGGGGCTTTCTGGGGTGAGGGTGAAATTGATAACCCAGAGAGAACCCTGGAGTGTTGATACCAGTTGAAGAAGTTGAAACACATTCTTTGGAAGAAGGAAAAAATGTTAAGATAGGTTCCAAAATGCCATCCGAACTAAAGAATAAAATGTTGAAGTTTCTAAAAGATCATCAGCACGTTTTTGCTTGGTGCAATGCTGATGTTACTGGGGTTCCAACAGACATTATATCACACCACCTATCCATTCGGAGAGACATAGCACATGTGGTACAAAAGAGAAGGGCTTTTTCCAAGGAAAAGGCTGATGTTATTGTTCAAGAAGTTGACAGGCTCACTAAAATGGGGCATATAAAGGAGTCTCAGTATCCTTTGTGGACAGCCAATCCGGTCTTGGTAAAAAATAAAAATGGCAAGTGGCGTATGTGCATTGATTTTACAGATCTCAATAGGGCTTGCCCAAAAGATTTATACGCGGTCCCCCGGATTGATCAGCTCGTGGATTCCACTTCTGGAAATAAGCTACTGTCTTTCATGGATGCCTTCTCTGGGTACAACCAGATTCAAGTGGATCCGAAGGATCGGGATCATACGACATTTGTCACTGATAGGGGTCTTCATTGTTACAAGGTAATGCCATTTGGGTTGAAAAATGCTGGGGCTACCTATCATAGGTTAGTGAACAGAGCCTTTGCTAATCAAATTGGAAGAAATATGGAAGTATACATTGATGACATGATGGTAAAAAGTGTGGATGAACAACTACACTTGCCAGACCTCCAAGAAACTTTTGTTAACCTAGTAAAAGTAAATTTGAAACTAAATCCTGAAAAGTGTGTGTTCGGAGTACAGTCCGGGAAATTCCTGGGTTATATAATAAGTGAGCAAGGGATATAGCCTGATCCGGACCAGCTTAATGCTTTATTCCAAATGGAGCCTCTTCAAAATGTTAAAGAAGTGCAACGGTTGATTGGGAGATTGGTTGCTTTAAATCGATTCATCAAAAGGTCTTCGGGCAGATGTGCCCCGTTTTTTCAAACTTTAAAGGGTGCGAAGGGATTTGACTGGACTTCACAGTGTGATGAGGCCTTCAATAAGATTAAGAAACATCTGTCCTCCCCCAAGACTTTATCTAAACTTGTTGATGAAGAGACACTCTTCGTATACTTGACAGTTTCAAGTTGTGCCATCAGTGCTGTATTGGTAAGAGAGGTGGATAATTACCCCCATCCGGTGTACTACATCAGCAAGAGCTTGATAGATGCAGAAAAACGCTATTTGAAGCTTGAGAAATTAGCATTAGCCTTGGTAATTACTACAAGGAAGATGAGGCCTTATTTTCAGGCTCATCCTATTATCGTCCGGACATCTTTTCCTTGAAGAATGTTCTTTAAAAGGCAGACATTTCAAGTAGAATGACTAAGTGGTCAGGGGAGTTGGGGGACTTCGATATTGATTTTGCCCCTCGAACAGCAATCAAAGCCCAAGCTGTGGCTGATTTCTTAGTCGAATTCCACTCTAATAGGGATACGGAGCAAACAACCGCAATGAAAGATAAGAAGGTATGGGTTGTCCGGACGGATGGTGGATCAAGTACTATGGGATGTGGTGCAGGAGTATGCTTAACTTATGCATATGGTGACAAAATGTACCAGGCTATATGTTTTGCTTTTAGGGCTTCTAACAATGAGTTCGAATACGAAGCAGCTATAGCTGGTTTAAAGTTAGCTTATATTTGTGGGGCCAAAAGGGTCAAGCTGATGAGTGATTCCCAGCTTCTTACCCACCATGCACAAAGTCAATCTGAAGCCAAAAAGGCGCAACTTGTGAAGTACTTACTTCTTCTTAAAAATGAGGCACTTAAGTTCAAAAGCATTGTTTATGAGCATATACCCCGAACAGAGAATGAACTAGCAGGTTCATTGGCAACCATAACATACACTGAGTCATATCGTTGGATCCATGTGCTGGAGAGCCCTTCCATTCAACTTAATGTGGGTAAAGAGGAAGAAATTTTCGATGTGCAGATAAAACAACCTCAAGATTGGAGATTTCCTCTCCTACAGTATCTCTCCGATGGCATCTTGCTTCCAGATAAATCACTAGCAAGAAAGATGAAGCACAAGGCTCGTGATTTTATTATACTAAGAGACGTACTGTATAAAAAGTCTTACAGTAAACCTCTTTTGCGATGTTTGGGAGATGATGAATCTCAAGTAGTCCTTTCCGAATTGCATGATGGTGAGGGATCAGCTCACTGTGGATTCAGGGCTTCAACAAGGAGAGTTTTACTCGCTGGCTATTATTGGCCCTCTATAATGCAAGATGCTAAGGAGCTGGTGAGAAGGTGTAATCCATGACAGAGATATAACAATGAAATTCACGTCCCAACCATCCCTTTAGAGTCAATTTCTGAGCCTATACCTTTTGCTCGATGGGGATTAGATTTGGTGGGACCTCTTCCTATGGCATCCGGAGGGCACAGGACAATAATTATTGCGATTGATTATTTTTCGAAGTGGATTGAAGCAGCCTCATTGGCAGGTACAACATCAAAAGTTCTCATAAAATTCATTTTGTCCAATATCTGTTGCAGATTTGGTGTTCCACAGAAGATAATGACGGATAATGAGCCACAGTTCGACAATAAGGAAATGGAGAGTTTCTGTGCCTCTAGGGGTATACAACATTGTTTCTCTTCACATTTTCACCCACAAGCAAACGGTCAAGTTGAGGTGGCTAACAGAACTATATTATCCGGTTTGAAGAAAATTTTTGGAGGAGCTGCTGGAAAATGGCCTAGTTATTTACAAGAGGTTTTGTGGGCCTACCGGACTACTCCTGGGGCTGCAACACAAGAATCACCCTTTGCCTTGGCCTATGGGATGGATGTCATAGCTCCCATAGAGGCAACTCTCCCTTCTTTTCGAGTTCACAATTTCTCCGAACACGCCAACGAAGTGGCAATCAGGGGTCAGCTTGACCTAATAGAGGAAAGACGAGTTAAGGCTCACCTTAGAGCTGCACACTATCAGGGTTTGATGAGAAGCAGGTTTGCTTCTAGAGTTAGAAGAAGAGATTTTCAGCCGGGGGACAAGGTGTTAAGGAAGGTCTTCTTACACACCAAAGAGAAGCTGCTCGGCAAACTAGCCCCAACTTGGGAAGGACCTTATATGGTCATTGAAAGGCTTAAACCTGGAACATACTTGCTAGAAGACAAGGATGGAAGGGTTTTGAATCACCCGTGGAATATTGAACATCTCCGGATGTACTTAGAATAGAAGCAATATAAATATTTACTTGTTTAAAAATCCATTTAAATATTTGGGGGCATACTCTTTCCTACCCTGGTGGCGCGGGAAGGTTTTAATGAGGTGTCCGGGCTTTTTATAAAAATTTGATGCCTCCTTAAAAAAGTGTTCTTACTTTGTTTTTTGTCACACCATCCGGATTAAATTAAAGGAATGATGACTACTTAAACATTTGTCATCGGAGAATTTAAACACTCTCGCTTTAGAATATTTATGAAATAACTAAGGGCTATTTAAACACTAGCCATCAACATCAGAATTGAAACAAAGTATGAAAGAATGCAAGAGTTCTGCAAAATGAAGATATTCATTGAAATAAACTAAGTGCCTTGGCCTTCCAAGGACTTTTAATTGTCAGAAAAACAAAAGATATATCGAGTCAAATTCCGGATACAACTACAAAAAATGCCTTGGCCTTCCAAGGACTTTAGTTCAGATAACATAAAAAGTGAAAAGATAATTCATAATTTAAGACTCAGCCTTTGAAGATAGCTCAGCCTCACTTGTCTTCTTCTTTTTCTTGGCATCATCCTTCTCTTCGTGAGGGCCCTCTCCGATGTTTTCTTCTTCGTCAGGGGAGGAAGCACTGGAATAATCATGCAAGTCTCCATCAGCCATGGTATGGAAGGGAAGGTCTTCATACTCTACATGAAGCCACAAATCTCCCAGGTTCCTCTTCGGAAACTTCTCATGAAAGAGAAAGACCATGTCCGACTTAACTTTAGCATATATTTGCTCTTGGGTGTCTATTACATTGTTGGCATAAGCATCGATCTTGGCCTGAATTTTGGCCTCTTGCTCCCTTAGCAAATCTGCTTTCTCCTCTGCAGCCTTGGACACTGTGTTCTCGAGCGCAATCTTGTCATTTGTCAAGTTATGGATTACTTGATCCTTAACATTTGCCTCCTCTTTTGAAGAGGTGAGATCTTTCTCCAATCCGGACAGCTTCTCCCGGAGCTCTTTGATAATATCCTCCAAAGTGGCAACCTTTGTGACCCATCCCTCTTGCCTCTTCTTTAGCTCCTCGTTTTCTCCCTTCAGAATGTCAGAATTTTGAGTGGCAGTGATGAGATCGTTGGACAGTTTCTCCTTGTCAGATTTGAGATCCTTGATAATATCTACCTGACCTGGAACTTGTTTCTCCAGAACAAGCAATGGCTGAACATTACGCAATATGGAGTGAGTTATGATGTCCCTTTCACTTGAAACGGTAAAAGTCTTACTCATTAAAAGTAACGGTGTTCGAAGTGCTTGGAGGGAGGTAAGGCCCATCAAAGTCGTCTCTGGGAAGGTTTGCAAAATAGCCACCAAGTCCATCAAGCCCTGTGATGTCAACTCCATCAATGCTGAGGTCTCCTCCTTCAACCTCTTCGGTTTGAAAGTCACCAGGGATATCCTCTGCTCTGGTCGGATCAGTAGGGTCTATAGGGGGAAGAGGCTCCGGATCCCGGAGAGAAAGTTCATCACCCTTGGAGGTCTTTTTCTTTTTGGCCTCCCTCTCCTTGTTCTCTGCTCTACGTTTCCGATTTCTCTTGGGAACCCTTGGAAGTTTGGGAGATCCTACCTCTTCCTTAACACTCTCATGCTCCACCACTTCTAGGAGAGCAACATCAATTTGGCTTATGGCTGACCCCTCTGGGATCGTTGGAGCAGCCTCCTCCACCTCGGCAGGGTTAGCCTCACCTGCAGCCTTCTTACTTTTCCCTTTCTTGCCTTTCATTTTACTTGGGGACTTGGCCCGGCCTGGAAACTATAGTGACCCGTCCGGTTCATGTGTTCTCTTAAGGACTACGTCAGGAGGGGGTAGAGTGGTGAGTTCTTCCCAGGTCAAGTCCCTCCGGCCAGTAGTGTTCCAGAGGTGAGACCTCACAAAATTGCCTCCTGTAAAAGTATCATGAAACCGGTTCCCCCACTTTTCAGCCGCCCAAGTGTTGATCTTGGTAGAAGTAGTTTGTCCGGCTTTTAGATAGTCAGTGAAGTCTTTGGGCAGCTCTGTTAAGAAAAACGATAAGACCAGTCAATTTAAGCAAAATCGATAAGAGTAAAAATAAGAATGAAAGGTAGGATCCTTACGATCACTCCTCCATCTGCTGGTGAGAAGACTTGGATTGACTCCAGCTTTGATTTTCCTCACATTCTCCCAGACGCCGCTTACAAATAGGAATTGTGTCCTCCAAATTCTCTCCGACTCAAGAAGATCATCCACTGCTTTATAATTATCACCCATGTTGAAGTGATAGAAAGGAATGTGGTGGTTTCTGCAGAGACTGACCACAGCTGCCAATTCCTTCATTGGTAAAGGAATTCCGGAGAGCCTGGAGGCCATGATGCAGTCCATAAGTGTGTACCAGGCATTGGGGCTCAGTTGGCTAGGGAAGAGCTTGATGAGGTGGAAATACCTGACTATCTCCGGATCCAAGGGGAACTTTAAACCCCAGTTAAAGAGCTCAGTGAAGAGGACTAGTTCACTGAGTTTGCAATCCATTGGGATTTTGGGGTCTATGGGGATTCTTATCTTTACATTCTCCGGAATCCCCCACTTCGTACGCATCTGGCCCAACTCAGCTGTGTGGATGAAGGCATAGTTGATTTTTTGTAAAGCAAGAAGGTATTTAACGTTTACCTTGTGGAAACAAGGTCCCACTTTCCCTTCAAGAATTTTTGGTAACTCTGGATGCCTAAGGCATAACTTCTCTTTGCCCTTATCCTTCTTGGCAGCAGCAACATCACTAGTCTGTCCGGAAGGTTCAGACTCGAATGGAGCCTCTTCGATAGAGTCCTCCATTATTTCCTCCATTATTGAGGAAGGGTTTTTAGTTGTCTTTGTTAGGGGGGAGTTTGGAGTTGGTTCAGTCTGACCTCCGGACTGATAAGCTTCAGTGCTCTCCTGGACTCTAGCCTCCGGCCGGGGCTCTGATATGATGTTTTCTCTTCGGGGGCTTGAACCAGTGGCCTCCGGTCCAGACAGCCTGTCCTTGGGTACTTTTATGGGTGCTTCTGACCCTGTACTGCTGTCCTTGGCACCTAATTTCAAAGGGGTGCCTTTGGAAGCCTGCCCTTTAACGAGCTGGCCTTTTCTCTGATCGACCAATTTGTTGGGATAAGTATCTGCATCGGACCCCATGGCTAAGAATGGGGAAGGTTTTTTGAAACTAGTAACAGTTAAACCTGGTTCAACAGTGGGTTCTGACTCTTGAACCGATGAACCTGGGACAATAGGAGAAAGACTAGTTTGAAACAATCTCCTCGGTTTGACACTTTCTATAGATGAGGAACCCTGGTCAGGCTCTGTGGTTGAGGTTATTGGTTTGTCAATGGGGGAAGTAGGTAAGCCTGTTGCGATGCACCTTTCCCTTTCAACTTTTTGTGCTTTTTCTAGTTCTGATCGGTTGAGCCATCCGCCTTTAATTAAAGCGTTCCTAGCCGTGAACATAAACAACCAAAGTAAAGAACTTGTGTTTGAGAGAGAAAGCTCTGAAAATTAACAAAGTGAAAATAAAGGTGATAGCGAAACAATGGAAAAGTGTTTTAATTTATAGTAAACCCCAAAAGGTGTTGTGAATCCTAGGAGAATTTGAAAGGAGTTGCAATGATTAAGAAACGACGCTGATGTCACCTTCATTTAATGAAGAGATTACTTTTTCAAGAAGGTGGGTGCAAAATTCGAGGTGAGAAAACGGCTGAAGTAACGAACCAGAAAGAGACACGTGTCCCATGAACTTTGGCAAAAAACCGTTTAAATTCAAAGAGCTTTGTTCAGTCCAGATAAAGCTATAATACAAATTGGAGGACCTGTCCGGATATAACTGTCACTAGCCACATACTGTTTTTCAGGTTTTGACAAAGGTTTTTGAACAAACACCTAAAAAAGGGGCTACTGATGAGTCCGGATTCCATGACCACTTCGGACGGGGTCAGTTCGGATAATGTCTACCTAACCGGACATGGACAATTCGGACACCATCATTCATTGGGCTGTTCGAACAAAACTAAAGTACTTAAAACCTAATCACTTCTTGATTAAGCCGCCTGCTCTCCTACTAAGAGCTCATGGGTCCTTGAACTTGACCCGGGTCCATTAAACATGACCTGAAAGCCCATAAAGCCCAAATGTAAAGGTATAAAAACCCAATCACCAACATTAAATGAGGGTAATGAAAATTAAATACAACCAGACTGCTTAATTCTCCCTCTACCCTCTACTCAAACATTAAATACTCTCAAACTTCCACACAGTTCTAAACAAAAATTACAAACTTACCCTCAAACGAAAATAAACCTCACCACTAGTAGCTTTTCAATTCTGAACCAAATCGGAACTATTGGGCATTCTATTTTTAGACCGAGGGAAGCCACTTAAGAACTCTCATCGAGTAATGTCCAACATACCAGAAACTAGGACACTATATCTTGCAGATATCTTCTCAAAGAGAGAATTCGAGAAAAATATGTCGTGAATCCCAATTTGTATAGGAAAATTAGCCTTCAAACCTATTTTCTTCAAAGAATTTGTCCAATACCTGCTTCTTTGGAAGGCCCTTAGAGAATTTCCCAATTATAGTAAAAGTAGTGCAAGAATGAGGATTATCAAGGATTATTTCATTGAAGTGAATATCAATGTGATCTTTTTTGTACTTTGTAAATTCGGTAATATGTTACCAGAAGTCATAATTGATCCAATATGATCATCAACTACATGATGGATACCCTCTTTTACCTTACTTGCCCTGTTTGAGTAATATTAAAGATTACCTTAGACTTGTCCAATGAAATCTACCTGAAAAACTTGATAAAGATAAAGGAAATATTATTAAAGAAGTATCAAGGTGGAGATTTGGATTGATATGAAGCTTCGACAGCTAGATAGGAAGAAAATAGACATTACTTAAAAATTGAAACTTTAGCATAACGTAGTTATTGAAAAATATTGAGGAATAAAAACAATCATATGATTCCGACATCCAGTATCAAAGTTATGGACTTGTAAAGGTGATGGTTCATCTCTAGCATTCATATTTTTCGATATCTATATGATGTTAAAGTTTCGATTTTTTAACTAATATGAATTAATAAAATACCATATGATTCTGACATCTAAAGCAAGTGTTACGGAGTTGCAAAAGTAATGGTAAAAACTCTTGTCTCTGCCTCACACTTGATCAAGCAATTAAAAAACTTTGTATCTAATAAAAAATTCTAAAGTTAAGACTTAAATTTATATAACAATATATTAACTTCAACAGTGTTTCTCGCAGTCCCAGTGAGAGGTGGCAAATGGTGTAGGAACCGCGGTTCAAAGCTGGAAATCTGTTTATGAACTGGTAGTTTAACTGCGAAACTGGTCCATTAGGACTGCAAACCGGCAGGACCGCAAACCGTTAGGACCGCAAACCGCCAAGGCCACATAAGGAGTAAACCGGCAGGACCGCAAACCAGCAGGACCGTAAACCATTAAGACTGCAAACCGCAGGACTGCAAAACCACGGTTTATTTGTAAAAAACCGCGGTTTATTTGTAAATATTATAAATGTTTTAATTGTTTTATAACCAAAATCATATGTTAAGTTATATTTAAAAAATATTGAGATATTGCATATTATTATAAAATTATTATTACATTTTGGTTAGTATTAATTTGTTTTGGTTATTAATATTTTAAGTGTTGTAATTATTATATAGTCCAAAATTTTAAATATTATTTATGTTATTATCACATTTTGAATATTATTAATATGTTTTTAGATCTAATAGTAGTAGTATTGATTTTAATATTACAAACCAAAACTATATCTTATCATGTTAAAATATTACAAATTCTATGGTTATACTTTTAATATTACATTTTGATTACTATTGTGATTTGGTTTTAAATATTACAAGTGTTTGTTATTATTTTTTAAACCAAAATCGGATCTTATGAAGTTATAAGTATTTCATAATACAGTTGTTGTTATTATAATAAAAGGTAAAGTTTTTTTTGGTTAATTTAGTCGTTCACAGTTTATACTCTTGCGGGCCAGGAGTTGTACAAATGTTTTCAAATTACAATACAAAATAGTAAATAATTATTACAAACATCATTCATCTCCAGCTTCGTCTTCTTCGTAAGCAAAATCTTCGTCCTCACTTGATTCACCTTCAACTTCGTTTTCTTCCGCAATTTCTTGTTCAAGTGTATCTTCGTAATCATCCGGATAATCTTCGAAGATGTCGTCTATGTTCACTTCGTCTCTAAACTCTCTGTCTTGCATCATTTTATCCGCCGCTGTCCAATCCTGGACTGCCACAAGCACTCCAAGTGCTTTGCCCGTCAGTCTTGTTCTCTTATTCGTGTATTGCAACCTCGCTTGGCTGAAAGCACACTCACTTGCAACTGTAGACATAGGTAGTGCATAAATATCTTTAACAATCCTGCAAAGAATAGGAAACTCTTCAGTTTTGGTACCCCACTATCTTATGATATCTTCAATACCTTGGTTTGGAAAATTTGTAAAATCAAACCTAGTGCTCAAATATCTAGACAACTCATTATCAGATTGAGGGGTTTCTGTAAATTCATTGCTTCGTAACATTGTCATTTGAACATAGTTAGTAGAACATCTCCCTCTACCCCTATTATTACTACTCCTTACATTTGTAGTTGTATTTGATCTATATCTTGCAGCATACTTATCATAGATATTATACAAACATTCATATATAACGGTAATATACCCTTCAGGGTCAATTGGTTCCTTCGGTGGTTTAGTTGTATAAAACTGTACAGATTTATAAAACCATCTAACTAGCCATTCAAATTTATCTTTTCGTGCAAAAGGATCTAAAAGGCAAGCAAATGAATAACTATCAGGGATTGGATGAAAATACTTTGCGAACTTATATTCCATTTCGGGCACCATGTCTACGCATACAAAATTTGATCTAAATTCATTCATATGCATGGCAAGATTAGTAATCGTGAAAAGGGCCAAATGAGCATTAGGTTGATTTTGTGAAGAAAAGGTTACAGTGTTATCTTTAAAAAGTTTTAAAAATCTTAACATGTGTGCACAATATTTCCAATGTTCTTTGTCAATTGGTGTTTCATGATAAGATGTATTATAAAGCGTCATAATCTCTTCTTTAAAAACATGCGCACGTGCAAGCATTGTGTAAGTAGAATTCCATCTAGTTTCGATATCTAATATAAGTTTCTTATATTGTTTCCCATTTGAAGTAACAAGTGTTTTAAAAGCTCTTTTTTAGCAGCAGATGTCGAGCAAAATAGGATCCCATTTTTTTATAGGGGCAATACAATCACCCATAACCTTACGTATTCCTTCTTTCGCAATTAATTGAAGTACGTGGCATAAACATTTGGTGTGAAACAATTTTGGAAAAACGGGATTGCAATCTTGTATAAGAAATTTTATAGCATTATTATTAGAAGATGCATTATCCAACGAAATAGACATAATCTTGTTTTTAATGCCATAAATATTAATGCATTCAACCATACTCTCCCTAATTAATTGTGCGTTATGCTTCCCAATTGATTCAAACCATATAATTCTCCTTTGGAGGACCCATTCGGCATCCATCCAATGAAGGGTAACACATACCATATCAAAATCAGTAAAAGTAGCTATGTCACTAGTAATCGAAACATTCCATGGCAAAGTCAGCATAGTTTGAATAATGCTTTTTTTAAAATAATATTTAAAGGCTAGCGATTGCAAAGAGCTACGTGGAATGCACTTTGTCTGTGGGTTTACCCCGGCTTGCATCCAATTTTCGTATCTCCAAGAATCGCCAAAACTAAATGGTTGTAAACTACCGACTGCATAAATCATTGTTTCTTCCCTATACGTATCGTGGTTAAACTCAAAAGAAAGACCTGTTTGAGGGTTCATGCAAACATTATTTGGGTTAGGTTTTGTAGGATCATATGCTTGATGTTTCAGTAAATGTTTTACCATAGTGCTAGTGCCCATATTTCTATTTCCACTTACGTGAAGATAACATTTTTTACACACGTTACAAATACTAGAATAACCATCTTCTGATGGAGTATAGTGTTTCCAAATCCAAGATATTTTCTTACGAGATCTCGACTCAGCACTAGTACTTCAACCACCACTTTCGTGGGAGGAGAGTGTGTCAACGTAAGGGAAGTCTGTAGAAAATTCATCTATGGTATTGAGATCCACATTAGCGGGTGGGTGAGCATTAGTATTTCTACGTTTTGAATTCATTTTAAAACTAATAACAATTTTTTTTTTAAATATGCAATAAAATACTAATGGAAACTAATTAATATTGCAAATAATAAAATCTAAATTTAGACTAATAACAACTAATAACCACTAAGAACAACTAAATTTAGACTAATAACAACTAAGAACAACTAATAGAAACAATTTGCGGAAAAACAAAAATCAAACAATTTCGAAAGTAGAAATAGAATATGTAAAATAAGTAATTATAGTTTTCTAGAATATTTTGAACAAGTACATAGATTTAGAGAGAAGTAGAGAGTTGTTTGAGAGGTGTGAGTATTGAGTTGGGGTCTCCTCTATTTATAGGGGAGACCCAAAAAAATCCAAAAAAAAAATTCCGGATCATCCGGACAGCGAATTCGAATTGTGCCATCATACTTCGAAGTTCTTGAAAATACAAAACCAAACGGTCTTTTTTAGCTTCTGATATTCCTTTAACATGGTTAACTACCAACTGCGAATCTGTTTCTAAGTGCACGAATATTGCTCCACAAATTTTTTCTAACCGCAATCCTGCTAGCACCGCTTCATATTCAGCTTCATTATTCGAAGCATGAAATCCAAATCTTATAGCTTGAAACATATACTCCCATGTTGGTGCCACCAATTCTACCCCCGCACTCGACCCTTTATTACTAGATCCTCCATCAGTTTGTACCGTCCACACCGGATTCGTGTGTATTTTGTCATCTTCTTTCTCTTCGGATCTACTCGAATGAAACTCAACAAAGAAATCTGCTAAGGCATGAGCTTTGACAGCCGTTCGTGGAGAGAACAACACATCGAAATCTCCCAATTCTACAGACCACTTAGTCATTCTTCCTGAGATATCTGGCTTTTGCAATACATTTTTCAATGGATAAGAAGTTCGAACCACAATTGTATGTGCTTGGAAGTAAGGACGCATTTTTCTCGCCGCCACTACTATACACAATGCCAATTTTTCTAGCTTTAAGTAACGTTTTTCAGCATCAACCAAACTTTTACTGACATAATAGACGGGCTTCGAAACTCCCGTATCTTCACTAATCAGAACTGCACTCACTGCATAATCCGATACTGCTACATACAAAAATAGTTGCTCACCTTCTCGAGGCTTTGATAATATTTCAGGAGAGGACAAAAGATTTTTTTATCTTAATAAAAGCTTCTTCACAATCCGAAGTCCACTCAAAATTATTTGGTCGACGCAACACCTGGAAAAAAGGCAAACATTTATCTGAAAAACGAGAAATGAATCTGTTCAAAGCTGCTAACCTGTCTGTTAACATTTGCACTTCTTTGATATTCCGAGGTGAAAACATTGATATCAAAGCCTTCAACTGTTCTGGATCCACTTTGATTCCTCTTTCACTTATCACATACCCCAGAAACTTACCAGATCCGACTCCAAATGTACATTTTTCTGGGTTTAACTTCAACTGTATTGCTCTAAGATTCAGAAACGTCTCTTCTAAATCATCAATGTGATTATCATCACTTTTGCTCTTAACAAGCATATCATCGATGTATACTTCGATATTCCTCCCTATTTGTGAAGCAAATTCCTTATTCATCAACCTTTGATATGTAGACCCAACATTTTTCAATCCAAACGGCATCACTCTATAACAATGTAAACCTCGATTAGTGATAAAAGTTGTGCTTTCTTCATCCTCTGGATTCATTCGAATTTGATTATATCCTGAAAATGCATCCATAAATGTTAGAATTTTGTTTCCAGAAGTAAAATCCACTAATTGATCAATTCGAGGTACTGGAAAAGGATCCTTTGGGCAGGCTCTGTTTAAATCTGTGAAGTCTACACACATTCTCCATTTCCTATTCTTCTTTTTCACCACTACAGGATTAGCTGTCCACTTCGGATATTTGGACTCCCGAATATGCCCCATTTTATACAATCTATCTACTTCAGCAATTATGGCCTCAGATTTTTCCAACGAAAAAGCTCTCCTTTTTTGTATTATCGGCTTGATCTTCGAATCCACAGCCAAACTATGACATATAATATCAATTGGGACCCCCACTACATCCTCAGACCTCCAAGCAAACACATCCAAGTTTTTAGACAAAAAATTCAACAATCTTTCTCGCACTGATAAAGACAGTAAAGTCCCAATTCGAAGTATTCTGTTATTATTGAAAACATATTCTTCTATTTCTTCACTTACCACCACAGAACTCGGGGTTGACCTCGGATCATCAATTCCCTCATCTGTACTATTAGAAGGCAACCCCCCAAACTGCTATTTCTCTATTGGATCATCGGTACTTTTATCACGTAGTCTAAATGCAGCAGTGTAACACTCTCTAACCACCTTTTGATCACTTCGAACTACACCAATTCGATCCCCGACTACATATTTCAAACATTGATGAACTGTAGAAACTATAGCATACATTTTTTCCAGCCATGACCTTCCAAAGATAGCATTGTAGCTCGACGGACAATCTACCACCATAAAAAGTACTTGTACTTTCTTTTTAAAAGGCCCTTTTCCCAGAGAAATTTCACCTTCAAACTCCCCTACTGACATTCGCTGTCGCACCAGTAAACCCAATTATAGTTCTTTCTGACCTTTCTATCCGAGGCGGAGCGTTTAATCTATCATATGTTGATTTGAACAACACATTAGCAGAACTTCCAGTATCAATCAATACTCGTCAAATTTCTACCCCACACACTTCTGCTCCAATGACCACTGCATCTTCATGTGGTCCAGTAACTCCTCTCAAATCATCCCCATCGAAAATTATGAATGGGACATTCTTCTTATTGTATAGATGTGATGATGCTCCTCCTTCAATTTGATGCGTTAAGTTTACTACATGTCTTTTCCTCGAATTATTAGTATCATTAGTCATTGAGTCTCCCCCTAATATTGCCAAGGATTCAAAGAATGCACATAAATCACGAACACGTCCCTTACACATCGGCTCATCAACTGACATCAACAAAAATCGACTGGGGTCTGGGTCGACATATTCTGAAGCCACATCAAATTCATCCTCTGCAACATCTAAAATCATCAATGCACTTTCCTGCTTAGAGTTAGAATTACTAACCTTTTGAGTTGTGGCTTTAGCTTTCCTTTTGACATACTCCAACAATTTTCCATTCTCTATCAAAATCTGCATTTCCTTCTTCAAAGCAATACAAACATTTGTATCATGCCCAATATCATTATGATACCTACATAACCTGTTATTGCGTTCCTCTCTTGGCCTATTAATTGCTGCCGGCTTTCTAAAATTTAATGTTCCCTTGGTTTTCTCATATATTGATGCCACACTTTCAGTCAAATCCGCATAATATTCTGGCCTTACCCACACATTCGATCTTGGTCTGAATTGGTGTTGATTATTAAAATTGTGCTGATTAGAACCCCCTTGATATGAGTTCGAACCTCCTCGATTGGAAACATTTTGATTACCCCTCGCCCGCGACGAGTTATTATTCGAAGCGATCACTTGATTATTTCCCACTTGACTATTCCCTTTCTGAACAATACTATTTCCTCCTCGAACTCGAGTAGACTCCTCGACTTTGATCTGATCTTCAACCTGAGCCATGAGAGCTCCAAATGTTAATGCCCTACGCCTTGTTGTTTCATCAGCTAAATCTCCTGGCAACAATCCTTGTCGGAACGCTGCCATAGCTACCACTTCCTCACAATCATCTAATCCTGCCTTTGTTGACACAAATATTTTAGTATAATCCTTCAACTTTTCTCCCACAACTTGTTTACATTGTATTATCGTATCTCCGTTAGCTCTCATTTCTTTGCTTCCCACAAACTGTCTTCGGAAATCTGTGTAAAAGCCTCTAAAATTTGCAATAGACTCCTTAAGGATCTTGTTATACCATTTTAATGCAGTTCCTTTGAATGTCTGAGAGAATGCCCTACAAACCAATTTATCATCATCCTCGAAATTAGTCATATAGTTCTTGAATTTCTCTATATGATCATCTGGATCTTGAGTTCCATCAAACTTGTCAATTTTAGAAATGTCGAACCGCCTCGGAAGTGGTACAGATCTAATCGCACTAATCAACGGTGAATCCCTCCAATCTACTCCTTGAACAAACTGGTCTTCGTTCCTCATTCCCACAGTAGCATACAAACTTGGTTCACCTTCAAATTTCCGAGGAGACTACACTCGTGGTTCACCTTCAAATTTCCGAGGAGAATACATTCGTCTTTCCTTCTTTTGCCTTCCTTCCTTATACATTTTAGCTGGCCAAAATTCATATCCTCCTTCTTTTGAATGACTTCGAAAATGCTTATATCTTGGTGTTTCATCTGATTCCGAATTTTCAAAATCTTCTTCTTCACTAGAATCTACATACCGTCGCTTCTGCAACTTTTCTTTTTTTCTCATTCCACTATGCTCCTTCTTACGCTCAAAATGTATTTTACGCTGAACATCTTGAACGTCGTCGACGTCATTCGATGGATCCAACTGATCATCCCGATCACCTCTTGCTATTTTAGATCTAAGTCTAGCGCCATTATTATCTTGTTTCTTTTTAGCAAATTCATCAAGTTTTGCCACTTTTCTTATCAACTCATTCATTTTACCTTCAAAATCAAATTGGTTTGATCGAATCGGAACTGACTCACCTGCTTCTTTCTCGTGCAGATCAGATTTCAATGTCTCCAAAGCCTTTCGAACAGACGGATTATCTCCTTCCTCCGAATTCATCTCCGATCAACAAAAATATAAACGAAATGCTTCAGAAAACGAAAAAATTCGAGACTCGATTTTTTATCTCTCGATCAAGGTATCTTCGCCCCCTCTTTCTAGCGCCAATTTGGTGAGAATAGAAATTGAATTGAGAATATTGAGAATATTGACTAAGAATCAGCAGAGAGATTTTTAGATGGTGAATATAATCTTTCTCCTCTAATTATTTCATAGGTGTAATCAGCCTCCTCGACCTCTTTAAATAGGCCCAGTGAGTTAGTTACAAATTCGGTTACATAAGAGATTTATTTACAGTTCAGTCCCTATTTTTCTTATAAACTTTAATCTTATTCTATATTAATAGAATTTATCATTCAAGTCCTTATTAATTACATTTAAGTCCCTTATGAATATATTTCCTTATCAAGCTGCAATCTAACTATACTAATTGGTAGTCATCCAATTCCAAGTAAATCACTGTCTCACTATATCAGCATGCTAAGGATAAAGCTCGAAGATTTTCTTTTAAGAAAAAAGAAGAGGAAATCACTTCTGTTAAGGCAAATACTCCTCAAGAGGTAGCCAATGTTGAGGATGCATATGATAACAAAGTGCTGGAATCTTTACAAAAGATGGATGAATCGATTAAGTTGGATATGATACATACAAGGCATGTTGTTTCATTTAGATCGAATATATTTGGCCAAGTCCTCGGGTAGGCCAGAGGGATTTTGTAACCCAATTTCGGATTTGTTTTGTTTTTTCCTCGGGTCCCCTAAGGTAGTTTATGTTAACTTTATTTCTATCAGCTTCATGTTCGAACATATTTCACTTCCATTCATATCCGACCCTAATTAAGTATATTTTATTTAAAGATTATCTAAATTTAGAATAAACAAAGGTAATCAAATCTAATCTAACCAAACCATACAAAGGTAATCCATTTGAAGGCAATAAAATTTAATCCAACCAAGACATTCAAAGATAATCCATTCGAAGATATCAAAAATTAATTCCACCAAGCCATTCGAAGGTAATCGATTCGAAGACATCAAAATTTAATCCAACCAAGCCATTTGAAGGTAATATATTTGTATGCCTCAACATTTAATCCAACCAAGCATAACAAATATACTTTTTAAAGGAAAAAGATGATAGATTGATTGTGATTCACACACCTCATTAAAACCTCCCCGCGCCACCAGGGTAGGAAAGAGTATGCCCTCTAATACTTACATTGAACTAAAACAAAGTAAATATTTACAAGATAAGCTTATTCTAAATATAAACTTAGATGCTCAACATTTTAGGGTGCTTCAAAAAGTTTCCTTATTCTAAAACAAAGTAAACATTCACAAGATAAGCTTATTATAAATATACATAATGTATGGTCCTTCCTAGTTCGGAGCCATCTTTCTGAACTTCTTGTTCTTGGTATGTAAAAATCACTTTCTTATAACTTTATGTTCCCCTTGAAAGTTTTTTCTTCTAACTTTCGATGCATACCTATTTTTCATTAGGTATTGGTAACGAACATTTCTCTAATGAGCTTTTATTCTCATTTCCTCAATTAAATCCATATGAGCCCTTACGGATACCTCATTCGCTTCTATAGGTGTAATTGCATCCATTCCATAAACTAAAGAAAATTGAGACTCATGAGTAGCTGTATGAGGAGTAGTTTGGTAGGATTTTAATGCTCATTATCACCTCTTATCCCCTCATTCACAAGAGGGAGAACTTATTTCATGACAAGCTCTATGCCTTAAAGAAATTCAAAACATGATTCACAAGTCAAGTTTTGAATGACATTATTCGGGCACCTCACACTTCTTCTGTGGTCGCGAGTTTGGTGTTGGTAAAAATGGATAAGATGATAGTTTTGGAAGTTATTTTGGTTGTGTTGTATTAAATTCTACGTGGAGAGTAAAGATAAAATAGAGGTTCTTGTAGTTAATATTTAGAGAGAGAAAAATGTTGACTGCATTTAATGTTGTCTATCGAACTATTTATAGTCTTTTTGGATCCATGGATCGCTCGAACCAGGTCATCCACATATTATTACCTCGTATCACCTCATTCTCAAGAGGGGAAACTTATTACATGTCAATCTCTGTTCCTTAAAGAAATTTAAAGCATGATTCACAAGTCAGGTTTTGAATGATTTTATTCGGGCACCTCACACTTTTACCGTGGTCGCAAATTTGGTGTTGGTAAAAACTCATCGGATGGTAGTTTTGGAAGTTATTATGGTTGTGTAGTATTTAATTCTATGTGGAGAGTAAAAAGAGAATAGAGGTTTTTCTAGTTAATATTTAGAGAGAGAAAAAATGTCCACCCCATTTAATGTTGTTTGTCGAGTTATTTATAGTCTTTTTAAATCCATGGGTCGTTCGAACCGGGTCATCCATATATTATCACCTCTCATCCCCTCATTATCAAGAGGGGGAAATTATTTTATGTCAAGGTCTATGCCTCAAATAAATTCAAAGCATTATTCACAAGTCATGTTTTGAATGACATTATTCGGGCACCTCACACTTCTATTGTGGTCGCAAATTTGGTGTTGGTAAAAACTAATCGGATGGTAGTTTTGGAAGTTATTTTGGTTGTGTAGTATTAAAATCTATATGGAGAGTAAAGAGAGTATAGCTTCTTGTATTTAATATTCTGAGAGAGAAAAATGTCCAATCCATTTAATGTTGTTTGTCAAACTATTTATAGTCTTTTTGGATCCATGGATCGTCCAAACCGGGTCATCCACATATTATCACCTTTTATCCCCTCATTCTCAAGAGGAGGAACTTATTGCACGTCAAGGTCTATGCCTCAAAGAAATTCAAAGCATGATTCCCAAGTCATGTTTTCAATGACACTATTCGGACAACTTACACTTCTACTGTGGTCGTAAATTTAGTGTTGGTAAAAACTGATTTGATGGTAGTTTTGGGAGTTATTTTGGTTGTGTAATATTAAATTCTATGTGCAGAGTAAAGAGAGAATAAAGGTTCTTGAATATAATATTTAGAGAGAGAAAATTGTCTAACCCATTCAATGTTGTTTGCCGAACTATTTATAGTCTTTTTTTATCCATTGGCCGTTTGAACCGGGTCATCCATCTGGGTGAGTTTTGTGACCCGATATCCCCAAAAATAAGTAAACCAGGCACTTTGTTGAGTCACTAGGCATACTGTTTACTCATCATGATTTAATTTCTAGGTCTGAATTTCCCTTCTGAGAAAAATCCGACCCTCTTACCATATTAACCTCTAATAAATTATAAAAAAAAGTCGACTAGGAAGGTTAACAATGATTATTAGCTTTTATAACATTTTGATGATATATGCACGTTTTGATATAATTTTATTTGGAGACCCACAGCCGCTGCACTTTGAATGCGCACAGGGTAAACCCTCAGTCTGACGCGATAGCATGCAAACCAACGCCAGAAGGTAAACCACACAAGACGACAGGCTTAGCCGAAAAAGCTTATGTAGAGGGACTCGAACTCATGACTTTTGGTCACGAATATACCTTACTCAACGAACTCGGCTACCCCTTTGTAAGCAACGACATTTTTTTATGTTATATTATTGTTGTTAATTTTTTGAACTAATAAGATCGATCAATATTCAATCCAATTAAAAATTACCGGTTCCGTAGAACAATATATTATGAAAAGAGTTTTAGTATATAACTAATCCATAAACAATATATTATGAAAAGAGTTTTAGTATATAACTAATCCATAATCTTTACTGTTCTGTTCATGAAGTCATGGAGTGCAGTTATTCACTTTCTAATTAGAAAATTATATTTTAAATACGTTGGATCCCGGAACAAATCTGCCCAGTCCGGGCCGGTCTGGACCAGCACGGCTCAAAATCGTAAATGGTCCAGTCTTGATCGAATTTCTAAGCACACTAGTTAAGCGAGTCCGATCAAGCCGCTCAAATGACTTGCCTATCTGAACTTACAAACTTAAAGCCAAACCGTATTGGCCCAGTAACGAACCCATAACCATCCTTAATAAGTTGAATCATATGTGGCTATCTATAACTAAACAATATCTTATATATTTTACATATAATTAGTTTCTATAATCATTTTTAGTTTTAACGCAATAAAAGTTTTCATTAAGATCGAATTTCTTAGTTAGCTTTGGCAAGAATCATAAATAATTAATTAGACAATAATACATTATGTGATATTATGAAAAGCCGGGCAAGAGCAACAAATTGGCGGAGCTGATTGGAACATATCGTTGAAGATGTGCAAATCCGATATGAAAAAGAATATGGACCATGTTACAACATTTATCAACTAACAAATTTCTACCCAAACCAAAATTAAGTCTTTTTGTTCGGCGACAACTTGTTCAAGTCTCGTAGGACAGCCCTAAACCATATTGGTGATTGGGTCTCGTGATTTGTTTAGATTATTCTTAAGGTAAGTGGTTTGTATGCCCAGTATTGTCGCGGAATTAGGTTGAACAAACGATAAATTATCGAATTTTTAGTGGAATTTTTGGATATTGACAACGTAGACCCTAACTATTATTTTTTATACAGCACGAAGTAAAGCATATAAAGATATTTTTCAGTAGACTATAAAGAAAAAATAAATATTGAAATAGAATGGAAAGTTATTGTCATAGTTTGTTTCTTGGTTGTTAAGAATGGATCCAAACTGCGTTTGAAGAATGAAGTCAATAATATCATGGATTTGGATCCTGACGGATGTGAAATTGCTAGAGTTCAAAGTACACCAAAAAAATCTTAGTTCCACCTAATTGTAAGCGACTAACTCTAAACGAATCTCAAAATGCGATGTTTAAGGAAAAATGGCCGTACTTGGTTACTAGATATGAATTTTAAATAAAATCCAAAAACCTCTTGTCGGCTAGCCTATTTTACATAAAATATTATTTCATTTTCAAGATGTTACACATAGAAAGGTAAAATTGAACTAAATGTACCTTGTTATCTGTATTCGTTTTTTTTACAGAGAATAGTGTACCAAGGTTGTCACACTAAGCATGTAAATGTAGTGTGATGTAACATTAAAACAACAAGGAATAAAATTACAAAAAGCTTATTTAATCATTATATTTCATTTATCAAATTAAACTTAGGATCATAGCTACCAAGCCTTCAATGTAAACCATTGAGTCTCCATCTTTTACCAGTGATTCCATGAGGTGTGTCCTTCCAAAAAACTCCTCCTTCACCACAAGAAACCTGCATATAAATACAATCAACAACATCAACAACATAAGGCTAGGTAAGAATAGCTATATTTTATTGAGGGTCATGGTTATGCTCATTGTCAAATGAAACAAGATGTAAAGGATTTTCTAAGAGGGGAAAGCCATGTCCTCCTAGAATGCTCACTGAATTAGAAGGAAATAGCTCATCAAATTCCAAATATAAGGAGTGGGTCTCAAAGGACCAGCTCCTCCTTAGATTTCTCTACCCACCATGAGCACTGAAGTAGTAACTTAGTTGATGAAGTAAGAGACCTCCAGAGATTTATGGGACGCTACTAATAAACTATCTGGTTCAGTGACAAGGGTGAGGGTCACCTACCACAAGTCTGAGTTTGAAAGAACTCGAAAAGAATATTCTACAATGGAAAACTATTTAAACAAGATTAAAATGATCTCTGATAACTTTGTTATGGCTGGGTGTTTGCTCTCTATGGATGACTTGATCACTCAGGTTCTTGCAGGACTGGATTATGAGTATACTCATATTGTTATGAGCGTTCTTGATATAAAATCCCTAAACTGGCTAGATCCATGTACTATCTTGCTCATCTTTGATAGTAGACTAGAGTAACTCACCAGTCTACCAAACTCAAAGACTAACCTAAACATGTCTACTGCTAACTTCCAACACAAAGTAGACACTAAACACAAAGTATTAACAAGAGCCATGGAGGTTCCTATGGCTAGTTTAAATGATAAAACAAGAACTATATGGGTAGATCTACTTACTATATGGAGGCAATATTGGCTTCTATAGAGGCAGATGAGGCAGGTTATCTCAAAACAGACCTAACTGTTAGATCTGCAGCAGGTATGGTCATGTTTCTCTAGTGCTGTTGTACAAGGATGATTGTTCAGTTATGGGCTACGCACAAACTAAGCAACCTAGGACTAGAGGTGAACAATGAGCCTATTTTACTGGTCAAGACACTCTATGAGAAGTTGTGTGGTTTGGTGATAGTGGTTTTATTCACCATGTCACATACAATCTTAGTTTAATTACTCAGAAAACCAAGTACTCAATCCAAGCGAACCTCATTAACTAAACAACCTATCTTTCTTAAGCCGATACTGTATGTTCTCATGATTAACAAAAACCTACTTTATGTCTTTTAACTTACTAATCATAAAAATGTTTTTGTTGAGTTTCATAATGGTTGTTATTTTCAAAAGATAAAGCAACATAAGCTACACTTCTTAAAGGGACATCCGGGCATGACCTCTTGAAGACGTACACCTATCCTAAGTCACTATCCATCAAGACATATTCATCCATCCGTCAAGTCAACATATCTAGTGATATCTCAAAGTCTCCTATTGTTCTCTCTAGTGTTGTTATTAATTCCTTAAAATATGGATTGCATAGAAAACTTGGTTATCTATCTCATAGTACCTTAGCTACTATCACGAGACATGTTCTCTCTATTTTGAGGAATTAATATGTATAAACATCTATACATAAAATTTATGTCCATAAAAAGAGAATTCAGAATGGTAAGCTCAAAGTAGAGGATATTAACACCGTTTATATACTTATAGTTCATTAACACATTGCCATTCAATGTCTTTCACAAATAAAATTGGCGAATGAGTGTTCTTTGTTTATAGAATATTTAGATCGAGTGGAAGTTGATTTTTCGTTTGTTTCTTTAGTTTCAGGTTATTTGGAGATTGCATTACCATTTTAGTTGGTATTCTTACTTTTGGATGAATAATACAATGAATATTTTCCCACTATTTCTGAGCTTTCGTATTCAATTCCATGATACTAAATTTAGTTAAGGTGGATCACTTGGAAATCAATTAAATAGTCATATGGTTCTCATACTATAAAAAGTCAATGTCCTTTTAGTAAATAATTGATAATTTGTTTCATGTGGGGACTCACACACATAATATCGATCCACTATCGCCGTTATTTGTTAAATAATAAGGCATGTTATTCTATATGGAGATACATTAATGTTCTTTTAATACATAATTATGTGGATATATTTCGCATGTGTGATGATCTAAGCGAGAGATTATAAAAAAAATGTTTTCAGGATTAGTCCAGTTTTAAAAACTAATTCTGAACTAATTATATTTACTAATTTATATCTAAAAAACGATATAATAATACCATATAATTAAATAAGTAGCTACTAATTCGATGATTATTGGTGTCTCAAACAAACACAAATGTATTGAATATTCATGTTTAAAAAAATGGATCAATACAAAGTAAAAAAGAATTGAGAATTATTTATAAATAAAAAATATATAAATTAAATATTTAATGAAAAAAATATCTTTTTTAATCGTTAGAGAAAAGAGAATTATTGTGATTTTTAGCATTATTTGCATTTATTTTAAGGAAAATTATCCATAAATAGTGACTCAACTATCTCATTACAAGATAATACCCAAAAATTGCATACTACAAAAACATCGATCATGGTGAAAAAGCACGAATAACCGTCCCTCTTTTTTAACCGAATTTATTTGCTTAATTTGTTTTTTTTTAAATTTTTGCATTGTTCAAACCGTAGCTCGAAAAAAATACGAAAGTACGATCGGCTTTATTTTTGTAAGACGAACAAAACTACATCTATTAATTATATTGTTTTAAAAAAATAGCAACATACGAAACGAGGCATAACCAAACATGCAAGACTATACATACCAATATCGAAGACTAGGCAATGAGTTTCCAGAATTTCCTATGAGGGTTATCGGTTAGAGCAATGTTCGTAGGAGAGTATTAGAGGGAGAAATAAGAGAATAATGATTGAGTAATGATTGATCATTTTCTCAAAAATGGGAGTTGCTTTATATAGTTCAAGTGGTGGGTTCATATTTTACATGTTTACCTTCACTTATGGATACCTAACCCCTAATACTTTACTAACCTTAATCATAGTAGTTTTTACACAACACGCCCTTAGTATTACATATTTGTTGGGTTTCTTACACAATATTTGATTAAACCAAATTAACTCCCTATTTATACAATTTAACTTATTCTTCCAAATATTTATTCCCTTTATTAAGCATAACCAACATACAAGACTAGACATAACTAGAATGCGATACCATACATCAATAAACTTACGAGACCATACATAAATAAACATGCGAGACCATAAATAACCAAACATACGAAACTATCTATAAATATTCATGCCAGACGAAACATGAATGCATCCAAGATATGTGCTACTTGATGCTAAAGATACGAGACATTATCTAAATTATATTTTAGTGGCTAATCGAACCCAACTCATATTCTACATTATAGAAGATCAGCGAGTGAATCTTAAAAACTTTCTCCCTATCCAATTGAGCTTGTACTTCAGCTTTAGATAATGACATCATATATTGTTTTCTTACAATTTTTTATATTCGATTTATTGGATATATTTTTAATTTAATTATTTTTTCCCCTTGTGGGATTTTAGGTATCCAATATTTTACCTCTAATTAACTTTTTTTTCTTTTAATGTAGTAAATATTTTAAATTAAAATCCATTCCAAAATCAATTTGAGTTGAAATTCTCATTTAACAGAGGAGACGGAAAACGAAATATAAATTTTGTCTTTGTTCCTTAGAATATAAACTATACAGAGCGGAGACGGAAAATGAAATATAAATTTTGTTTTTGTTCTTAGAATATAAACTATACAGAATTTTAAAATTTAGTAATAACTAATTATTAAATATATTGTGTTTGATAAAATATTGTTGAAAAAACTTATCCTAGGTATCATTATTTATAAATTTGAAACTCAATTGGTTGCGGTTAATTTAGTTTATAATGATATTATGATTTCCCCTGGAAATTATTTTTTATAGGTTCTAGTTATAAGCATTCTGTATTTTATTTTCAATAAAATTTAAGTAATCAAAACAATATATTACTAAAAGTTGGGCGTCAACGGGTTATTGCTTAAACATAATATCATTTATGTGATACTGTAAGAATACAAATTTTCACCACTGTAAATCAGTGTCGTTTAGAGTTTATGGTTGAACCAAAGTTTTCAAGGTTAGGTTACTGGTTCCTTAAGGATCAAACGAAGTTAAGTTACAGTTTATCCATGGCAGATCTTTGAGACTTTTGAAAAGGCGTATAAGAAAACCAAATTGGAGGTGTAGTTGCAGCAAATCGTTGAAAAAGGATATGACCAAGTTACAACGTTTATCAACCAACAGATTCTGCACAACTTGTTTAACTTTCATAGAGCAGGAGCCCCCTACATCATATTTGCAGTCGGTCTAAGGTTTTGTTTAATAACGTTTTGTGGAATCTGAAGTTTATCCCCTGAAATTTTGCCCATGATTGAATTTTATAAAATCTACTTGATTAATTTTATACAATAATATTTCCATACAAACCAATTAAGACTCAGTTTTAATATTTGTTTTTTAAATTTTAGGTTGAATCTATAAACATAATCTTGGAACCATTTAGTTAAGCATTACAGAACAAAATATAAGAGAGATTGGGAGTCTTCTTAAGGGATCTTTCAAAAAGATAATTTCATAATTTTCCATATGTACTAGTGTGGATTGTTGTCATGTTTCGTGGGGAACGAACAATAAAATTAAGGGAGGCTAAATCTTATATTTTGAAAAAATGTTTTAATTTTTTGTGTTTAGAATAATTATTTCATACATTTAAAAAATATTAAATAAATGCTCATGTAATTTTTTATTCAAATTAACAATGGCCTAATACTAATAGTAATGATTATATAAAAAAACAATTTTTTTCTTTCATATTTAAAAAGCTCAAACAAAATTTGAGTTCATGTTTTTTTTTTTCATAAACTAAAAATTTAATAACAAATCAAAAATCTATAATATGATATTTTGGCGCGATGAAGTCGAATTTTAAAAAACACACATTCTCAAAATTAAAAATTTTAAAAATAAAAATAATTGAAAGATTTTGATTTTCTTTTTAAAATCAACTATACATTTTTTTCACAAAACAACACTAAGTAGTCAAAGGTAAAACATGCTGCAAAATTAAATATCGAAACACAATAAATTCAGCCACAAAAATATAAAATAAAGCCTAATAAATTTTTTAAATTTACAAATTAAGATTAATTGGTAAGTGTTAAAATTATATTTCAATTTGACCATTTTATCCGAGATTTATCTAAACTAATTATTCTATAACTGACCTGCATTTCATACAAGTGGGCTATTTGGCTCCCATAATGGTAATATTTTATGCAATTAAATTCCTTTAAAATATATATATATATATAAAACAAAAAAGGTTATTTGTGATATTTTAACTTGGGTATTGAAAAGTTAAATAAAAAAATACATACATCACATGCGATTCAATTATTTTTTTGCAAAAAATCTAAAATAAAAGGGTTAGGTATGTTATTCTAACTAGGAGTAAGACGACAGTAATCCTTTGTCCCATAAGAGATCTGCTGCTGGTCATGTTTGTGATTATTTACCTTACAAATACTGAAATGTTTTATAATATTTTTAATTTTGTTATATATTATGGTATTTGGTCCCTACTTTTTGGAAAATACCTAAAAAAAAAGGTTACTTATGTTATTCTAGTCGTTAACTCCTCCGAATTATTCACACTTTCCCGTTGAGCACATAACACGCTGATGGCAAAATGATGCCACTGCATTATAAGAATTTGGAGAATTAACAACCATGAACAATGTAGTTACGATTTTCCGACATATATCGTTAAGTTCACTTCTTTGACATGATTAGTTGACCTACTAGTGAATTAACTAAATTTCTACCAAATTATTAAAAGATGTAATTCCTATCATCCAATCATATCTTACTTTGTAAAATATATTTCAAAAGTGTCCACTGTTAATCATCACTCTTCTTACTATCACTTAAACTATCATAAAATTTACCATGAAATAATACTCATGAGGTGCCATTAACCTCTTAGATCATCTTCTATATATACAAAAACTTAACTTTGGTTTCGATGTAAATGTAAAAATGGCTCATCAATAACATATAGCTCCAAATCATTCGTGTATATTTTCTTTGATGAATTAGTAATTTTTGACAATGTAAATCCCTTGAAGATTGTACATAAATCATGTTGCTTATCTTTATTTTGCCTATATGGACTTCCCTCCTTTTCCTTTTCCTTTCCTTCTCTGTTTTCCTTTTTTATTCCTTTATTTAATGCTACAAACTCCTCATTATCAATCAACTTTTGAATTTTTGTCTTGTAATTAAAAATAAACCTATTGAATGATCATTATGATAAGCAAAATAACACTTTCGGCTTCTCTCATTAGTCGGATTGAACATAGCTCTAAGAGTTTGATAATTCAACTTGTCCATTGTATTACCATATGACATTTCTATTAGTTCATTCAGTTGAGTATACTAATTGATTTTAATATAATAATAAGAAAAATCGCAACCTAATAGAATATATGGCAACCTCCAAAACTATTTTAGCATAATTTCTCTTTTTATCCAATGGCTCATATCGTTTTTCTATCATATTAACTTTCACTGTTGTCTCTTTCTTTTTATCTTCAACGTTGATATAATTTATTTTGCTAGTAAATTTTCCATACAACCCACAGAGAATTTTATTAAATCTTCCAACACATCATTATCACATGGCAGTCCTTTTTTGAATACAGCTAATGCCGTATTGCATTCTTTTTTTATTACATGGTAAGACCACATTCTTATTATAAACTTCTAATGAACTCATTTCCTTTATAAACCTTTAAACATAATACGTTAAATATTATTTAATCTTTTGAAACAAAGTCATAATATGATCTATTTCATGCTTCAATGTTTTGTGAGTAATAAACTGATACCGAAACAATATCCACTAATCGCCAAAACCGTCGATGAGACTTGATGGTAAACTGTTAAACAAAGCCAATGCCATAATTCTAAAGGTCATAAAAAAGTCCGAAATAATTAAAATATCATCTAAATTAAATCCCAATGTAATATCCTGAAATTAACCAAGATAATGCTTTGAATCTGTTGTACAGTCGTAATTTTCCATCCTGTAAGGATCAAACATATTTGATATTTTCTCTTCCAAAATTGATTGTGTCAGTAAAAACTCAGCTAAAGTATACAAATCCATTTTCTGTCTTACATCTTTCTTCAAATTTTCTTTTAATATTGTTTAACGATGCTTCGTTACTTGATTCAACAAATGACCTTGTCCTTCTTTAAAAATAACTTCCCTTTGACGAACTAACTCATCTTTATTCATTCTTTCAGCTGGAGTTACATTATTTATCAATGTAACTTTTTTCAATAATAAGTTGCAATGTTTTAGTCATTAACTCAAATCGATTTTGACTTCCTTCATCTTCTTTATTGTAAATTTTTTTATTTACAATGGTTTGACCTTAAAAATAAGAAAATGTAAGAGTAAAAAGTTAATTGAAAGTGAGACTTACTTTTTGTTATCTGTTTTTTCAACTTTACAAAAAGGATTAGGTTGTGACTTTGACAATTGATCATTTAAACTACCAAAAAATATAAACAATGTTAATTGTCGAATTCATAACCTCATTCTTTACTCATTGACATGTTACGTGATAAAGAAATATCAAACAATAAATAATATATGACGATATGAAAAAAGTTGGCGGTAAAATTAAAATGATGGATCAAATTAGTTAGTTAAGAAGTAACTATATTATCCGAAAGAAGTTGATGATATAATTTCAAATATTAAAATTAAAATATGTTAAGAGAGATTTGTAAATTTTGAAAATGAAACAAACATTGGCGATATTTATATATAAGTTGGGTAAGCCAGTCTTATACGTCGATTAAATTTATCATTAGTGGTGCATAATGATGATATATTTATCATTGTTCAAACATACCTATTGATTGTATATTTATTATAGTGTATGGGAAAGGTAATCGCCGATAAATTTATGTTGTTAAAATAAACGTAGTAAATGTTAGTAATTAGACGCATTAGGGGTGAGCGAAAACCAAAAAAAAACCGAACCGGCCGACCGAACCAAACCAAAATGGGTCGGTTTGGTCGGTTTTTTTAAAACTAGATTTCGATTTCGGTTTTAATTTCTTAAACTGAATTTAATTCGGTCGGTGTACTTTTTGTACGGTTTAACCGACCGATTTGAAACGAACCGATCGAATCTAGAGAATATATTGTATATGTTAATATATAGACCGTATTTGATATAAATACTGTGGCCACCTCTGGCCTAGTGGTTGTACACATACAACTTAAGACTCTTTTATTATACACCTTTGTGGGTACGAATCCTAGGGGGCTGTAGCTATTTTTTTGGGTTTATTACTCTATTTTCCTTATGGAAATGGCTACAAATACGCAAAAGGATGAAAGTACTAGCATGGATGTGTCTGTTATTAACACTAATGATAAGGCATTGAATTTAGCATCGACTTTTGATGCACCTAAGAAGATAATATGCTTAGATAATCGGGTGGATAGGCCTTCTAATCTTTCAGAAATTATCCAAGGTTCAAACAATGGTCAAGTCATTATACTTGATACAGAGAAATTGGTACGGAACAAGGTATTGGTCGACTCCAGTCAGGATCATGTACCCAAAATTTTAGATAAGCTTTTCACAAGTAGAATGGTACCAGATGGTGGCAACTCCTCTTGTTTTATCGACGTAATATTTTCGGGCCTTTACTTCAATCTTCTCTCCCACCTCCCCCTATTAGGTGGAAAAATTATAACTATAATATATATATATATATATATATATATATATATATATATATATATATATATATATATATATATATATATATATATATATATATATATATATATATATATATTCTGCACTCCCCGTTCTTTATTTTGTTATTTATCTTGTTTAATAACTTGATAAAGTTGATAGATCTATTGTTATTGTTTAGAGTTTCCTAGATACTCTGTAGGAAGAGAACTAGCATTAAAACCATGTAGATTTGTAATATGAGTTGACCCAAAACGTTTTGATAAGTCTGGAAAAACAAAAACCAAGCTTGTTATTGGTAGCATCCGTACTATTAGCAAAAATAAGAATATTATGAGAAAACACTAGGCATGAAATCAACACTTTACTTCTAGAAGAGAAATGTATGGTTTTATTGTCAATAAACAATTTATAGAGACCCTTAAGGACCTCCTCAGTCAAAATAAAGAAACTAGAGGATAGATGATCACCCTGTCTCAAACCTCTTTTAAGTATTGAAGAAATCGTAGATATTTCCACTAATGAGAAGAGAAAAATAGTCTGAGTTAATAAGATTGTGAATTAATTTGACTAAATTAGAAGAAAAGCCAAAAGATTCAAGGACTTTAGTTAGGAAAAAAATGAGACAAGATATCAAATGCCTTAATCGTATCGACTTGAATCATTAAGTTACTAGTTTTATTTTATTTTGTTTAAATCAAACATTAACTCTTTAGCTACTAATATATTCTCATGAATAGAAGTGTTAGGAATAAAGGCTCTTTAAACCTTAGAAATCACTTTAGGCGGAATCTTAGTTATTCTGTTATTAAACAATTTGGACATTATTCTGTTAAGAAAACTACACAATACAATAGGTCTAAAGTTCTTCGAATTAGTAGGATTAGTAGACTTCAAAATTAGACATATCCCCGTAGCCATTACACATTTAGGGATTTTCTTAACCAACATAAAGTTTATTAATGTCAAACAAAGGTCATCCTTAATAATACTCCATTATGTCTTATAGAAACAATTATTAAACCCATCCACACCTCCAGCACTCATAGATTTAAGATTATAGATAATATCAAAAATCTCATCCTCCTTAAGCATATCCATAAGAAAAGCATTGTCTTCATTAGTAATAAAAATAGGGATATTCTCAAAGATAGAATTGTTAATTAGTAAAACCTCCTCCTCCTTGTTAGTGTATGGTTGATCAATGAGAATTCTTTTAAAATAGTTTACAGCAGAGTTACCAATCTGGTATTTATCAATGATCTAATTGTCCCCATCTCTAATACTATTAATGCTAGATCTCTTCATTTCCCTTTTCACATAATTGTGAAAAATCTTAGTATTCTTATCACCCTCCTTAAGCCACATTGTATAACATTTTTGAAACCAGTACGATTCTTCCATTGTAAGAGCTAAAAGAACTTCAACATTAGCTTTAGATAAATCCATTTTAGAGTCCATGTTATTGGTCTCCATATGATTTATCTTCATGTTTTAATATTGATTGCAACTTCTTTTACTTTATCAAATATGTTTCCAAACTAATTTTTATTCCATTCTTTTAAAGCCCTTTTCAACCTGTTTTTATTTTGCCAATAAACAAAAAAAAATGGAATCCATTTAAATATTTATTCCAGTTTTCTTTAACGAAAGGAAGGAAATATGATTTAATAGTCCACATGTCAAGAAATTTGAATCTTTTTTAAAATATCAAATTTTCTTTACTAATAGTGATGCACAGGGGGGGGGGGGTATGGTCTGAGGATGTTCATCTCATTTGCATCACTTTAGTATCATTGAAACTATTAGACCATGCAAAGGTGTGTAACACTTTGTCTAGTCGTTTCCACTTAGTATTTTTCTTCCAAGTAAATTTAGAACCATAATAGCCAGCGTCCTTTAAGTTACAGTCACTTATCATTTCATTAAATTTATAAGAGTTGGCCATAGAGTAAGTGATGCACTCATCAGGAGATGTAATGATGTTGTTGTCTCCCATCAATACCCATTTCTTGTTAGTAACAGAAGTTGAAATTTCTCGTAAAGAATTCCATAGATCAAAGCTATAAATCTCTTGACACTTGGAATATATAATAGTTAATAGGAAACAAGTACTATGATTAATATTAGTAACTTTGGTGTGTAATAATTGACGATGGATAAACATCTCCTGAACCTTAAAATTATTTTTCCAAAAAATACAAACTTTATTAGAAATGTTAGAAGAAAAGCAATTCATACCATTTTTCCAGCTGTGCATAATATTTATATGCTCATTAGAACTAATACATTTGAGTCTTCTTGTAGTAGACTTTTTGTTAATCCCTCCAACGTTCCAATTTAGGATCTTAATCATGTTGAATTGGATTTGATTTTCATTACTGTCCTTGAAAATATCAGAGATTTAATTGTTGGATTTTTAACTTTTTTCTTACCTGTTGCGGTTTTGAGCTTCTTATTGAGCAATTTATGGAACTCAATGTTGGTTTCTTGGCTATTTTTATCTGGCGTTAAAGGTAAGCTTCCCCATCTTTGTTAGGAGTGTTCACCTCAGAAATTAAGTTTTCATAATCTAAGTTATATCATTTTTCCAAAGATAGGATAATGTCAATTATTTCTTCATCTTTAGAAGTATTGTCTTCTTTATTTTTGCTAAACTTGTCATCATTTTTGTTTTTGATAAGAATGGAATCTATTTGATTAATCAAATTATTGTTGCTTGGTTCCTTAGACCCTCTCTTAGGATCTACAATAATTAATTTTAATATTTTGTTCTCATCTTTATTATCATTCTTTGTAGCCTTCCCACAGTTGTCATTTTTTTCCCATGATTGAAATGAACTCTTCAACATTTTGTTGAACTTTCACCTTCAACTTCTTGCAGTTGTTATTATCGTGGCAAATATGATAATAATTAAAACAATACTATGGTAGATCCTTGTCATTAATTTGTATCCAACATCCTTGATTTTCTCCAAAACCAACCCAGACCATATTCTGAATCTTTTGAGATAAGTATATCTCTACCTATGGTATAAATGAATTGTGAAAGGATCTATTCTTTTCAGGTATTTTAATTTGGATTGGACTTCCCATTGCTTCAAGAATAGCAGAGATGATTTTTTCATCAAACAAGTATTCAGGAATCCTTTCCAATTTAATCCACATAAGACATATAGGACATTCCACCTTTTTTGTTGAATTCAGGGGTCCCTTTGATGAGCCTCATCACAGAATTTCCCATGTACCATACGCTCTTGGACCAAAATTTATAAATATCCTCCTTTGATTCAAACTCTAATAACAAATGCTTAGGTTTACATGTAGAAACATTACATTCCTTATTAAGTGTCAATCTTTGTATGAAATCATTAAGAATCTACTTTTTTGGTATTCCTTTATTGAATTTTTCTATTAGCGTGTATTTTATTTTGTTCTTCAAGTAGTCTTAAACATCTTGATGAAATTGGATCGGGATATGATCTTGCTTGTGCTGCATGAATTCAGGCTTAAACTCTAGTTTTCTCTTGTGGTTGTTAACAGTATCTACAAAGGATTTGTCTTTGTTCAGAAAATTTTGAACACTTGCATCTTTTGTTTTTAAACCTGACGATCTTCATTTATTTTGCAATTGTAGGCAGACAATTGAAGCATAAGGAACTCTTCCATTTCAATGCAACCTTCATTCATACACAACACATCGATATTCCAAAAGAGATTGCTCTGAGAAGAGACACAAATTGAAGGAGAAAGAAGATTATACTATCAAGAACCAGCGATATCCAAGGATACTGAAATAGATGAATATGAAATACTAAACCTCGTAACTAAAGAAGGATTAATCAATAGAACAAAGAGTTCTAAAGATTATTGATTCTCAAAATTCCCAATCATGGAGAAAACTATATTCCTCTAGTCTATTTATTTATTGAAACTTGAAAATTATTTTTCCACAGTCTATTTATTTAGTGGAACATGTTTATCTTTCTTAAGTACATAAAAAAATAAAATTACTTTATCATTCAAAGCACATAAAGCCGAGAGACTTACAATCTAATAAAAAAACATCTATCATAGGATAATAGAAAAAACTATTATAATTAGAATTTATGAATTTGTGTAAGTATTTTTTATTATTTATGCTATTTTTTTTGTCTACTGATGCTACATATTGTGGAAAACTAAATTTTTTGAACAAAAACTTGTGGAACCATACTTAATAAAAAAAATGAAAAAAACATATAATTTTATTTTTTGAATTTCAAAGCCAAATTACTAAATTAGAAAAATCAATCGTCTCAAGCAACTCAGAAAATAGTTATATAAAAAATTGAATTTATAATTTTAAATTGTGAATTTTAAATACAATAATTTGAAGAAAATAAGTTCTAAAAAAACAACCCACAATAAAAAAAACAATGTTATTTTTAGGATATTAATGTATAGTGTAGCCAAATGATGGTTAATTGAAATTTTAATAGTTAGTTTATTAAAATGGTTGGGATGATTTAATCATGGGTTCAGATTGAAACTTTTATATACAATGGTTGAAAACTGATATTTTGAAAAAAAAATGATTCGAGAGAATAAAATTGATTTTGTACTTAATACTTCTTTTATTAAAACGTTGATTTGATGCTAAATAATTCTTTTTTTAGAAAGAATACTATGTACATGATTTTACATACATTCGTATCTGGTTATGGAATCAGTAGGGATGACTAATTTTTTGGAATTCGTATGGCCCATTTGAGCCAAATCACTAGGATTGGTTATTGGTTTAAAAAAATATTATGTATGAGTTATGGGTTCGAACATTTACTATCCATCGAATTGGGGTTAGATTTTGGTTAAATATCGTCTTAAAATGGTAACCAATCCCATTTTTAAGTAGTCTTATATAAATTTTAACTGTCTCCAACTTTTTATCTAAAATACCCGCGACTAATATATTAAGTCTTAATTTTAAACTTTAACCATCCTCAAAACCAAACAGCCCCAAATCCTATCTTCTTCCTTATTTTTTTCCTTCTCATTCACTAAACTTCCAAATTCGAAAATCACAAAACTAATGGGCAAAACAAAAGAGTAAAAATCTACTTTCCTTAGGTTTTTTGTTATTTTTTAGGTTTTTAGGTTTTTGTAGATTTGAGCTATTTAGGGTGTTAGAATAGGTAAAACTAGGTTTATTTAGGTGTTTGAAGTTATATGTTGATGTTAGATGTTTGGATTTGTGTTAGAATAAAGTTTTTTAGGTTTGATTTGTGTTGGAATTGGAGTTTTTCGCGCGTGTGTTCTTGGTCCCCGTCGGGTGAGAATTTGTTAACCGACGGCGAACGTATTTTATTTTCCACATTGTTCTCAACCGGCGGGGGTGACAGTCTCAACCAGCGGGGGAACATAGGTTCATTTCTTTTCAAATCAGGAAGAACTTAAAAAATGGAATTTTGTTAACGAATTGGTTAGAAAGACTACATTATTTGGAGTTTCATATTTCTCACCAAGGTTCTTCTCCTCAATATTAATCCGAATATAAGATGAGTTATTTTCAAATATTTTTTTGGAGTTTTTTTAGGTTTGAGAGTTTTTTAAGTTTTGAAAGTTTTTTGAATTTCTTGAAATTTAGTGTATAAGGAGATTGGGGAGATAATTTTGTGTTTTTAATGTTTAAGTTAAGTGTACCCAAAAACACTAAAAGACGAAAAAGAATCTACTATAGCACCTAAAGGAGTAGCCGAGTTGGTTGAGTAAGGCATGCTTGTGACCAAAGGTCATGAGTTCGAGTACCTCTACATATGCTTTCTCGGCTAAATCTGCCAGCTTGTGTGCTTTACCTTCTGGCGTTGGTTTGCATGCTATTGCGTTAGACTGAGGGTTTACCCTGTGCGCACTCATTGCACTCTGAGTAGCGGTTGTGGGTTCCCTCCAAAAAAGAATCGATATGGTCAAAGGAAAAAATAGTAAAAATCTAATAATTAAAAAAAATCCAAAAACATTTGAATTTGTTAACATTATTTGGGACTATATTTAGCGAAAGCCTTTAGGCTATAGGTTTTATAAATTTTCTACAGATATTCAACCAGAATATGATCCACAAAGATAGCTCCTAAATTAATATTATATAAAATAATATATTATTTAATATTATTTATGAAATTTTAAACTAAAAAATAATAAATAGTAGTATCTTTATTATGTAATATCAAAACCATATATTATTTTCTAATATGTACAATATATTTTGAAACTGGTCTAATATTATTAATATTATTAATTAAATTAAAAGAAAAAAAACAATCACTATACCAAAATTACATATTAATAAACATAACAAAAAATACAAAATATTTGTGAATTATCACTTAGATTTGTATAATTTCAAAAATATAATTCTATATTTAAATATTGAATTTGGTTTTTTAGTTTATATTGTGTAAATATTTTTCTTTTTTCAATATGATAATAATAATATTAACTAAATTAAAAGAAACAAATATTAACATAACCAAAACTATATATTAATTAATAGTAAATAACAAATTTGTTAATTAACATTAGATAACAATTTGATTGTTAAAAAACTTTAAAAAAATTATTTTTATTTTATTCAAAATTATAGTTTTAATGGGTGTCTGTGGATGAATACCTGGAACCGACAGTTTCGGATGCTGGAGAAAAATATTCTTATCCGACGTTATCGGTTAGGATTAAGATATGTTTTTCGAAAAATATGGACATTCATTGTCATCCTATAATCTTAGACTTTTCTAAAGTTAAAACTTTTTTTAATCCTAAAGAAATCTTTATTAATAGTAGAGCTGTCAATTTTGGACACGACCTGTAAACCCAACACGAACACGACCCGAAATTTTAGGGTTAGAGACCTGATATTTGAGACCCGATGAAATTAAGACACGACACGAACCCGACTTGAAAAAAAATGGGTCGGGTTCGGGTTGGGTTCGTGTCACCCAAAACTGACCTGTAAAACCCGAAAAGACCTGTAAACCCGAAATTGGCATGTAGAACCCAAAACTGACCTGTAAAACCCGAAAATACCCGTAAACCCGAAAAGACATGTGAAACCCGAAAAGACATGTAAACCCGAAACAGACCTGCAAAACCCAAAAGACCTGTACACGTGTAAAATAAAATACTGAAAACATTTAATAAAAATTTATTAATAAAATAATATTATTTTAAAAATTTGACCTAAAATTAGAACACCAAAAATATTTATAAAATTTTATTAATGAAATAGTTTTATTTTAAATTTAAAAGATATAAAATAAATAATATACTTAAATAAGTATATGATGGAGGACAAATGATGGTTCACATGTTTGCTATAAAGTTTTGAATTTTATTCTTCTTTCACATATATTAATAAAGTTTTGAATCTTTCATCTATGTATATAGATTATAATATTAAGAATAAAAATGGAAATGATTTATTATTATATTTTTTTTTATCTGATTCGTATGAGTTTGCTAGATTTATTAATAGATATTGAATCCATTAAATCTTGTTTTGTGGGATGAATCGATTTACAATTCTAGTGGTTATTGTTAAGAAGTGACACCTTAGTGGTTATTTGATATTTTTTTAGATTTATTTAATTTATCTCATGTATTTTTTCATGTTTAGGGGAGATGGCAAACCCATCATCACCATATATTTTACGGTAAGAGAACTTCACCGGTGATAGTGAAGCCGGTGTAAATATGTGAAGTAAGCGTATCTTGACTTTATATAAATATAGTGGACCAATAGAATTTCAAAAGGGGATGTAGCTCAAATGGTAGAGCGCCCGCTTTGCATACAGGAGGTACAGGGTTCGATCCCCTACATCTCAATTTATTAAATTTTTCCTTTGACCCAAAATTCGTGTCAAACAGGTCGGGTTCGTGTCAAATAGGTGTTTCATGTTGGATACAACTTCGTGTCAAACAGGTCGGGTTCGGGTCCAAAACAGGTGTATCGTGTTGGATACAATTTCGTGTCAAACAGGTCGGGTTCGGGTCCAACAGGTTTTTGACAGGTCGGGTTCGTGTCTTTGAACCTGACACAAATTTCGGGTTCGTGTCGGGTTCGTGTCACAGGTTCTAAAATTTCGGGTTGGTCAAACCCGACACGAACACGACTCGAAACCCGAAATTGACAGCCCTAATTAATAGGGTGGAAATAGAAGTTTTACAATCATGGTGTCCTTAATTTGGAGATTACAACAAGTAAAGGACTAAAACAGAATTTTGAAAATTAAAATGAAAAGAAGCGCGCCAAACTAGTTTTCCCTCTCTAGACTTGCGTTTTGCCTCGATTCTTTCCTTCAGTGAAGAATTAAATACTTCCTTAGTCTTCTTATGAGAAATTTTGATTAAAATTCTCATGGAAAATCATTTCCAATTTCAATTTTGAAAGATTGCTCTGTTTAGCTGAGGTCTCTCATCAGTTAGTTCCAATTTGTGCATACTTATGTTTCCTTCGAACTTCCCCATCCTTCAGACATTCCATTTCATTTTTCCGAATAATTTCTTTGTTTGGTCCTCTTCATTAGTTTATGCAAAACAAAGGTGAGGTAAGTTATAAACCAGTTCTAATATAGCATATTCCTAGGTTTTCTAGTTTCAAATTACTTCTAAATGGGCTGGAGGTTTGAAATTCTTATAGTCTATCTTCATTTTACATTTTAGAATCCAGTAAGTTAGCCAATCTGCAGCTCGATTCTATTCCCTAAAGATTAAATCAATAGACATATTGCTTCTGATAAGAGATTTTATTCTATCAATTACTGACACTAAGTATTTTGGAATTGTAAGAGAAAAGAAGAGACATATGAGTATTTTGGAGTCTGATTCGATGTCAATTTCCATGATGCCAATAATTCTGCATATATGAATTCCAGCGAGAATTTCCATTCCTTCAGCTTTTAACGGTGTAAGCTTTCCATGGATGTTTCTATAACCACCGATTATAACTCCCTTGTTGTCTCTAATTATTATTGTTCCGCTTGATTCTCCAATCGGTAAGCAGCACGCGTCTGAGTTTTGTTTGAATTTTCTTGGCTTTGGTAAGTTATTTTTTGTTTAGTTTTGATGATATTGACACATCCGAGATTTTTTGCTTCACTTTCATTAAGTTTCCAGTGTTACCTCAGAAGAAGATTAAAGTGATCCAGATGAATAAGCATGTTTGTGATGTAGTTAATGGTTGATCTTGTTGAGAAACTATCTCTGTTGATTTTCATCTTGTTCCTTTATTGCCAAATTGCCCAGCTGATAAGTGGGGGAAGAATTATTTTGACGTGAATCTTTCCTGGAGCTGACTAGAACCCAGTTCTAAGCATATGTTGTGTAGTCATATGTCTTCTTATATAATCTTTAGTATACATACAAAGTGAAACAATATAGTCCAAGCAAAGTTACAGATTACAAATAAATTGTACTTTCTTTCCATATTTAGACAAAACTGACATTTAGATCCAAGATGAATATGTCTAGATTGGATTATAGAATCAGTAGGAAACTTGTTAACTAAGAGTCTCCAAACAAGGAAAGAAAATTTCCTTGGGGTTATGTTATTCCACAGATTTTCAAATATTGAAGAACTGAAAAAGACTGGTTGAATACCCTTCAATGTATCATTTACACTCAATTTTCCATCACTAGATAAGCTTCATTCAATTGTATCTTTTTCTTTTTCTTTAATGTTAGTTTTTAAAACTAGATTAATGTTAGAGTTAATAAGATATCTTTGTAGTTTATTGACATTCCATCCGTTATTTTCCCAAAAGGAGTTAACCTCAATGTCTTTAAACCAGCTATCGTTTGAGTTATAATCAAGCTTAATTAAATGAGGATTACAATACCAGTTGTCTAACCATGAGTCTACTTTACCTTCCCCCAGCCTCCACTTGATTTTCTCTTCAGCAAATTACTTTATATCACCCAGTCTCTTCCACGATAAGGAACTGTTTTTTGAATAATTAATTTTCAGAGGGCGTTTTCCTTTACAGTAAATGCTATGCATTATCTTAGCCCATAACGAGTTATTTTTTATGAAGTTTATCGAAAGTTTGCATGAGAAAGCTTTCTGAATATCTTTCAACATTCTAATGTTCAATCCACCTTCTCCATATATTTTGCAGATGTTTTGCCAAGATGACCAGTGGAATTTGGTTGTTTCATTGGTTGATCCCCACAGGAACTTGGTCATCAACCTTTCTATGTTGTTTATGATTAAATTGAGGAGCCATCAGCTTTTCAGCCAGTATTGGGGAATATACATCAAAACTATATTGATAAAAGTAAGTCTTCCTCCAAACGATAGTGTTTTATCATTCCAGCTTTCAATCTTTGCTTTAATCTTCTCTATTAGAGGATTGTACTTAAGTGCTTTGTTGTGAAGGCTAAGAGTAACTCCTGCATATGTGGTTGGTAGATTGTTTATGCTAAAGTTAGTCTGGATTGCAAGGGAGTTTTTTCTATCTTGAGTGAAGGTTGAAGTTGTGATAATACTGGTTTTCTCTTTGTTTAGAGATTGGCGATATACTTCTTGAAAAATCTGAATAAATTTACCGATTTTCTCCAAAGAAGATGACAAACCATTAGTAAATATAAGAAGATTATTAGCGAATGAAAGAATATGAATTATCATTTTACTTATGTTTGAAATCTAAGATATTTTTCCATCAAAAATATTTCATATAACCCCCTTAACATAAACTCTTCTACTAAGATAAATAAACTTGGGGACAGAGGGTCCCCTTGTCTAATACCTCTTCTCATTTTAAAGAACCAACTGATTCACCATTTACAAGTATAGATACTTGAACAAATTTGATAATATTGACCATTAGAGAGATTACTCTATTGTTGAAAGCATGGGATTGTAAAACTTTTAGGAAAAGGCAGTGGGAGAGATTATCAAATGCTTTGGACATATCCACCTTTATGATTATGTTTCCAGCCTTTGTTTTCCTGTTGATATCATGTATTAGTTCCTTTGCAATGAGAATATTATCATATATTAGCCTGCCTTTGACATATGCTCCATGTACCTCAGAAATCAGTATAGGCAGAAGTGAAGACACTCTATTATTTAATCGTTTAGAAATTATTCTATTTAGCATTGAACAAAGGCTTATTGGTTTGAATTGGTTCCAGAACTAAGGAGTCTCTAGTTTACGAATTAAGCATATTCCAATAGCTAGGATATCCATTGGGATAGCTTGGCCTTTGATGAAAGATTTTATATCATTACACAGGTCTTGCTTGATGATGTGCCAACAAGTTGTGAAGAAATGTATGTTAAATCCATCTACACATGCCGCTCCTTCTGAATTTATGCTCTGTATTGAACTCCAGATCTCTTGTTCTATTGGTTCAACTAAGATAAAAGCATTGTAAGTGTTATCAATAAGTTTATGAATGAAATTAAAAGTCTCACTCTTTATATATACATATTGTAGATTATGATTAAGGTATGAATGTGAAGATATAATTCCTTTGAAATATTCTTCTGCAGATGATTTGATGGTTTCATTATTGGAAAACCATTTATTGTGAAGCTTTATACCAAACACTCTTGATTCTCTTTTTTTCTTTTTTACAAAATTATGGTATAACTTTGAATTTAATTCACAATCCTGGAGCCAATTTGAATAAAAATTCTGTTTCAAGTACTCTTCTTCCATGGAGAGGGCAAGGAGGTGTCCTGCGTTTGCTTCTGCCAAAGCTATTTTGTCTTCTTGACTATTAGAAATTATAAACTTCAGTTCTTTAGCCTTCACAATATCTCTAGTATGGGTCACCTTGTCAAAAATGTTTTTAAAAGAGTTTTGTTCCAACGTTTCAGAACCTCTTTCAATATTTTTAACTTGTTCCAGAAGATGAACAAAGGGTATCCATTCATTGGGTCCTTCCAACTAGAATGTACAATGCTCAGGAATTCAACATCTAATGTCCAGGAATTTAAGAACTTAAAACTCTTAACTAGATTATATTTGTCTTTAGTTATAGATACACACACAAAAGTGTGATCATAGCACGTTCGCTTCATGTGGAACACCTTTGTTTCAACAAAATAATCAGATCAAGCCTAGTTAATGAGCACCCTATCCAAAAGTTTCCACTTTATCTTGTTAATCCAAGTGAATTGAGTCCTGGAGAACCATGCATCCTCAAGCAACTATCATTGATTACATCATTAAAGTTAGAAGAACTTTGATAACAATAACTGATACAACCTGCTTGTTCAGAGGGAGATGTTACAGTATTAAAATCCGCCATTACTAGTCATTAATTAACTGAATCAACTATATTCCTTAATGTTTTCGAGAGATGCATTCTATTTGATTTTTGGCATTTTGCATAAATATAGGTTATAAAGAAAGACTTTACCATGAGATAATATTTGATATGAACATGAATACATTGATTAGTATATATTATTATGTTAGTTTGTAAATTAGAAGACCAAACCAACCAAATTTTGTTTGACACATTAGCGAAGAAGTTTGGAAAACTTAGCTTTGTAGAAAGGGACTCTATCTGACTGCTTTCTATCATTGGTTCTTGAATGCATAGTAGAAATATATTTTCTTTGTTTATGATTGAGTTCAATCTTCTAATAGTACTATTATTTCCTGCTCCTCTTATGTTCCAACACAATGCTTTAATCATTTGAGATTAAATCGAGCAGACCTTCTTGTCTTTTTGAAAGGGAGAGATTGTATTACTAATAGTTTATTCTTTTTGTTTGATCTTGCCAGCTTTAGCTTCCTGTTTAGTACCTTTTGGAAGCTTGATTATGCATCCCTTTTGCTGAAAGTTGGTGTGTTTGGGAGGCTTCTAGTATTGTTTTTATTTTTTGTAATGTAGCCATTAGAATCATCATATTAGGATGAGAAGTGTGTTGCATCCGAACACTTGATTACTTCAACTATTTCTTCATCAGTCATGTCTTCTTCATCAACTGTACTCTTCTCCATTTTATTAAGTATGCTTGGGACTTTGTCAATTGGTTTAGGAATAAAATGTGTAACTGGAATCAATTCTTCTGATCTTTTAGTAACTTCCTCGGTTTTTTTTATCTTCATTTTGTGCATTATGTGTTGTAGGGTTGAGATTGTTTGGCATCTATGCTTGATCTTCATTTTGAGTATTCTGTACTTGTTCATTCCTTTGCTGATTCATTGTCTGCGTTGGGTTAGATTTTTTACTAGAAGATTTAACATGGCCAACGTGATAGCATTGGTCAAAATAATCATGAACATTCTTGTTACCAAGTTGAATTTATGCACCGTTGTTTTCTCCAATGCCAAAACACATGTTGTGATGTAACTTTCTTGATATGTCGATCTCCACGCATACATAACAAGCATTATATAATGCTTCATTTTTTGGTGGGATCCAAGATTTAATTGGATTTCCTAAGGATGATGCTACAGAGTATATGATATCCTCATTGTATATGTTTTCTAGTTGATGAGTCCGGATTCCGTGACCACTTCGGACGGGGTCAATTCAGACAATGTCTACCTAACCGGACATGGATAATTCGGACACCATCATTCATTGGGCTGTTCGAACAGAACTAAAGTACTTAAAACCTAATCACTTCTTGACTAAGCTCCCTGCTCTCCTACTAAGAGCTCATGGGTCCTTGAACTTGACCCGGGTCCATTAAACATGACCCGAAAGCCCATGAAGCCAAAATGTAAGGGTATAAAAACCCAACCACCAACATTAAATGAGGGTAATGAAAATTAAATACAACCAAGCTGCTTAATTCTCCCTCTACCCTCTTCTCAAACATTAAATACTCTCAAACTTCCACACAGTTCTAAACAAAAATTACAAACTTACCCTAAGACGAGAATAAACCTCACCAAATTGGCGACCACAGTGGGAGAACAACGGTACATGAATCAAGCATTCGAAACCATCAGAAAAAATCAGTCTGAATGAATCCGGACGCCCGGGAAGTACCACCAGCTTTGCTTGAAGTGGTGGGTGAGAATGATGAATATACCATCGAGGAGCGTGATCGATTAAAGGGCGAGATAGAAGCTCTGAGGGTATAGAAGGCTAAGATGGGCATGAGAGAGAAGTCAAAAGCATCAGTTACTCATCATAACGACAACCCTATAGAGCATGAGCCTTCGAAGACTCATGTGAGTACCAAGAAAACTCATGCTAGCTCCAAAAAATCTCGCCGGTCTAAACAAGTGGAGAGTTCTGACTCAGACTTAGAGTCTTCTGGTAGCTCCTCGGACGAAGATGGAGCTGAAGAGTCCTTATCCTCCAGCAGTTATGAGAGCCGATCCAAATAGAAGAAAAAGTTGATTAAAAATTATTCGAGAAAAAGGGATAGACATGGGAAATTGAAGAGGAATATAGGCAAAGGATCATCCCACAGCCGGAGGCATGTAGACCGGATACTGATAGATCCTTTTTCCTTCCACGATGAACCAGGTATCTTTGCAACTTCCAATGAGGATATTGTTTTCAGTCGTGGCCGGAATTGGAGACAATCTTCATTGTCTTCTAAGATTCTGTCCGGAATCCTCCCCAAGAGGTTCGATAGCACAGAAATGGAGAAGTACGATGGCAGTAAAGATCCGGACAACCACTTGGAACAATTTAAAAACTTTATGATCAATTTCGATGATGACGACAAGTTACTCTGTAGAGAATTCTCCCAATCCTTTACGGGGAGTGCTCTGAAGTGGTATAACAGCCTACCACAAACCTGCATCAGAAACTTTGATACCTTTTGGGTGGCCTTTCGAAGGTAATTTGTTGGGAGTAAGGAATTAAAGGGCAATGGGGACACTATAATCCATTGTGCCCAGGAACCAAACGAATCACTAAAAGAATACATAAGTCGGTTTGTAAACACCAAAAACGGGCTGGCTGATTGCTTCGAGCAAGTATCCATAACATCTTTGAGGCAAGGCTTAAACCCTGTAAATTTAGCTGATTCAGTGACCAGAAAGAAAGAAATGACTTGGGGAGGTCTACTGAATTAGGTCAGAAAGCAAATCAACGTTGATGAAACATAGAAAACTAGGGTGCATAGGCAGGTGAGGTCTGCCCTGGTTGCACCAAACCCCAACCAAAACTAGTCCGGGAACAAGGGAAGGGAGACCGGACAAGGACATAACAAGGCTAAAGCTCAATCTCAGCCAGCTGCGCCTGCCCAGAGTCAACAATCTAGAAATAAGAGGGGGCCTTGGGTTCAACCAGAGTGGTTTGCAGAGTTAAAAGAAAGTTTGGCCACCATTTATGACAAAACAAAGGAAGAAGTACACTATAGAAGGCCGGCCGCACTGCAATCTCCTAGGGAACATCGTAACAATTCTTTCTGTCAGTACCATAATGATACCGGCCATACCACTGGCAATTTTATAGCCTTGAAACAAGAAGTTCAGAAGTTAATTGAAAGAGGAAAGCTGGGGGCATATGTTAAAAGAAGAGGAGGAAATAGGCATGATAATGCTCATCGGGTTGGTCCGAGCGATGCTGCTCCGGACGGAGCTATGGTTATAATCGAAATATTTGATGTAGAATCAGAATACTTAGATCTTGATCCAACTCGAAATAGGGCGGGTGCCATTGAGGAACGTTGTAAAACACTCTCCGGGCTTATTAAGTTTTTTGAGTCACTCACAATTTTCGGAGGGGATACTATGACACCTCCTACTGCTTCTTCAAGGAAGAGGCACGTTCATACTTTAGACACCCAGCTGGAAGGAGGCATGACCTCCTATCAATCACAAATTCCATTTCCCTTCATTGTTTTCGATGAAGATGACTTAAGGGATATACCTGGCCCTCATGAAGATGTTGTTGTCATAGGAGCATCCATTGGGGGCAATGACATAAGAGGAATCTTGGTGGATACTGGGAGTTCAGCCAATATCCTCTTCTTAACCTCTTATAAAAAGATGAAAAATCCAGCCGTAATTCAGCGTTCGGACAGATCAATTGTGGGCTTCATTGGGAGCTCAGCAGATGTGATCGGGGAGTTCGAAGAAGAAGTTTTGTTGGGCAAAGGCCCTTTTAAAAAGATGGTCAGGATACTTTTTATTGTGGTAGATTGTCCCACTTGTTATAATGCTATTTTAGGGAGGTCTTGGCTCTCTAGGATGCATGCAGTGGCCTCGACAGTCCACCAGTGTTTGAAATATGTTGTTCAAGGAAAAGTGGGAGTTGTCCGGAGCAGTCAAAAGATTGCAAGAGAATGTTATGCTACAGCACTAGCTCCACGGACGTTGGGGGCAGTTCGTATCAACGAAGAATAGTAGTTTGAGGGGCTTTCTGGGGGTGAGGGTGAAATTGATGACCCCAAAGAGACCCCTGGAGTGTTGATACCGGTTGAAGAAGTTGAAACACATTCTTTGGAAGAAGGAAAAAATGTTAAGATATGGTCCAAAATGCCATCCGAACTAAAGAATAAAATGTTGAAGTTTCTAAAAGATCATCAGCACGTTTTTGCTTGGTGCAATGCTGATGTTACTAGGGTTCCAACAGACATTATATCACACCACCTATCCATTCGGAGAGACATAGCACATGTGGTACAAAAGAGAAGGGCTGTTTCCAAGGAAAAGGCTGATGTTATTGTTCAAGAAGTTGACAGGCTCACTAAAATGGGGCATATAAAGGAGTCTCAGTATCCTTTGTGGACAGCCAATCCGGTCTTGGTAAAAAATAAAAATGGCAAGTGGCGTATGTGCATTGATTTTACAGATCTCAATAGGGCTTGCCCAAAAGATTTATACGCGGTCCCCCGGATTGATCAGCTGGTGGATTCCACTTCTGGAAATAAGCTACTGTCTTTCATGGATGCCTTCTCTGGGTACAACCAGATTCAAGTGGATCCGAAGGATCGGGATCATACGACATTTGTCACTGATAAGGATCTTCATTGTTACAAGGTAATGCCATTTAGGTTGAAAAATGCTGGGGCTACCTATCATAGGTTAGTGAACAGAGCCTTTGCTAATCAAATTGGAAGAAATATGGAAGTATACATTGATGACATGATGGTAAAAAGTATGGATGAACAACTACACTTGCCAGACCTCCAAGAAACTTTTGCTAACCTAGTAAAAGTAAATTTGAAACTAAATCCTGAAAAGTGTGTGTTCGAAGTACAGTCCGGGAAATTCCTGGGTTATATAATAAGTGAGCAAGGGATATAGCCTGATCCGGACCAGCTTAATGCTTTATTCCAAATGGAGCCTCTTCAAAATGTTAAAGAAGTGCAACGGTTGATTGGGAGATTGGTTGCTTTAAATCGATTCATCAAAAGGTCTTCGGGCAGATGTGCCCCGTTTTTTCAAACTTTAAAGGGTGCGAAGGGATTTGACTGGACTTCACAGTGTGACGAGGCCTTCAATAAGATTAAGAAACATCTGTCCTCCCCCAAGACTTTATCTAAACCTGTTGATGAAGAGACACTCTTCGTATACTTGGCAGTTCTAAGTTGTGCCATCAGTGCTGTATTGGTAAGAGAGGTGGATAATTACCCCCATCCGGTGTACTACATCAGCAAGAGCTTGGTAGATGCAGATAAACGCTATTTGAAGCTTGAGAAATTAGCATTAGCCTTGGTAATTACTACAAGGAAGATGAGGCCTTATTTTCAGGCTCATCCTATTATCGTCCGGACATATTTTCCCTTGAAGAATGTTCTTCAAAAGGCAGACATTTCAAGTAGAATGACTAAGTGGTCAGTGGAGTTGGGGGACTTCGATATTGATTTTTCCCCTCGAACAGCAATCAAAGCCCAAGTTGTGGCTGATTTCTTAGTCAAATTCCACACTAATAGGGATACAGAGCAAACAACCGTAATGAAAGATAAGAGGGTCTGGGTTGTCCGGACGGATGGTGGATCAAGTACTATGGGATGTGGTGCAGGAGTATGCTTAACTTATCCATATGGTGACAAAATGTATCAGGCTATATGTTTTGCTTTTAGGGCTTCTAACAATGAGTCCGAATACGAAGCAACTATAGCTGGTTTAAAGTTAGCTTATATTTGTGGGGCCAAAAGGGTCAAGCTGATGAGTGATTCCCAGCTTCTTACCCACCATGCACAAGGTCAATCTGAAGCAAAAAAGGAGCAACTTGTGAAGTACTTACTTCTTCTTAAAAATGAGGCACTTAAGTTCAAAAGCATTGTTTATGAGCATATACCCCGAACAGAGAATGAACTAGCAGGTTCATTGGCAACCATAACATACACTGAGTCATATCGTTGGATCCATGTGCTGGAGAGCCCTTCCATTCAACTTAATGTGGGTAAAGAGGAAAAAATTTTCGATGTGCAGATAAAACAACCTCAAGATTGGAGATTTCCTCTCCTACAGTATCTCTCCGATGGCATCTTTCCTCCGGATAAATCACTAGCAAGAAAGATGAAGCACAAGGCTCGTGATTTTATTATACTAAGAGACGTACTGTATAAAAAGTCTTACAGTAAACCTCTTTTGCGATGTTTGGGAGATGATGAATCTCAAGTAGTCCTTTCCGAATTGCATGATGGTGAGGGATCAGCTCACTGTGGATTCAGGGCTCTAACAAGGAGAGTTTTACTCGCTGGCTATTATTGGCCCTCTATAATGCAAGATGCTAAGGAGCTGGTGAGAAGGTGTAATCCATGCCAGAGATATAGCAATGAAATTCACGTCCCAACCATCCCTTTAGAGTCAATTTCTGAGCCTATACCTTTTGCTCGATGAGGATTAGATTTGGTGGGACCTCTTCCTATGGCATCCGGAGGGCGCAGGACAATAATTATTGCGATTGATTATTTTTCGAAGTGGATTGAAGCAGCCTCATTGGCAGGTACAACATCAAAAGTTGTCATAAAATTCATTTTGTCCAATATCTGTTGCAGATTTGGTGTTCCACAGAAGATAATGACGGACAATGAGCCACAGTTCGACAATAAGGAAATGGAGAGTTTCTGTGCCTCTAGGGGTATACAAAATTGTTTCTCTTCACCTTTTCACCCACAAGAAAACGGTCAAGTTGAGGTGGCTAACAGAACTATATTGTCCGGTTTCAAGAAAAATTTAGGAGGAGCTGCTAGAAAATGGCCTAATTATTTACAAGAAGTTTTGTGGGCCTACCGGACTACTCCTGGGGCAGCAACACAAGAATCACCCTTTGCCTTGGCCTATGGGATGGATGTCATAGCTCCCATAGAGGCAACTCTCCCTTCTTTTTGAGTTCACAATTTCTCCGAACACGCCAACGAAGTGGCAATCAGGGGTCAGCTTGACCTAATAGAGGAAAGATGAGTTAAGGCTCACCTTAGAGCTGCACACTATCAGGGTTTGATGAGAAGCAGGTTTGCTTCTAGAGTCAGAAGAAGAGATTTTCAGCCGGGGGACAGGGTGTTAAGGAAGGTCTTCTTACACACCAAAGAGAAGCTGCTCGGCAAACTAGCCCCAACTTGGGAAGGACCTTATATGGTCATTGAAAGGCTTAAACCTGGAACATACTTGCTAGAAGACAAGGATGGAAGGGTTTTGAATCACCCGTGGAATATTGAACATCTCCGGATGTACTTAGAATAGAAGCAATGTAAATATTTACTTGTTTAAAAATCCATGTAAATATTTGGGGGCATACTCTTTCCTACCCTGGTGGCGCGGGGAGGTTTTAATGAGGTGTTCGGGCTTTTTATAAAAATTTGATGCCTCCTTAAAAAAGTGTTCTTACTTTGTTTTTTGTCACACCATCCGGATTAAATTAAAGGAATGATGACTACTTAAACATTTGTCATCGGAGAATTTAAACACTCTCGCTTTAGAATATTTATGAAATAACTAAGGGCTATTTAAACACTAGCCATCAGTATCAGAATTGAAACAAAGTATGAAAGAATGCAAGAGTTGTGCAAAATGAAGATATTCATTGAAATAAACTAAGTGCCTTGGCCTTCCAAGGACTTTTAATTGTCAGACAAAACAAAAGATATATCCAGTCAAATTCCGGAGACAACTACAAAAAATGCCTTGGCCTTCCAAGGACTTTAGTTCAGATAACATAAAAAGTAAAAAGATAATTCATAATTTAAGACTCAGCCTTTGAAGATAGCTCAGCCTCACTTGTCTTCTTCTTTTTCTTGGCATCATCCTTCTCTTCGTGAGGGCCCTCTCCGATGTTTTCTTCTTCGTCAGGGGAGGAAGCACTGGAATAATCATGCAAGTCTCCATCAGCCATGGTATGGAAGGGAAGGTCTTCATACTCTACATGAAGCCACAAATCTCCCAGGTTCCTCTTCGGAAACTTCTCATGAAAGAGAAAGACCATGTCCGACTTCACTTTAGCATATATTTGCTCTTGGGTGTCTATTACATTGTTGGCATAAGCATCGATCTTGGCCTGAATTTTGGCCTCTTGCTCCCTTAGGAAATCTGCTTTCTCCTCTGCAGCCTTGGACACTGTGTTCTCGAGCGCAATCTTGTCATTTGTCAAGTTATGGATGACTTGATCCTTAACATTTGCCTCCTCTTTTGAAGAGGTGAGATCTTTCTCCAATCCGGACAGCTTCTCCCGGAGCTCTTTGATAATATCCTCCAAAGTGGCAACCTTTGTGACCCATCCTTCTTGCCTCTTCTTTAGCTCCTCGTTTTCTCCCTTCAGAATGTCAAAATTTTGAGTGGCAGTGAGGAGATCCTTGGACATTTTCTCCTTGTCAGATTTGAGATCCTTGATAATATCTACCTGACTTGGAACTTGTTTCTCCAGAACAAGCAATGGCTGAACATTACTCAATATGGAGTGAGTTATGATGTCCCTTTCACTTGAAACAGTAAAAGTCTTACTCATTAAAAGTAACGGTGTTCGAAGTGCTTGGAGGGAGGTAAGGCCTAGAAAAGTTGTCTCTGGGAAGGTTTGCAAAATAGCCACCAAGTCCATCAAGCCCTGTGATGTCAACTCCATCAATGCTGAGGTCTCCTCCTTCAACCTCGTCGGTTTGAAAGTCACCAGGGATCTCCTCTGCTCTGGTCGGATCAGTAGGGTCTATAGGGGGAAGAGGCTCCGGATCCCGGAGAGAAAGTTCATCACCCCTGGAGGTCTTTTTCTTTTTGGCCTCCCTCTCCTTGTTCTCTGCTCTACGTTTCCGATCTCTCTTGGGAACCCTTGGAAGTTTGGGAGATCCTACCTCTTCCTTAGCACTCTCCTGCTCCACTACTTCTAGGAGAGCAACATCAATTTGGCTTATGGCTGACCCCTCTGGGATCGTTGGAGCAGCCTCCTCCACCTCGGCAGGGTTAGCCTCACCTGCAGCCTTCTTACTTTTCCTTTTCTTGCCTTTCATTTTACTTGGGGACTTGGCCCGGCCTGGCAACTATAGTGACCCGTCCGGTTCATGTGTTCTCTTAAGGACTACGTCCGGAGGGGGTAGAGTGGTGAGTTCTTCCCAGGTCAAGTCCCTCCGGCCAGTAGTGTTCCAGAGGTGAGACCTCACAAAATTGCCTCCTATAAAAGTATCATGAAACCGGTTCCCACACTTTTCAGCAGCCCAAGTGTTGATCTTGGTAGAAGTAGTCTGTCCGGCTTTTAGATAGTCAGTGAAGTCTTTGGGCAGCTCTGTTAAGAAAAAAGATAAGACCAGTCAATTTAAGCAAAATCGATAAGAGTAAAAATAAGAATGAAAGGTAGGATCCTTACGATCACTCCTCCATCTGCTGGTGAGAAGACTTGGATTGACTCCAGCTTTGATTTTCCTCCCATTCTCCCAGACGCCGCTTACAAACAGGAATTGAGTCCTCCAAATTCTCTCTGACTCAAGAACATCATCCACTGCTTTATAATTATCACCCATGTTGAAGTGATAGAAAGAAATGTGGTGGTTTCTGCAGAGACTGACCACAGCTGCAAATTCCTTCATTGGTAAAGGAATCCCGGAGAGCCTGGAGGCCATGATGCAGTCCATAAGTGTGTACCAGGCGTTGGGGCTCAGTTGGCTAGGGTAGAGCTTGATGAGGTGGAAATACCTGACTATCTCCGGATCCAAGGGGAACCTTAAACCCCAGTTAAAGAACTCAGTGAAGATGACTAGTTCACTGAGTTTGCAATCCATTGGGGTTTCGGGGTCTATGGGGATTCTTATCTTTACATTCTCCGGAATCCCCCACTTCGTACGCATCCGGCCCAACTTAGCTGTGTGGATGAAGGCATAGTTGATTTTTTTGTAAAGCAAGAAGGTATTTAATGTTTACCTTGTGGAAACAAGGTCCCACTTTCCCTTCAAGAATTTTTGGTAACTCTGGATTCCTAAGGCATAACTTCTCTTTGCCCTTATCCTTCTTGGCAGCAGCAACATCACTAGTCTATCCGGAAGGTTCGGACTCGAATGGAGCCTCTTCGATAGAGTCCTCCATTATTTCCTCCATTATTGAGGAAGGGTTTTCAGTTGTCTTCGTGAGGGGGAGTTTGGAGTTGGTTCAGTCTAACCTCCGGACTGATAAGCTTCAGTGCTCTCCTGGACTCTAGCCTCCGGCCGGGGCTCTGATATGATGTTTTCTCTTCGGGGGCTTGAACCAGTGGCCTCCGGTCCATACAGCCTGTCCTTGGGTACTTTTATGGGTACTTCTGACCCTGTACTGTTGTCCTTGGCACCTAATTTCAAAGGGGTGCCTTTGGAAGCCTGCCCTTTAACGAGCTGGCCTTTTCTCTGATCGACCAATTTGTTGGGATAAGTATCTGCGTCGGACCCCATGGCTAAGAATGGGGAAGGTTTTTTGAAACTAGTAACAGTTAAACCTGGTTCAACAGTGGGTTCTGACTCTTGAACCGATGAACCTGGGACAATAGGAGAAAGACTAGTTTGAAACAATCTCCTCGGTTTGACACTTTCTGTAGAGGAGGAACCCTGGTCAGGCTCTGTGGTTGAGGTTATTAATTTGTCAATGGAGGAAGTAGGTAAGCCTGTTGCGATGCGCCTTTCCCTTTCAACTTTTTGTGCTTTTTCTAGTTCTGATCGGATGAGCCATCCGCCTTTAATAAAAGCGTTCCTAGCCGTGAACATAAACAACCAAAGTAAAGAACTTGTGTTTGAGAGAGAAAGCTCTGAAAATTAACAAAGTGAAAATAAAGGTGATAGCGAAACAGTGGAAAAGTGTTTTAATTTATAGTAAACCCCAAAAAGGTGTTGTGAATCCTAGGAGAATTTGAAAGGAGTTGCAATGATTAAGAAACGACGATGATGTCACCTTCATTTAATGAAGAGATTACTTTTTCAAGAAGGTGGGTGCAAAATTCGAGCTGAGAAAACGGCTGAAGTAACGAACCAGAAAGAGACACGTGTCCCATGAACTTTGGCAAAAAACCGTTTAGATTCAAAGAGCTTTGTTCAGTCCGGATAAAGCTATAATACAAATTGGAGGACCTGTCCGGATATAACTGTCACTAGCCACGGACTGTTTTTTAGGTTTTGACAAAGGTTTTTGAACAAACACCTAAAAAAGGGGCTACTGATGAGTCCGGATTCCGTGACCACTTCGGACGGGGTCAGTTCGGATAATGTCTACCTAACCGGACATGGACAATTCGGACACCATCATTCATTGGGCTGTTCGAACAGAACTAAAGTACTTAAAACCTAATCACTTCTTGACTAAGCCGCCTGCTCTCTTACTAAGAGCTCATGGGTCCTTGAACTTGACCCGGGTCCATTAAACATGACCCGAAAGCCCATAAAGCCCAAATGTAAGGGTATAAAAACCCAATCACCAACATTAAATGAGGGTAATGAAAATTAAATACAACCAGGCTGCTTAATTCTCCCTCTACCCTCTACTCAAACATTAAATACTCTCAAACTTCCACACAGTTCTAAACAAAAATTACAAACTTACCCTCAAACGAAAATAAACCTCACCACTAGTAGCTTTTCAATTCTGAACCAAATCGGAACTATTGGGCATTCTATTTTTAGACCGAGGGAAGCCACTTAAGAACTCTCATCGAGTAATGTCCAACATACCAGAAACTAGGACACAATATCTTGCAGATATCTTCTCAAAGAGAGAATTCGAGAAAAATATGTCGTAAATCCGAGTTTGTATAGGAAAATTAGCCTTCAAACCTATTTTCTTCAAAGAATTTATCCAATACCTGCTTCTTTGGAAGGCCCTTAGAGAATTTCCCAATTATAGTAAAAGTAGTGCAAGAATGAGGATTATCAAGGATTATTTCATTGAAGTGAAGATCAATGTGATCTTTTTTGTACTTTGTAAATTCGGTAATATGTTACCAGAAGTCATAATTGATCCAATATGATCATCAACTACATGATGGATACCCTCTTTTACCTTACTTGCCCTGTTTGAGTAATATTAAAGATTACCTTAGACTTGTCCAATGAAATCTACCTGAAAAACTTGATAAAGATAAAGGAAATATTATTAAAGAAGTATCAAGGTGGAGATTTGGATTGATATGAAGCTTCGACAGCTAGATAGGAAGAAAATAGACATTACTTAAAAAATTGAAACTTTAGCATAACGTAGTTATGGAAAAATATTGAGGAATAAAAACAATCATATGATTCCGACATCCGGTATCAAAGTTATGGACTTGTAAAGGTGATGGTTCATCTCTAGCATTCATATTTTTCGATATCTATCTGATGTTAAAGTTTCGATTTTTTAACTAATATGAATTAATAAAATACCATATGATTCTGACATCTAAAGCAAGTGTTACGGAGTTGCAAAAGTAATGGTAAAAACTCTTGTCTCTGCCTCACACTTGATCAAGCAATTAAAAAACTTTGTATCTAATAAAAAATTCTAAAGTTAAGACTTAAATTTATATAACAATATATTAACTTCAAGAGTGTTTCTTGCAGTCCCAGTGAGAGGTGGCAAATGGTGTAGGAACCGCGGTTCAAAGTTGGAAATCTGTTTATGAACTGGTAGTTTAACTGCGAAACTGGTCCATTAGGACTGCAAACCGGCAGGACCGCAAACCGTTAGGACCGCAAACCGCCAAGGCCGCATAAGGAGTAAACCGGCAGGACCGCAAACCGGCAGGACCGTAAACCATTAAGACTGCAAACCGCAGGACTACAAAACCACGGTTTATTTGTAAAAAACCGCGGTTTATTTGTAAATATTATAAATGTTTTAATTGTTTTATAACCAAAATCATATGTTAAGTTATATTTAAAAAATATTGAGATATTTCATATTATTATAAAATTATTATTACATTTTGGTTAGTATTAATTTGTTTTGGTTATTAATATTTTAAGTGTTGTAATTATTATATAGTCCAAAATTTTAAATATTATTTATGTTATTATCACATTTTGAATATTATTAATATGTTTTTAGATCTAATAGTAGTAGTATTGATTTTAATATTACAAACCAAAACTATATCTTATCATGTTAAAATATTACAAATTCTATGGTTATACTTTTAATATTACATTTTGATTACTATTGTGATTTGGTTTTAAATATTACAAGTGTTTGTTATTATTTTTTAAACCAAAATCGGATCTTATGAAGTTATAAGTATTTCATAATACAGTTGTTGTTATTATAATAAAAGGTAAAGTTTTTTTTGGTTAATTTAGTTGTTTACAGTTTATACTCTTGCGGTCCAGGAGTTGTACAAATGTTTTCAAATTACAATACAAAATAGTAAATAATTATTACAAACATCATTCATCTCCAGCTTCGTCTTCTTCGTAAGTAAAATCTTCGTCCTCACTTGATTCACCTTTAGCTTCGTTTTCTTCCGCAATTTCTTGTTCAAGTGTATCTTCGTAATCATCCGGATAATCTTCGAAGATGTCGTCTATGTTCACTTCGTCTCTAAACTCTCTGTCTTGCATCATTTTATCCGCCGCTGTCCAATCCTGGACTGCCACAAGCACTCCAAGTGCTTTGCCCGTCAGTCTTGTTCTCTTATTCGTGTATTGCAACCTCGCTTGGCTGAAAGCACACTCACTTGCAACTGTAGACATAGGTAGTGCATAAATATCTTTAACAATCCTGCAAAGAATAGGAAACTCTTCAGTTTTGGTACCCCACTATCTTATGATATCTTCAATACCTTGGTTTGGAAAATTTGTAAAATCAAACCTAGTGCTCAAATATCTAGACAACTCATTATCAGATTGAGGGGTTTCTGTAAATTCATTGCTTCGTAACATTGTCATTTGAACATAGTTAGTAGAACATCTCCCTCTACCTCTATTGTTACTACTCCTTACATTTGTAGTTGTATTTGATCTATATCTTGCAGCATACTTATCATAGATATTATACAAACATTCATATATAACGGTAATATACCCTTCAGGGTCAATTGGTTCCTTCGGTGGTTTAGTTGTAGAAAACTTTACAGATTTATAAAACCATCTAACTAGCCATTCAAATTTATCTTTTCGTGCAAAAGGATCTAAAAGGAAAGCAAATGAATAACTATCAGGGATTGGATGAAAATACTTTGCGAACTTATATTCCATTTCGGGCACCATGTCTACGCATACAGAATTTGATCTAAATTCATTCATATGCATGGCAAGATTAGTAATCGTGAAAAGGGCCAAATGAGCATTAGGTTGATTTTTTGAAGAAAAGGTTACAGTGTTATCTTTAAAAAGTTTTAAAAATCTTAACATGTGTGCACAATATTTCCAATGTTCTTTGTCAATTGGTGTTTCAGGATAAGATGTATTATAAAGCGTCGTAATCTCTTCTTTAAAAACATGCGCACGTGGAAGCATTGTGTAAGTAGAATTCCATCTAGTTTCGATATCTAATATAAGTTTCTTATATTTTTTCCCATTTGAAGTAACAAGTGTTTTAAAAGCTCTTTTTTTAGCAGCGGATGTCGAGCAAAATAGGATCCCATTTTTTTATAGGGGCAATACAATCACCCATAACCTTACGTATTCCTTCTTTCGCAATTAATTGATGTACGTGGCATAAACATTTGGTGTGAAACAATTTTGGAAAAGCGGGATTGCAATCTTGTATAAGAAATTTTATAGCATTATTATTAGAAGATGCATTATTATTAGAAGATGCATTATTATTAGAAGATGCATTATCCAACGAAATAGACATAATCTTGTTTTTAATGCCATAAATATTAATGCATTCAACCATACTCTCCCTAATTAATTGTGCGTTATGCTTCCCAATTGATTCAAACCATATAATTCTCCTTTGGAGGACCCATTCGGCATCCATCCAATGAAGGGTAACACATACCATATCAAAATCAGTAAAAGTAGCTATGTCACTAGTAATCAAAACATTCCATGGCAAAGTTAGCATAGTTTGAATAATGCTTTTTTTTAAATAATATTTAAAGGCTAGCGATTGCAAAGAGCTACGTGGAATGCACTTTGTCTGTGGGTTTACCCCGGCTTGCATCCAATTTTCGTATCTCCAAGAATCGCCAAAACTAAATGGTTGTAAACTACCGACTGCATAAATCATTGTTTCTTCCCTATACGTATCGTGGTTAAACTCAAAAGGAAGACCTGTTTGAGGGTTCATGCAAACATTATTTGGGTTAGGTTTTGTAGGATCATATGCTTGATGTTTCAGTAAATGTTTTACCATAGTGCTAGTGCCCATATTTCTATTTCCACTTACGTGAAGATAACATTTTTTACACACGTTACAAATACTAGAATAACCATCTTCTGATGGAGTATAGTGTTTCCAAATCCAAGATATTTTCTTACGAGATCTCGACTCAGCACTAGTACTTCAACCACCACTTTCGTGGGAGGAGAGTGTGTCAACGTAAGGGAAGTCTGTAGAAAATTCATCTATGGTATTGAGATCCACATTAGCGGGTGGGTGAGCATTAGTATTTCTACGTTTTGAATTCATTTTAAAACTAATAACAATTTTTTTTTAAATATGCAATAAAATACTAATGGAAACTAATTAATATTGCAAATAATAAAATCTAAATTTAGACTAATAACAACTAATAACAACTAAGAACAACTAAATTTAGACTAATAACAACTAAGAACAACTAATAGAAACAATTTGCGGAAAAACAAAAATCAAACAATTTCGAAAGTAGAAATAGAATATGTAAAATAAGTAATTATAGTTTTCTAGAATATTTTGAACAAGTAGATAGATTTAGAGAGAAGTAGAGAGTTGTTTGAGAGGTGTGAGTATTGAGTTGGGGTCTCCTCTATTTATAGGGGAGACCCAAAAAAATCTTAAAAAAAAATTCCGGATCGATATCCGGATGGCTCGGACCTCTAAGTCTAGTTGAATTCAACTAGCCGTTTAATTCATCCAGGGCATCCGGAGATTCGTCCGGATGCCCCGGATGAAGTAAACGGCTAGTTGAATTCAACTAGTCGTTAACTTTTCGAACGTGCGGACCATCCGCACGCCTAGCCGGATGGTCCGCACGATGACGCCATCGATAACGCCATGGATGACGTCATCCATGACGTCATCTAACGGCTAATTGGAAAACAAAAATCCTATAAGTACTACCTATTTCCCATTCTATTTTTTCACACCACCACTACTAATCTATCTCTTCTCCACTACAAATCTATCTCTTCTCCACTACAAATCTATCTCTTACCCACTACAAATCTATCTCTTCTCCACTACAAATCTATCTCTTCTCCACTACACTTCTCTAAATTATTTTTATAATTTTTAAACACTATTTTAAATTTCAGTTTTCGCTAAATGTCTTCGAGAAGATCAAAGCAAGCCAGTCAAGGTGGAGGAGTTGAATCATCCTCGAGACGAAGGAGAGATGCCAAAGATTTGCTGTATGAAGAGATGGAGGTAGTGGAGAGCGCGACTATCGAACGTCGCGGCGAAGGGGAGCTTCGCATCCGTAATCCGGAAGGAGGACGAGGTGTAACCAAAATTTGGGCGGGTATGTGTTTGGATTACGATGAACTGATCGAAGTAGAGGGCATGCAAAAAAATTTCAAACTTATTGAACCTACTAATGGCCTAGGTTGGATGACACTAGCTAGATTCAATTGTGATTGATATCTAGAACTAGTACGCAAGTTTTATGCCACCGCACAATTAATTGAGAATGATCCAAATGGTAGAGGTTTAGGAATGAATTGTTTGATTGATGGTAAACCCTATAGTTTTTTTGAAACTGATTTCGAAGATCTTTTTTTCGTTCCAACCCATGATATATATACCGGTAATAAATTACCTTCCATTAGTTATCGGCCTTCAGGCTGGGGTGCTGATTGGCCTATGTCTTACAAAGAAGCAGTAGAGCTTCTTACTTATCCTGGCGCGGATGCTCCGAAAATTAGCGGTAAATTTCGAGCCATGCGAAGTAATTTGGATGCTAATGGGAAATTAGCTTTGAAATTGGTAAATAGTATATTTCTTCCCCCTTAGTAACAATGATTCGCAGCTTTCATATATTCAAACATTTGTAACTGCTTTTATCGTCTGAAATCAGGGAATAATTAGTTTACCTAGCTTGATGATTCGAAATATGGCTACGAGGTGTGGTACGGATAAACTACCTTATGGGATGATAGTGAGTTACTTGCTTGTTTCGAAAGGAGCTGATGCGAGTATGTACACTCCGATGAAGGTGAGGCCAACTAGTGTTATAGGTAGAAACTCTTTGCGTGTGCAGGAAATATACTCTTCGGATGGAGAGTTGATGTCGAAATTGGAGGCATGGAACCACCATAGGCCCTAGTTGAATCAGATATGGACTGCGAACGGTCTTACAAAACCACCAAATCCACCTACTAAGTATCGAGTTCAGGCTCAGGCGCCTTTCGATCCAAATGCTATTGGTGGTTCTTCTGGAGTACCGCGACAAGAAAGACGAACCGATCGCGAATTTGCTGAGTATTCGCATGAGCAGCATATGGATTATATACACTTTGCGCATACTCAACAAACGGAATGGCATGATGATTTTACAAAATGGCAAACTGAATTTCAAAATTGCCGGGGGGGGGGGGGGGGGTAAATGACCAGCTTAGCCAGATACATCAGTGGCAAGTAGGGGTGAATGATCAACTTGGTCAGCTAATCAGATTCACGAGTGCGAGGAATTTGGGAAGTGTGTAACAGAAGAAAATCAGATTGAGATGGAGTGTTTATAAGATTTCTTCTCAGAAGAACATAGATAGGTCTCGAGAGATAAATCATGTAAGCTCTACAATTTAGAAATCTATAAAAAATGTTATTTGATTTAATCTTGTATGTTGTATCTTCTTGAAAAAATATATAAATAATATTATTGTGTCTCAGGGTGGACATAGACTCGATTGTCTGAACCACTATAAATATTTTGTGTTAAATTTCTTCATTATACGTTTTTCATTTTCGTTTATCATGAACAAGAGATGTTCGAATGTGTAAATGATTAAGAACAATATGATTATTTATCGTTACAATTATCGAAACATTGATAAGTATTTTCTATATATATAATATCTAGATTATAATAAAGGACACAAAGGTCAACTAAGTTTCGAAAGAGAGTTGCATCTTCGTGCAGCAGTTAAAGTATACCAAGTCGAGGCAATGTAAGCCAAAAATAACAACTTAGGGTAAATTTGTGAACCACTTAAGGGCTACGTATTATGCACGTATAATATACCAACAGTTTTAAAACTTTAAACAATGTCAAAGATTGTAATAAATACACAAATGATTTTTTCAACTTGCAAAAGAGTCTCGATATTGTTGATTTGACATATCAATTGGTATCTCGCTACATAGGTGGGATGAGACAACATTTTCAGGACTACCTGAATATATTCGATCCAGTGAATGCGTCTGAATAACATCAACACATGCTGCATCTGGAGAAATCTCTCTTGCGAAGGCCTTATGAAGGAGATAATGATAGGATATCAACGATGACGTTTCCAAAAAGGACGGTTCCATGTACTCGACCAATAGTACCAATTCCAACCCCTATACGTGCACGTGCTAACTCACAGGTCCCTAGTCATGCAGGTACTTCCTTGCAGGCAAGGTGCTACAATTATCACGAGTTAGGGAAAGTTGATTTACAGTGGCCGAAATCATAACAATAGCCACAACAATTGAGGGGAATTTTCAACGGAGCTGCTGATTTCGATCTGGAAGGTGAACCACAGTTTGATGAGGAACTTGAGGATGCTGGAGATGTTGGACATGCATTCGTTTTAAGGCGTTTCTCTTTTGCGCCTAAAGCAAGGGGTGAATAGGATGATTGGTTACGAAACAATATTTTCCAGTCGACTTATATTATCGAAGAAAAGTATGTATATTCGTAATTGATTCAACGAGCTGGGAAAAATGATTTCCGAAGAAGTTGTGCAGAAGGTGGCTCTAAAAACAGAAGACCGCCCAAGCCCCTACAAACTCGCCTAGTTAGAGAAAGGTAGTGAGGTAAGAATCTCTAAAAGATCTCTGGTGTTTTTTATGTTGGTAACTATAAGGATAAGGCATGGTGCTATATCATTGCTATGGATGCTTGTCACTTATTTATAGGTCTACCATGGCAATACGATAGAAGTGTCACATACAATGGTAATAAGGTTATCCCCAAAACGTCCACTTTTTGCATCATATGAGTCGAGTAAAAACGTTTTAGCTCGTTAAGAATTTATAGAGAATGCTAGTGATACATGAATTGTTTACCTATTGGTAGTTAAAGACATTAATGATGATCCGTTTGTTGGGATACTTGAGCGCGTTCTCCTACTATTATAACAATTTGATTTTGTGTTACCCTATAATCTTCCTACATGTCTCCATCCATTAAGAGACATCCAATACCAAATTTACCTACTACCAGATGCTAGTCTGCCAAACTGACCGCATTACCAAATGAGTCCAAAGGAGCATGAGGACCTTCATAAACAGGTGAAATAACTGTTGACTAAAGGCTACATCTGTTAGAGCCTCAGTCTTTGTATGGTTTGTGCACTATTAACACCAAGGAAGGATGGCTCAATGAAGAGAGGTTGTGGAAGTTGAGATGGTGAAGGATCTATTGGCTACCGATCCATATTTTTGTCCTCTTCTACAGGACGTCATGGCAGGTTTGAGAATGTTTTTTACAATGAGCAACGCCTACCTCTTCAAAGGTAACTTACTTGAGGGAAGTTTTAGATTACTGATTGTACATGGGAGACACAACGAGGGCATGGTGGTAGAGATTAAACCCTTCATTCTATATCCAGTCAGTTCTTCTATGGCTGGTTGTCGGGTTTTCCAGATGGCAAATGGCACATCTTCCAGTGCAGGTCTATACTTACCACTACCATGATCTCGTTTCTTGATTACCGACAACGCACAGAGGTAACAATTTTATTTTTATGGTGGTTGAAAGTTTTTCCCATATGACCCACTTTTTTTCTTGTAAGAAAACCAGAAGCACTGTGAATATTGCTAATTTTTTACTTCTGTGAGGTCAACCGCTTACATGGCCTATCCCTGAACATCGTTGTTGATCGCGATACACTGTTTTTCAGACATTTTTGGAGAAGTTTGTGGTGGCTTACAACCACGAATCTTACTTTTAGCAGCGTGTATCACCTGCAGACAAACAAAAAAATAAAGTAGGTAATCGAATGCTCGACAACATGTTACGCACATAGGTCTCCGGTAACTTGAAAGAATGGGATTTCCACCTTTATCACATTGAGTTTCCTATAACAGGAAGCACAAGCGAAGTACTATGCACAATCCCTTCATGGTAGTCTATGGTCATAACCCACGAGGTCCTATGGATCTGGCTTTTCCAACACTTCACAAGGTTCCACCCAGGGTCGAGATCACATCACTAATCTAAGAGATATCAATGAGAACATGCGAAAACACCTTGGTGAAACAACTAGGAAGTATAAGGTTGTAGCAGAAAAGAAACACCGACTGCTGGAGTCTGTAGTAAGGACTTTGTATGGTCAATTTTGACAAGAGATCGTTATTTTGCACACAAATACAACAAATTAGTTGCAAGAAAGGTGGGTCCATTTGAAATCATTGAGAAGATTAATCCCAATGCATACAGGTCAAATATATCCAGTCACACGAAGAAACAAGACATCTTCAGCGTGAAGCACCTGGTTCTGTTTACTAATGTCGTCGATGATGATGAAGCTGAGAATTCGTGGGCAAGCTCTTTCGAAGAAGGAGAGGATGATATACTTGCAAAAGCTCATTGCTATATGACCCTTTTGGACAAACGGAGACATGCTTTATATGAGACCAGGTTATCCAAATTAAGTGATCCGACTACTCAAATCCATCACGCTGAGAAGCATAATGACTTTTGAAAGCATCACTTTCAAAGTCGGGTGATAAAGTTCAAGCCCAAAAATCCACCGTGTAGGCCCTCTTTTAGTTGTTTTCGTTCTTTTTATTCATTTTCCTATTTTTGTTAGATTTAATTAAAGTACTTAACCAACTCCAATCGCTTTGAAATTGGGTTGTGCTTTATATTATTATGCAAAAAAATATAGTGTAATATTTATGTAGGGTTTCGAGAACTTCTATAAAATGCTCCAAAACCCTACTTTTACCGTTAGACGTTTTGAATTAAATTTGAGATTATTTTTGTCTAAGTCTTTCGTTTTCTAACCTAAAGTTAGGGTTTATATCCATAGTTTTGTTTTTCTCTTAGTAAAATAAGTCTGGTTCTCGGCTCCATTGCTTTCCGCTCTCGAAGCCTAAATATATATACATAAAAATATATAATTTTGAAATTAAAAATTAATTAATTTTTATATGTCATTTTGGATTTAACTGTTAACTATTTTTTTTTAATCATCAGCTTTCATAGCTGTTCATTTATCAAACATAATGTATCATTTAACATTTAATAACTAGTTTATAATTATCTTCAGTATTTAACGATTGTATTTCTTAGTTAAATTTTGGTAAGAATTTTAAATAATTTATTGGACACAGCCCCACAATAGCAGCAAATTGGCGGAGCTGGTTGCAACAAATCGTTGAAGAAGTGTAAAGCAGATATGAAAGAGGATATGGACCCTGTTCTACCATTTATCAACCAAACAAGTTCCCACCCAAACCTTAATTGAGTCTACATTTAGGTTGTGCGACGACTTGTTAAGGTTTCGTAGGCGAGCCCCCTGCACCATATTCACAACCGGGTCTGAGGATTTGTTCGTGTGATTGTCAAGGAAACTGGATTGTATCCCAACATTAAACATTGTTGGGGATTATTAACTTTAATAAACTATAATTTATTTAAGGTTAGAGTAATATTTGGATATTTTTCACCAAAGACACATACTATTTCGATATTTACTGCGACACTAATAAAAAAATTAGTGACGATAAGGATTTTTAATCACCAAATAATATTTGAGGCAAACACTACATACACGGTCAAGTTATGTTAATATAGATTTTGGAAATTTTATTCATTAGCAAGAAAGTCAATTTTTTGCATTACTGGAAAAATACTTTCTATAATTTATTAACTATTGATATATATTATTCGAAAAAAATGAAGAAATTTGTTTTTTGGTTTTTAAGAAAATTCTATCTTTAAGAGCATTGATCGCATCAATCAATTTCCCTGATATTTTGTATTTCTGTTTGTGCCCTCTCAAATTGGTTTTGCATTCAATCGTATGTATCTTTTTTCTTTTGGTCTATGTTTTTGTCTATGCTTGACATTCATATTGGATGAAATCAACATTTCCAGTTCTCATATTGTTAGAATATTCAGTGTATTAAGTTTTCTTGTATAGGCCTCTGAGTTCTCTATATATTGAGAGCCTTACTTGGGTTTGCATTATAAAAAAAACACTTCAATACAAAAGGGAACAGTTTCTATTAAGCACAAAACCCTAGCCGCCTCTTGCGGCTACTTCTCTCTTTATTTTTTAACATGGTATCAGAGCACGTGTAATTCTGGGAATTCTGAACATCCTTGACAAAGATGGCTGGCAATGAAGTCGTGGTCAGTCAAATCCCTGATGAATTAACAATGCAGATTGCTGCCATTCTGAGAAATGGTCTCGGAACACAACAACAAACAACTAACCCCGAGAATTTATCCCTATGGATTAAACTCGGTGGTGACAACTATGCCCTATGGGCAAACCTGATGAAGAAAGCAATTGGAGGAAGGGGGAGAGGTTGTCACATTACAGGGGAGCCGACACCTCCATCCAAAACTGACAACACATTTACAACGTGGGAACAAGATGATCAATGTGTTTTCACATGGATTATCCAGAATCTTGAATCCATCTTCGTGAATAATGTCTCGCAATATCCCACTCTAAAAGCCCTCTGGGATGGGTTAGCCACCACATACGGTTCTGGTACAGATTCGTTACAGGTGTTTGACCTTCATAAGAGGGCTAATTCATTAAGACAAGGGTCTGATACACTAGAAGACTTGTGGATCAAACTACAGAACATCTGGATGTCTATAGATAGGTGAGATCCGAAACCTATGAAAGACCCAGAAGACATTTAGATCTACAATAAGAAGACTCAAGAACAAAGACTCTATCAATTGCTAATGGCGATTAATGACAACCTGGAACCAGTCAAGAGAGATATCCTGAAAAAAGATCCTCTTCCTTCCGTGGAAACAACATATTCTACAATACGAAGGGAAGTGGCCACGCTTAATATACTAAAATCAAGTTTTTCTGATAGTGACTCGATCGAAATTGGAATGGGTTTAGCTGCTAAAGATTCTACACAAGGGTTTAAATCTGATCCAAAGAGAAAGAAGATAAATCCAAGTTGTATTGCACTTATTGTGGGATGAAGAAGCACACTAAAGAGACATGTTTCCAGCTGGTTGGCTATCCAGAATGGTAGGAGAACGGTCATAAGGAGAACAATAACCAACGTTCCAGATCTAATGTCAAACGGGCTTCGTCTACAAGTGGCAGTGAAGATCCGACTAAAAATGAGCAAGGAAGTGACACTGGTTTTGGAGGAATTGCAGCGAACTCCTATGAAAAACTTGGAGGTAAAGGGTTTGAGAAATCAATGAATTGGATCTTTGATTGCGGGGCTACGGATACCATATCTTATGATCCTAAAGACTTTGGTGACATGTCATCTCCAAAGAAGTCTCATATTGAGACTGCTAGTGGAGAAATTTGTGAAGTCAAAGGGGGAGGTTCAATTATTTTTTCGGAAAAAATGGAAATTAAAAACCGCATATGCATTCCTTCATTATCCTTAAAGTTATTATCCGTTAGTCAAGTGACAAAACAACTCAACTGTGTGGTTCTTATGTATCCTTTTTTTTTTGCATTTTACAGGAGATTCGTATGAAAGAGATCATTGGGCGTGGTACTGAACAAGGAGGTCTTTATTATGTTGATGCGGTAGTTCATAAGGGACATATCATGCTTGCTCACGGAACAACCGAAAAGCAACTTTGGTTATGGCACCGGTAACTTGGTCATCCTTCTTTTAGCTATCTTAAAAGTGTGTTTTGTAGTCTTTTTTTGAATAATTCCATTCATGAGAAATGTGAAACCTGCATTCTTGCGAAAAATCGTAGGGTCTCATTTAATCAAAGTAATACTAGAGTTGATTATGCTTTTTCGCTAATCCATTCTGATGTTTGGGGTCAAGCAGCAAATTCCACTAACAATCAAATCAGATACTGTCTTATTTGTGGATGATTTCTCAAGAATGACTTGGATATACTTCATGAAACATAAATCGGAAGTACCGGAAATATTTGTTTGTTTTTACAAAATAATTTTTTAACACAATTTGAGAAAAAAATACATATTCTCTGTTCTGATAATGGAACAGGGTTTGTCAACCAAACAATGCGTAATTTTTTAAAAACAAATGGTCTTATCCATCAAACCACTTGTCCAAACACACCTCAACAAAACGGTACTTCAGAACGGAAAACAAATGGTCTTATGATTGAATCTAGAGTTCCTGATTCTCTTTGGCCAGAAGCTCCTGCTACAGCCACGTATCTTGCAAATCGTCTACCAACCCGATGTCTAGGAAATAAAACTCCATTACAAGTGCTTGCCACCCAAGTTACAATTCCATCTGTTATGACCTTACCACCTCGTGTCTTTGGTTGTTCAGTGTTTGTTCATATCCCTAAAACTAGTCGAAACAAACTTAATCTGTGTGCTAAAAAGTGTGTATTCGTTGGGTATGGTGTCCATCAAATGGGTTATCGGTGTTACAATCCGGTTACTCGTCGAATCCATGTCACCATGGACTGTGACTTCTTAGAATCCTATTTTTTTATCACCAATCTCGTGCTCAGAGGGAGAAAGTAAGTGAATCACTCGACTGGTTGCTATATGAAAGTTACTTTGAGGATGTGCCGACAGAGGCGGTAGATAGCGCCACCGAACACGCCTCTTACAATATAAAGGAGACTGACAAGGCAGTTCTTACCACCAATGATTCTTTCGAAGACAATGTCTAACAAGAAATAAATACCATAGATACTACCAGTGAATCAGCCGAAGAAAATGTTCATCAAGAGGTAAACAATTTACAATGTCATAACTCACAAAATGCTACTGATCATGACATTTCAGGAAGTTCATTTGTTGAAACTCAAACTCTGGTTCTTTCCCCAAGAAACAATAGAGGGGTTCCTCCTGACCGGTATTCACCGGAACACGTTCCTCGTGCTTCTACAATTCCGGTAAAAACGGACAGGAAAGGAATGACGAAGATTGCAAAGGTGTTTTTAGCTACTATTCTCTCTGAACAAATCCTTAAAACAGCTCAGGAAGCTAAGAAGATGACTGTATGGCATGAGGCAATGAATACCGAAATGGAAGCTCTAAAAAGGAATGGTACATGGGAGAATTATGTGTTACCATAAGGGAAGAAAGCAGTCGCGTGTAGATGGGTGTTTAATATAAAATATAAATCCGATGGCACCATTGAGTGACACAAGGAAAGATTGGTTGCCAAAGGATATACACAAACATATGGTATAGACTACTCTGAAATGTTCTCTCCGGTTGCAAAGATTGACACTATTAGAGTTTTAGTTTTAATTGCCGCGAATAAAGATTGGCCTCTTCATCAATTTGATGTAAAGAATGCTTTCTTACATGGAGACTTGGAAGAAGAGGTATATATGGAACCCCCACCAGGGTTCTCTGATGGTTTTCAAGAAAATGAGGTATGTAAACTGAAAAAGGAATTATATGGGCTCAAACAGTCTCATCGTGCTTGGTTTGGGAGATTTACAATCGCAATGAAGCAGTGTAGCTACATACAGAGTAATGGGGATCATACCTTGTTTTACAAAAAGAGAGGATATTTAGTCACTTGTCTTATAATATTTGTTGACGATATGATTATAACTGGGAATGACGAAGAAGAAATTAGCTCTCTTAGGAAAAACCTCTTCAAGGAGTTCGAAATGAAAGACCTTGGAGGATTGAAGTATTTCCTTGGAATCGAGGTTCTTAGGTCAAGAGGAGGGATTTATATCTCCCAACGGAAATATATATTAGATTTATTAGCTGAAGTTGGCATGGTGGATTGCAAACCAAATGACACTCCTATGGTTTTGAATCACAAACTAAAGATAATTGAAGGGCCAGACCAGCGAGTAAAGAAAGGTACCAAAGGTTGGTGGGAAAATTGATTTACATGGCTCACACTCGACCCGACATTGCATACCCGGTGCGAGTAGTTAGCCAGTTCATGCATCATCCTCAGGAACACCATATGGAGGCAGTAATGAGGATTATTCAATATCTCAAAGGCACACCACGAAGCGGCATAATTTTTAAGAAAAATGGACACCTTGATGTTGAAGTATTCATAGATGCTGATTGGGGAGGGAATCCTAACGACAAGCGATCAACTACCGGCTACTTTACTCTTCTTGGAGGTAACTTGGTGACTTGGAGGAGTAAGAAATAGAAAGTAGTTTCACTATCAAGTGGTGAATCATAATTTAGAGGAATTGTTAAGGGGATTACCGAGATATTTTGGTTAAAGAAGATAGTGAAAGAAATCTGATCCCCCCTGAAGTGTCCAACTCAGTTAATGTGCGATAATAAAGTTGTGATTAAGATTTCAGAGAACCCGGTATAATACGATAGAAAAAAGCGTGTTGAAATAGATAGGCACTTCATAAAAGAAAAGATTGAAGATGGGACAGTCGAAGTTTCGTTTGTTAGATTCGAAGACCAACTGGCAGACATCCTGACAAAAACGATTGCTGCAAGAACATTCAAACCAGTTTTATCCAAGTTGGGTATTGGTGATCCCACTACACAACTTGAGGGGGAGCGTTAGAATATTCAGTGTATTAAGTTTCCTTGTATAGGCCTTTAAGTTCTGTATATATTGAGAGCCTTACTTGGGTTTGCATTATAAAAAAAACAGTTCAATACAAAAGAGAATATTTTCTAATAAATACAAAACCATAGCCGCCTCCTGCGGCTACTTCTCTCTTTGTTTTTTTAACACATATCATTCCGCAATGGATATCAATCAAACCAATGTTCCCACAGAATCAGATTTCCATGTTTTCCAAGGCCATTAAGAAAAAGAATCGGCCAAAACCACATATGAGAAACAATTTGCAAAATTGTTTAAACCATTTATCTCACCCAACGAATTCACACCATTACCAATCAACCAAAAACATGATGACATATATCTGCAGTTTTCTAAATAAGAAAATGATATACTTATGGAGGCCTCAAAATTCACCTTAATTGGTAAATTTTCAACAGATTTTCCTAAGAAATCTTTTTTAACGAAATTCTTAAATGAACACAGGTTATATGGTGAATACGATGTGTCTAATTGGGAGGCTCATCGCATCTTTTTGGAGTTTTCCCTAAAAGAAGACCTAAGAAAAATCTGGTCATAAACTTATGGACTATTGGTCAATCAATAATGAGAGTCGTCAAGTAGAGTCCATCTTTTAGTCTAAGAATCAAAAATTTAATCACTCCTGTTTGGATAAGATTAGCTAAAGTCCATGAATACTTATTTAACGAAGCAATAACCAAACTATTGCAGTCTCGATGTGTATACCTATCAAATCATGGATCCCAGAGAGAAACAGAGCTCTTGCAAGAATCTACCTGAATAATGTCATGTTTGTAAGCACATTGGTCATAATCAAGCTAGTTGCAAGAAACTCTTAATTGTCTCGCGAGAATTAAAAGAAATGAAGGTACATGAAAGCCACAAAACCAAAGATGTAGAAACTCCACAAAAAAAACTTCATAAGATCAAATAAATAACCATTACTCATCAGCCTACCATCCAGAACCAATAAATAGAAGACATCACCCTACGAGAGAAAAAAACAATTAAAAAGGCTGTCAATTCTATTGTCTTATCTAGATCATAAAACATCCCAAATAATCAATCCGAGAAAGACAAGTAAAGATTATATAATCTCAAATAAAGTCAAATAGTCTCTAATAAGAAGGATAAGCAATCAATGAGAAAGATGTTATTGAAGCTATCAAATCATTAGTCTATGATTACAATTTATCTCCATCTATGGTTTCTGAAAACTGATCAACACATAACCATACCCCAAACCAAAACAACATAGGTAGCCTCATTCTCACTCTTATTCCAAAGAAAAAAAAGATAGATACTAGCTTTCAAAACTTTCTCAACTGGAAGCTAAAAAAAGAAATAAACAAAAAGGAAAAAAACTTATTAGTCATCAAGTATTTGCAGTATACATAACCTAAAAGAACTACCCAATAAAGCCATACATGATTAAAGTTCTCAATTGGAATTTTTGTGGGATCGACAATAAGGCTTCTATGCATAGGCTTAAATCTATTGTTTGTAAAGATAATATTAGGTTCCTTATCATAGAGGAGCCTTTTGTCAACAAGAATTGCTTATTGCTTCCAACCCTGGTTTCACTCACTACAAGGCTAATATCTCTGACAAAATTTGGTTGTTGTGGAAAGAGGATTTGATGATTAATGTTTTGATAGATCATAATCAGTGCATTCACACTGAAATTAAGCTTCCTTACATCAATAAAACTCTCTAAGTTAGCTCAGTCTATGCTACATGCTAGAGAACTAATAGAACGGACCTCCTAGATACTTTGAGACTTATTTATAGAACAGCTAAAGCATGTTGTTTCTCTTCGTGTTGCAGTTCTACTGACAAGCAATCGAATACTTATTGTTTATTGGTTATTGTTTTTTTATCATTTTTCTTAAACGTATTTTAAATATTTTATTGATTGTATGAATTAAAATAGGCCAAACATAGTAATTTTGGCATAATCTATCGTGCAATAGAAGTCTTATAATTTATTCATACATATTTTAGGTCCATTCGCTACAGTGTCACTGAATGACTAAAAATACTCATTTCATTAATATGACTTATTTAAGATATAGATAATTTTATATTATTCAGCAGAAATATGAATTCATTTACATACTCGGGTATCTTAAGATCGAAGTTGAGCTATATCTGATTAAAAATAATTCAAAATATTATATTTGATAATGGTAGTAAGCACTAACGTCGTTATAATGCATCCAATGAACAATATTTTGACTAATTTGCTTCGTAGCTAAAGGATTGTATCTTGTCGGGTTCACACACGATGAGTGGTATATCTTATCAAAGACACCTCAAATTAGTTAAAATAGTTCAAAGTACTTCTTTACAATCTCACTAAGAGAAGCCATTACATGCGCCACATATTTTTTATATGTAATTAATAAAGAAGTAATTAATACACTATATGAGTTGTTTAATGGGAAAATCCTAGTTTACGACATGTACACATATGGAGATGCCGAACTCAAACTAAGTCTTATATATTGAGCAAGCAGAAGCAATAATTTAAAATAGTAAAATATTGTAAGTTATTCAAACTACTCATGAGGTTAGAAGAATTACTCTTATAATAATTGTTCATTTTTTTAGATAAAATAGGTAAATTATCTTGATCATATAGACCCTAGGGATGATTTAGATAAAAATATTATTTTAGAAAGAATTATAAGTAATTTATAAATCTTTAACATGAACATGTCAATTATAATTAGTTTGTGGAATATCTTTGGTATGCTTGAGAGTACAGTACCAATGACATATATTACGTTGTATGCTAAAAATAAAGTAGTGATGTTTTTTATGTTGATTGAGATTAACAACCTGAACACATCGAGCAACATGATGAGATTAAATTGCATAAATGTTAAACCTTCAGATTATATAGATTTTCTAAATGAATATGTCTGATAGTTTTAGACACTAGAAGATGAACTAATCAACTATTAGATGAATAAAAATTTTACACTCTAAATTACGATCGAGGAAATTAATAATAAGCTTAATTGAATCCAAGACATTCGAATATACAATAAATCAATCTGAAGGCATTGACTATTATAAGAAATCATGGTTGTGGTTGTGCACTTCAATTTAGCTCTTCATTAGATATATATCTAAAAATTATTTATTATCTACCTTAAGAAACAATTTACATGAAGAAACCTATAAAATTATTTTCATATGATGCAAAATTGATGGTGTGGAAGATAAATTAATGCATATATGAGGTAAAACATGCATCTCTTTAGTTGTACCATAAATTCATGGATACCATCACTTCTTTCGTATTTGAGATGAACTATGTAGGAGATTACACATATCAGAAAATCACTTAAAGTAAGGTAGTTTATTTAGCGTTATATGTCAATGATATACTCTTTACCATAAACAATATACACTTATTGGAGCATTTTGTCTTATAGATACAGACAATTAAGAAGTACCACTGGGGCATTTTGTGATTATAAGTATAAACATATATGCATAACTTTATGTCTAGAAAATAGAGAATTCAGAATGGTAAGCTCAAAGTAGAGCATATCAACATTGTTTATATGCTTATAGTTCATTAGCACTTTTTCATTCATGGACATTCACGAATACAATTGACGAATGAGTGTTCTTTGTTCAGAGAATATTCAAATCGATTGGAAGTTGTTTTTCTTCCTTTGTTTCTTTAGTTTCAGGTTAGTTTGAGATTGAATTACCATTTTAGTTGATATCTTTACTATTGGATGAATAATAGGGCAAAAAACACCACTCGTCTCTCACGTTTCCCACTTGTAACAAGTTCGTCCTTTTTCTTTGGGGCTGTAATAAAGTGGTCCTTCATGTTTAAAAAAACGGAACAAAATGATCCTTTTTCACCTCTTTCTAAATTTTGTACCATTAATACCCTTTGACCAACCACATCAGCGATCCACGTGGGACGCTAATGTGGTAGCAGTAAAAAAAGAAGTTAAAACACGTTTTACTTTTACTCGACCCTTTTAACCCTATTTCTACCCATAACTCGGCCCAACCAACCAAAAAAACTCAATAAACCCATCAAGTTTATTTTAATCCAACCCAATAACTTGGACCAACTTCTAACCCAATTACTAACACGATAATCTGATTTTTTGAATATCATTAAAATGATACCTGGAAATCTTATTTCTTAAATCTAGATCGGTTTCGAGTTCATTTAAATTAAATTCTACATGAACATATCTAGAGCTGCCTTCTTCATTTAGAGAAGAGAGATCTGAGTATGTTTTCCTCTTTAGATACCTCCTCTCCATCACTCATTAGGAAACATCAAATTAAGAACAAGAATTTAAAGTGCAGATCATAAATATAAAATTTAATCAAAGACCAAACTCAAAATTTTGAAATAATTAAATTGAAGCTCCACAAGAACATAAGTTTGAAATAAGAGCATGAGCATTGCGGAAAATAAAAATTGTAATTCGATTATAGTTCAAACAATTAAGAGAGTACTAGAAAGAGGAAATGGGGTAGAAATTGAAGATATTAGCACAGTACTCGATAAAAGTCAAGGGAAAGAAAAAGAGAGAGAAGACCTTACTAGCTGTTAGAATAAAAAATCGCCCGAGAGGAGGAAGCAAGATCGAAGAGCACGAGAAGAACCCTAAGACTAATTCGAAGCTGTCAAGTATATGCCTCCGGTGAATCTCGCCGTCGACGATGACTGCTCTGAAGAAGGAGAAGCAGCATCGCACGACCTCAAACCCTAACTCTGTCCTAGGGTTATAAACTTGGGCTTATGTCCTAGGGTTATGACCTTGGGCTTGTGTGTGTTGGGTCCAAAACTCAGACTCAACAACTTGATCTATTGGACTCCTAAGATGGTCCTAAAGCCCAACAAGATTCTCCCTAAAAGGACCCATGTGCTATCCCTATTGCCAAACACTCACTCTCATCCTACCCCTGTATCCAAACAACAAGACTCATTTTGAACAGCATTGTAACAAACAAAAAGAATATTCCAAAAGTTAGTTATATCTGAAAATCTGTACTTAAATACCATTTTGGTTACATTGAATGATTAAGTGAAAAACTTTACATTTTCTACTCTATTGTTCACTCACTAAATTCGACTTGGTATCAGAGCCATTCTGATCTGAATGGCCAACTCCGATGAGTCTCTGTCACTGTCCTCAGACTCTATGGGCTCCATCCTTCCCAATAACTCTGCTGCTGCTCCAAGAAGCCTTCAACTGCATTCAATCAAAAATGCAAATAACATCAGACTTGATAGAAGTAATTACCTCCTTTGGAGGACAGTGGTGTTACCTATGATCAAAGGTAACAAGTTAGGAGGCTACATCTCAGGAGAGAAGATCTGTCCTCCTAAACACTCTGTTGATAGTGAAGGCAACGTTACAGAGAATCCAGACTATGAAGAATGGATCTCAAAGGACAAACTGCTGCTTGGTTGGTTGTATTCCACTATGAGCCCTGACATAGCAGCTCAGTTGATGGAAGAAGAGACCTCTAAAGGTATTTGGGAAGCATCATGAAAGCTATCTGGCTCTCAGACAAGAGCCAGAATCACTTACTTCAAGGCAGAGTTTCAGGAACTCGTAAAGGATCCACCACTATGTCTGATTACTTGAACAAAATGAAAATGATTTTTGACAATTTGATTCTAGCAGGATGTCTTACCTCCATGGATGACCTGATCACTCAGGTCCTTGCAAGCCTTGATGGTGACTATACACCAACAGTGGTCATTCTGGCTGACAAAGACAGTCTCTCCTGGCTTGATCTGCAGACAAGTCTCCTGACCTTTGAAAGCAGGCTAGAACAGCTCAATGACCTGCAAAATACAATGTCTACAGTCAGTTTATCAAATGTCAATTATGCACAAAGAAATGACACAAAGCAACAAGCTAACAATGCCAATCAAAGAGGCTACTCTGGACAGAACAGGAACTTCAATAGAAATTACAGAGGCAGGTTCAACTCCAACTAAAGAGGTCGAGGCAACTCTTACAGAGGCAGGGGTGGAAGATTTTCTCAAAACAAACCAACATGCCAGATCTGTAGCAGATATGGTCATTCTGCTGTTGTGTGTTACTATAGAGATGACCCTTCAGTTATGGGGTCAACCTCTTCAGGAACATCCTAAGTCAGAGGGTGATCACAGTGCCTTGCTTGCAGCACAAGATACACCATCAGATGGAGTTTGGTATGCTGACAGTGGAGCCAGCCACCATGTCACAGGTAGTACCAATCAGCTAACTCAGAAACATGACTACACAGGTACTAAACATGTCCTAGTTGGTAGTGGTGAGAGACTTCCGATCTCTCACATAGGTGAAACCTCTCTTCTATCTCTACATAAACAACCTCTCTTTCTCAAATATATACTCCATGTTCCCAAAATAAACAAAAATCTCTTGTCTATCTCTCAACTCACCAACTGTAATGATGTTTTTGTTGAATTTCACAAAACTTTTTGCCTTGTGAAGGACAGGTTAACAGGGAAAGTATTGTTCAAAGGGAGATGTGAAGATGGCTTGTACAAGATGGAAACTCTCTCTCAACATCTACCTATCAATCCAGTCAGTTTCAATACTCAAGTCTGTGTGTCTAAGGGTCTCCTATGTTCTCCTAGTGTGTGCTTCTCTAAAGTGTCTAAGGATGGATGGCATAGAAAGCTTGGCCATCCATCTCAGTCTGTGTTACTTAGTGTTCTGAAATCTTGTAATTTTCAAACTCTTTCAAGTAATGAGAACTCTTTCTGTGAGGCTTGTCAGCTAGGCAAGTCTCACACTGATGCTAGCAATGTATTAGACCTTATTCACACTGATGTTTGGGGTCCATCCCCTGTTCTATCTACTGAAGGTTTTAGGTTCTATGTGCTGTTTCTTGATGATTTCTCTAGATATTCCTGGGTCTACCCTATCAAAACTAAAGGGCAAGTTATTGAAGTATTCAAAACCTTTAAAGCTTTTGTTGAAAACCAGTTTGAAAGAAAGATCAAAACAATTCAAAGTGATTGGGAGGGAGAGTTTAGACCTCTAGCTACCCTAGCTGCTAAACATGGCATCCTTCTACGCAGGTCCTGCCCTTACACATCAGCTCAAAATGGAAGAGCTGAGCGTAAGCACAGGCATCTTGTGGAGACTGGTCTGACTCTGCTTGCTCAGTCTAAACTAGCCTATAAATACTGGGTGGAAGCCTTTGAAACAAGAATCTATCTTATTAACAGGTTGCCTACTCCTACTCTTAACAACATTTCTCCATTTGAAGCCCTATTTCACAAAAAACCCAACTATCTAGTCATCAAAACTTTTGGGTGTGCCTGTTTCCCCTGTCTAAGACCCTATCAAACTCACAAATTTCAATTTCACTCTCTTAAGTGTGTCTTCCTAGGATACAGCCACAATCACAAAGGGTACAAGTGTCTAAGTCATACAGGGAGAGTCTATCTGTCCAGGAATGTAGTTTTTTATGAGACTGACTTCCCTTTTACCTCAAGGTTTCTTCATCAACCCCAAGGTAGTCAGTCTCCCTATCAGTCTGTCAATCTTTGGCTTCCCTCACTGTCTACTTCTATGGTCTCTGAAAGAGTGTCTATCTGTGCTAGTCCTACATCTGATCTCTCCCCTGAGCCTCATACTTCTCAGCCTGTCTCTCAGACAGAACACCAGACCACTCACCCACACTCTCTGCCCAACTCACCTTCTAAGCCTTATCCAGACCCTTCTACACACTCATTCTCTGACCCTGACATTGCTACCAATACTCACCAATACACTAACACTCACACTAGCCCCACTCCATCACTCATCATTGATCTACCCTTTCCCACTCCAACTCCTTCTAACCCTTCCTCACAACCTCAATGCAAAATTTTATATTAAAGACATGGGATCACTCTCTCTATTCCTTGGAATAGAGGTTCATCGTGATAATACAGGTATCTACCTAACACAGCATAACTATATCGAGAACTTACTTGCCAATCAGGGTGCTGCTCTCTCCAAACCTTGTCCTACTCCTCTTGCTCCTGGCACTGCCTTGTCTGCAACCTCTGGCTCTCCACTTCCTTCACCTACACATTACCGAAGTGTGTTAGGAGCCTTACAATACCTAACACACACCAGACCAGACATTGTCTATGCTGTTAATCGACTGAGTCAATACCAGCAGGCTCCTACATCTACTCACTGGCACTGTCTCAAAAGGATACTACGATACTTATCTGGGTCACGTTTACTGGGGCTTCATATCAAGCCTTGCTTCCATCTTCAATTACATGGTTACTCCGATGCTGACTGGGCCTCCTCCGTTGATGATCGACGCAGCACTGGGGCATACTGTGTCTTTCTTGGAGAAACGTTGATCTCCTGGTCCTCCAAGAAGCAGAACGTCGTCTCTCGATCGTCCACAGAGTCTGAGTACAGAGCTCTCGCCAATCTTTCTGATGAGTTAATCTGGATTCGTTCGTTACTCACTGAACTTCAAATCCCTCTCATACCTCCTTCTGTCTTGTGGTGTGATAATCTGGGAGCCAGTGCTTTCGCTTCGAACCCCGTCTTCCATGCCCGCACCAAGTACATCGAGCTTGACGTGAATTTCATTCGAAACCAAGTTCTTGGAGGGACCATTCAGATTCGCTATGTCCCTACTCAAGACCAGGTGGCCGATTCCCTCACCAAAGCCTTGCCTCCGTCTCGATTTGCTTATCTACGGGACAAACTCGGGCTCCTTGAGTCACCGCTTCGTTTGAGGGGGGATGTCAAGTATATGCCTCCGGTGAATCTCGCCGTCGACGATGACTGCTCTGAAGAAGGAGAAGCAGCATCGCACGACCTCAAACCCTAACTCTGTCCTAGGGTTATAACCTTGGGCTTATGTCCTAGGGTTATGACCTTGGGCTTGTGTGTGTTGGGTCCAAAACTCAGACTCAACACCTTGATCTATTGGACTCCTAAGATGGTCCTAAAGCCCAACAAGACTCTCCCTAAAAGGACCCATGTGCTATCCCTATTGTCAAACACTCACTCTCATCCTACCCCTGTATCCAAACAACAAGACTCATTTTGAACAGCATTGTAACAAACAAAAAAAATATTCCAAAAGTTATTTACATCTGAAAATCTGTACTTAAATACCATTTTGGTTACATTGAATGATTAAGTGAAAAACTTTACATTTTCTACTCTATTGTTCACTCACTAAATTCGACTGAAGGGAACAGGATTAATCCACTATTCTCCTACAAGATTACCTCATTTTATCATTTAAATATGCTAAGATAACTCAAAACGGATCCCTGATGCTTTGTTTTCTACAGAAAAGTCTAACCATTTCCAAATCTGGTATGTGAATAAAAAGACACTTCATATTTCGCATTTTTTTTATTAAATATTCCGAATCTAACATTTTTTTTTCGAAAATAAAAAAACTTTATTATAAAGGAATACATAGTACCATTGAGGGCCCAAAAAGGCTACTAACAATAGTAACAAATACTGAAGCTCTCCCCAAAATTAGGAGCGAGAGAATACATTAAATTTAAAACGGTGGCGCCTAAAATTTTAGAGAATTCAGACATCAAGCTTATTAATTTCCAAGAAACGATTCACTTCATCTAGGATTGAATAGTTTCAAGATAGATTAAGTTGCATCGAGAAGATTGTTTATGTTTCAACTGGTTCAGGTCTCAGCGATTCCAGTAAGCAGCTTCAGTGATTTTGGATTATTCAATCGATTTTCGATACCTGCAATTAGAAAAAAAGAAAGAGGAATACATATGCGAAGCAAAGCTTCTTGTCTTACAGTAAATTCCAAGATTAAACTAATAAACAAAGAGATTAAACCCAATATCGGGTTAGTAATTGGGGTCAGAAGTTGGATTATTTTGTTGGGTTGGATTAAAATAAGGTTGATGGGTTTATCGGATTTTTTTGTTGGTTGGGCCGAGTTATGGGTAAAAGTAAAATCTGTTTTAATTTTTTTTACTGCGGTCACATCAGCGTCCCACATGGATCGCTGATGTGGCTGGTCAAATGGTATTAATGGTACAAAATTTAGGCAAAGATATAAAAAACCGGTTTTATTCTGTTTTTAGAAACATGGAAGACCAGTTTATTACAGCCCAAAAAAAGGACGAACTTATTACAAGTCAGAAACGTGAAGGACGAGTGGTGTTTTTTAGTCTGAATTAGGGGTGGCAAACGGGTTGAACCGCGAACCGCCCGCACCGTTTAAATCAGAACCACGGGTTGCGGTCCTGCGGGTTGCGGTCCTGGCGGGTTGCTCTTTATGCGGTCCTGACGGTCTGGCGGTCCTGCCAGTTTGCAGTCTTAATGGGCCAGTTTCACAGTTAAACCGTCAGTTCAAACCACCAGACGAACCATTTAAGAACCGTTTATCAGTTCAAACCATCAGCAAAACCATTTAAGAACCGTTTATCAAAATATTTTATAATGTTATTTAAAATTAATTTGTAAGTGTTAATTGAATCTAATTTCAATAATTGAGATATGTACCATATACACTAGTTAATTATTCTATTTTATGTATTTTAATTTTAATATGTTATCATTTTAATCGAAATTTTATAATCATCAATTACATTCTAAAAAAATAATTGTAATTTGATTTTGATACGTTTGATTATATATTTATATTTATGTATTTAAGATATTTTATTTAATATTATGTAGATATTAAATAAAATAAGTACATCTACTTGTATTTCGATTACAACTTTCAATAATTGTAAAAATATAAAAATAAAAATTTGATTGTCTTAAACAAGATATGGTAAACAATATAATTGTAAAATGATTTGTATATTGTTTGAACATACTAGATATTTAAGATGTTATATTTAATATTATGTACATATTAAATAATATATACCTATTAGACATATAGTTGTATTCTAATTTTAAAAATATTATGTACATATTAAATAATATATACCTATTAGACATATAATTGTATTCTAATTTTAAATTATCAGGTGATTTGTATATTGTTTAGAACCGAGGAATCGAAATAAAAAATTATTAAAAACTTGCTAAAACTAATGTATTTTAAATATTATGCCGTAATAAATCTGCGATTAATAAATTATTTATCTCATTGTAATTAACAAACAAAATTGTTTTGAATTATAAGAGATTAATTTAGGAAATATATATTTTTAAGTTTTTTCTCGACAAATATTAATAACTAAGTTAGTAGTATAGATAATAAAATATCAAAGCCGAATAATCAATAATTAAATAATATATGATCATTGACAACGTGGATAATCTTAGATTATTTGGGATTCTTTTATATAGATTGACACTTTCATCTTCAATGGTAACTATCGATGTGGGATTCTTTAAAACTATCGATGTGGGATTCTTTTGTTTAAAAGAATCTCACATCGATAGTTACCATTGAAGATGAAAGTGTCAATCTATATAAAATGAGGCACAAACACACCCTCTCACTTACCAAGTCTTGGGCAACTACTTGAATGCCTAACATGGTGATTAATAGTTAAAAATTTTGAATTAGTTTTCTTAAATGGTCGGTTTTGGTTTTCAACAGTTAAAAAAAAATTTCAAAAATAAAATAAAAAAATATCAAAAGTCCAGATGCCCCGGAAATATCCGGACCATCCGGACGCCCGGACCGGAAATTCGGACCATCCGGAGATCTGTCCGGATGGTCCGGAAATTCGGACCATCCGGAGATCTGTCCGGATGGTCCGGAAATATATATTTTTTCGTTTTTTTTCATTTTTTTTGGGTCTCCTCTATAAATAGAGGAGACCCCAAATCCAAACTCATAAATTCATATACTCCTCTCTACGTCTCTCTAAATCTCTCTATTTGTTTTAAATATTCTAGAAAACTTAAATTTCTTATTTTACATATTGTAGTCCTACTTTCAGAATTGTTTGATTTTTTTTTCGCAAATTGTTTCTATTTGATAAAAACACTTAAATAACGTTGGGATAACATTATAATAGCTCAATTAAAAGCTTCGTATAATTTATCAAGTTATTTAATTGTTATAGTAATTTAAATTAGTTCTTTTAATTCTAATTTTATTAGTTGTTGTTAGTTGTTATTGCTTGTTTTTTTTTTTTTTTTTTCGGAGGGAACCCGCAGCCGCTACTCAGAGTGCAATGAGTGCGCACAGGGTAAACCTTCAGTCTGACGCGATAGCCTGCAAACCAACGCCAGAAGGTAAACCACACAAGGTGACAGGCTCAGCCGAGAAAGCGTATGTAGAGGGACTCGAACTCGTGACCTTTTTGATCATAAGAATGCCTTACTCAACCAACTCGGCTACCCCCTTAGGGGCTATTGTTATTGCTTGTTATTAGTTGTATTAGTTGGTATTAGTCTAAATTTAGTTTTTATGATTTGCGATATTAATTAGTTTCGATTAGTATTTTATTGCATATTTAAAAAAAACGTTGTTTTAAGTTTTAAAATGCCTATAAATCGTAGACTTACTATTACTCACCAATCCGCTAATTTTCACTTGTTTGTGATAACCAAAACAAATTAATACTGACCAAAATGTAATAATAATTTTATAATCATTATTAAAATTACAATAATAAAATTCAAAATTTAATATTAACATTATAACAATATAACTTGTAATCTTTTACCATGATAAAATATGATTTTGGTTTAAAAAATAATAAATAACATTTGTAATATTTAAAACCAAATCACAATAATAATATTAAAAATGTAATATTAAAATTATAACAATATAACTTAAAAATAATAAATAACACTTGTAATATTTAAAACCAAATCACAATAATAAAATTCAAAATATAATATTAAAATTATAACAATATAACTTAAAAATAATAAATAACACTTGTAATTTTTAAAACCTAATCACAATAATAAAATTCAAAATGTCATGTTAAAATTATAACAATATAACTTAAAAATAGTAAATAACACTTGTAATATTTAAAACCAAATCACAATAATAAAATTCAAAATGTAATATTAAAATTATAACAATATAACTTGTAATATTTTTGCATGATAAAATATGATTTTGGTTTAAAAAATAATATATAACACTTGTAATATTCAAAACCAAATCACGATAATAAAATTCAAAATGTAATATTAAAATTATAACCATAGAATTTGTAATATTTTAACATGATAAGATATAGTTTTGGTTTGTAATAGATCTAAAAACATAATAATAATATTCAAAATGTGATAATAACATAAGTAATATTTAAAATTTTAGACTATTTAATAATTACAACACTTAAAATATTAATAACCAAAACAAATTAATATTAACAAAAATTTAATAATAATTCTATAATAATATGCAATATCTCAATATTTTTTAAATATAACATTTTGGTTATAAAATAAATAAAATATTTATAATATTTACCAATAAACCGCGGTTTTTTACAAATAAACCGTGGTTTCGCAGTCCTGCCGGGTTACTCCTTATGCGGTCCTAACGGTCTGACGGTCCTAATGGTTTACGGTCCTGACGGGTTACGGTCCTGCCAGCTTGCAGTCCTAATGGACCAGTTTCGCAGGTAAACCGCCAGTTTTTAAGCAGGTTGTCAGCTTTGAACCGTGATTCCAGAACCATTTACCACCACGAATCTCTGAATAATACAACGAATATTACCATATAAAATTTAGTTAAGGTGGAACATTTGGAAATCGACATATTATAATTAAATAGTAATGTGGTTCTCATGTTATGTATTATGAAAAGTGAAACTCTTTTTGGTTAATAGTTGACAATTTGTTTCACGTGGAGACTATCACGCATAAATATGGATCTACGTTCTCTATTACTTATTGATAATAATCGGGTATATTAACATTAACATTAGTGTTCCTTTAACACAATTATATGTGGATATATTTCGCACATGTATAAAAATATCTTTTTATTTTTTATATAAAATATATTCAAGCGATTATAAAATACAACCCAATTCTAAAAACTAATCCTGGACTAATTATGATAAATTATTTAAATCTAAAAAATGATATAATAATACCATATAATAAAATAAGTAGATACAAATTGGGTGAATATTATAGTCCGAAACAGACAAGAATGTATTAAATATTCATGTTAAAAAAATGGTTCAATATAAGATAAAAAAATAAACAATTTATTTAAGTAAAAATAATATAAATTAAAATTTTAATGAAAAGATATTGCTCCATTTTAATCGTTAGAGAAAATAGGATTTGAAGTCATGTTTTTCTCTTTTCAATTTATTCTCATTCTTATTTTTTATTTTTAGTATTGCTTGCATTTATTTTAAGGAAAATTATCCATATATGTTCACTCAACTATGTTATTACAATGTAATATCCAAAAATTGTATAGTAGTAATAGATACCTCGTTGTTGGTGAAAAATCAAATATAACCCTCTATTTTTTAACCACATGTCTTTTTCTAACATTTTTTTATATTAAGTTTTTTGTATATTTTAATCCCTAGCTCAAACAAAATCTGAAAGTACGATCGATTTTGTTTTTTTAGACAAACAAAACTATATACATTAATGATATTGTTTTGGATTTGTTTTGTTAGTAACATGCGAGATGAGGCTTAACCAACATGAAACATTAGGCAATGATAGTACCAAAGATTTCCTATGAGGGTTATCGGTTACAAAAATTAGGAGAGTATTAGAGAGAGAAACAAGAGAGTAAGTAGAGAGAAAATGACAAACAAAATAATAAAAATGATTGAGTAATGATTGATCATTTTCCTAAAAAGAGAGTTGTTTTATATAATGCAAGTGGTGGATCCATAATTTAAATGTTTACTCTCTCTTATGGATACCTTCACCCCACTATTTTACTAATCTTAATCATAGTAGTTATTTATAACACAATCCATCCTCAATGTGATATATTTGTTGGGTTTCTTACACAATATTTTATTGAATCAAATTAACTCACTTATTTATCCAATTTAACTTATTATCCCCAATATGTTTTCCCTTTATCAGGCATAACCAACATGCAGGACTAGGCATAACCACAATGCGAAAAGAGATAAAAACAAAAATGCGAGACCATATATAACTAAACATGCGAGACTATCTATAAATAAATATGCTAAACCAAACATAAATAAACATCAGAAAACATGTACTACTTGATGCTAAAGATGCGACGTATTATCCAAATTCCATTTTAGTCGAGCACAACCCACTACCTTATGAAAAATCAATGAGTGAATCTTGAAAAAACAAACCCATTCTATCAACTGAGTCTCTACTTCAGGGGTACATGATGACATCAGATACTTTTCTCTTGCAATTTTTCATATTCGATTTTGGGAATATATAATTGTTTTAGTTTAATTATTTGTTATGATGGGACTTTTTAGACATCTAGTATGTTGCCCATGATTAAATTTGTTTTTCTTTTAACATAGTAAATTTTTTAAATTATAATCCATTCCAAAATATATTTGAGATGAAATTCATATTTAACATGGAAGATTGTAGACAAAATATAAAATTTGTCTTTATTCCTTATCCTACCATATAACTAAACCTACACCACAAATACCAAATTACTTTTCTCTTTGCTTTTTTAATTGTTTTGTTTCTTAGTCTCCAAGAACAGAGCTTGAGTTTCTTGAATTTCCGGTATTCAATGGTGGAATTTATCTACTCTTTGCTTATTCAAATCTAATGTCGAATAGACACATGGACGAGAGTGAATTCCTTTCACCAAATTCAACAAAATATTCACCAAACTTGGATACAACTTCAATCTCTGGTCCTGGATTGGCTGCGTTTCCTCCTATATTTTCCAGGAAAACAAGTCTTTATCTCTTGCCAAATCAATAAAGAGAAGATAAAAACTGTTTGATCTCAAACAACCTAACAAATGTTAGAAACAACCCTACTTTTGAAGATTCTAGTCAGAAACAAGAGTATGAAACAATCACCTCTAATCAATATCATTAACAAAAAACTTTTGCATGTTTATTCAAATCGAAACAAGAATATTTCTTCCATGAGAATCCAACAATCACAAAAACTAGAGACCAAATTAGGATATCTTTTGACTATAAAGATAAATAGATGTTGGAAGGAAATCCCAAACAAATCCTGATAAGGAAGTTTACGAAAAGGAAACCGTAATCTAAAGTTATCAAACTCTTTCTTGACAATTTCAACTTCCCTTGTGGTTATAATCTCACTCATTGGGATTATAGGCACATCTTTATTGAATTCAACATTAAAAAATATATTCTGAGGATCTGGAATATAAATGTGTGCAATGTAGGTTCCAAAACTATGAGGCTGATAAAATAGACGCGTTATTTGAATCCTAATGTTGAGTGTCCTATAACTCTAGTCTGGCTAAGTCTCTCATACTTGCATGAGTATATGTTCAATGAGTAGACTATGAAGGTGATCGGAAAAGATATTGGCTCACCATTATCGTTGTAGGTTCGTGATAAGAATCGGGCTATGCATAATTTTTGTAAATTATTGCTTGAATTGGATGTATCAAAAGAACCAGTTAAAAGAATTTGGATAAACTTTGGAGAAAGAGAAGGTTTCTGGAAAGAGATTAGATTTATTGGTCGACCTTCCTATTGTAAGATGTATTCAAATCTAGGGCATGATTCACAAGAATGTAAAAGATTCCCACATAATCAAGAATTGAAACTTTCTGAGAAATCCACTGCAAATGACTCAACAAATCAAGATGAGAACTTGTATAAATCCAACATACCTTATAAAATAAAATCTCGTGTGGTTCAAAACACTCACAATAACAAATCATCAGATATTCTTATCCTAGATTCAAGTAAGGTTTCATGGAATGTTGTAGAAATCAGAGAGCCAAATGCAAATAAAAAAAAGGTTGGTAACAACAATCTTGAAGAAACCAATAGAAATAGAAGCTTATCTCTATCTGAAGAGATTTCAAGAACAAATCCAATTAATATAGTTAAAGATTCGGAGATAATCAAAGCTTTGCAAACCATTGACAGAAGCTTTATTTGGGTCCATTAAAGAAACAGAAACTTCAAAAAATCTAAGTAACTCTCCTATGAAATGCAAGACTCGTAGTATCCCTAACTCTCTAAGACTAAAGTTGATTGAGACAAGAAAGTACATTAAAAGGATGAAAAAGAAGAAACCTAAAAAAGCAAAGAGTTGGAAAGCTAAAGACTCATTTTCTACAATAATAATGCAGTTGAAAGGGTCAGTTAAAACCTTTCCTTCTCTATCAAAATGAAAATCTCCATTCTAAACGATAATGTGAGAGGGATTGGGAACAAAATGACTCTCAAAAGATTAAAGTCCCTTAAAAAGTCTGAAAAGATCTCTTTTATGGTTTGTAAGAACTTTTAATATCTAATATAAAGCTGCTAACTATCTCTAACAAGTTGGGTTTTGATGGGTGTGTTGGTAATATAAGTAACAAGATATGGGTTATGTGGAGTTCTTACTATCAAGTGGAAATTATTTTGGACAGTGAGCAACTATTGCATTTAAATGTTAAGCATCATATATTATAAAAAAACAACTTTAGGTTCTCCTTGGTTTATGGAAAATAAAAAAGGGATCAGAGAGTTTGCATGTGGGACAACATTAGGGTTGTTGATGATAACTCTAAAGAGTGGATAATTTTGGATGGAATTTACAATTATCATGAATGGAAATTTTATTGTATCCCAACATTTTTAAGGATTATTAAGTTTAGTAAACTATAATATATTATGTTCACTATAATATTTTGATATTTCCCACCTAAAATACATAATATTTCGATATCTACTAGGACTGTAATGTAAAAAAACAGTGACGATATAGATTTTTAATCAACAAAAAAATTTGAGGTGTTGATCCAAATTCACAAACCGCATGGACACGACCACGTTATGTTAATGTGGATTATGAAAATTTTGTTTATTAGTCGGGGAGTCAAATTTTTCGCGTTACCGCATAAATAGTTTTTTTATAATTTATTAATTATTTATCTTTATTATTAGAAAAAATAAAGAAATATTTTCTTGATATCCAAAGACATATTATATTCAAGAGCATTCATTTCTCTCAAATTGATTGTACATTCAGTCATTTCTAGCCATGTTATCGAGTCTATATATATCTTCTTCCTTATTGTTTGTGTTTTTTCCTATACTGACTGCTTGCCAATTATCTTGGATGAATTCGTAATTTTTGGTTCTCCTATCCTTCTCCAATAGATATCAATCAAATCAATGTTCCCACAAAATCATATTTCTCTCTTATCCAACTCCATCAATAAAAATAATCAGCCAAAACCACATCTAAGAAACTATTTGCAGAATTGTGTAAACCATCTATCTCACTCAAAGAATTCACGCCATTAGAATTCAAACAAAAAAATGATCACATATCTCTACATTTTTCTAAACAACGACATCCTCAAAATTCACCTTAATTGGTAAATTTTCAATATGTATTCCTAAGAAATCTCTTTTAACGAAATTCTTAAATGAACGTAGGTTCTCTAATATACATAGTGTGTCTAATTAGGACGGACATCACATCTTGTTGGAGTTTTCCCTAAAAGATTACCTAAGCAAAATCTAGTCAAAAAACTTATGAACTATTGGTCAATCGATAATAGAGTCTTCAAGGGGACTCCATCTTTTACTCCAAGAATCAAAAGCTCAATCACTTATGTTTAAATAAGATTAGCTAAAGTCCTTGAATACCTATTTAGAAAAGAAATCATCCAAACTATTGTAGCCTCCATAGGCAATCCTATCAAAACCTCGACCCATGGAGAAACAGAGCTCTCTATAATGCTTGCTACATATGGATTAAAATAGATATTACCAAGAAAATTCAGCACCATATCTGGCTTGAGTTGGTGACAATGAGGGATGATGGTTAGAAGTCACCTATAACAATTTACATGAATACTGCCATGCTTGTAATTACATTGATAATAATCAAGCTAATTGCAAGGAACTCTTAATTATCTCTCAAGAATACAAAAAATGAAGGTACATGAAAGCCAGAAAACCAAAGAAACTCCATGAAAGCTTCCTAAGATCAAATCAATATTAGGTAACCAGGCTTATATGCGTATGCTTAAATCTATTGTTTGTAAAGATAATATTAGGTTATTTATCATACATGAGCCTCTTATTAACAAAAATCTCAAGAGCTTATTGAATCCAATCCTGGTTTCACACACTACAAGGTTAATATTGTTGAAAAAAGTTGGTTGTTCTGGAAAGAAGATTTAATGATTAATGTTTTGATAGATCATAATCAATGTATTCACACTGAAATTAAGCTTTCTTACATCAATAAAACTCTATACATTACCTTAGTCTATGCTAAATGCAGAGAACTAATAGAATAGACCTTCGGGATACTTTGAGACTTATTTATACAACACTTGAAGAATGTTGTTTCTCTTCCTGCTTCAGTTGAAGAGTTATCTTTTTCAAGATTATTTTACATCTTTTCAAGGTATTCGTCATCCCATGATAGGATTCCAGGCTAATCAAAATCTACAAATTGATGATCTCAGTTATCAATTCTTACCAAGTGAATTTTTAGAGTGGATTCTTAATGCATCTCCGCCTTTTTCTAATAGAATTCGGTTGTTAAAAGATTTTTTTATTTTATTTTTGTTGATAATGTCATTCCTATATTTTATCTCACTTGTTCAATTTTTTATTATGTTCAGCTCTCATTCTATATCGAAGACTCAAAATCACCTGATTTTTATTTTTTAGAGTAGTTTGTGAATAAAGCCCTATTTTTGTGCTTCTCACATTCCATCTTTGAGTTGTGCTAAAACCAATTGGCTGGATATACATTTCTTCTTAATTTGGAATTTGAAGTTGAATATTAATAGAGATGAAATGGTGGTATTTCCTTGTGATGAGCTTGGTGTGGTTTATTTGTCTGAGGGTAATCTCGTTAAGTATTTTGGATGTTTTGTGGAATTGAATGTTTAGAGTGGTGAGTAGAGAGATAACTAAGCTGTCTACCAGTAATAAATTCTGATTACCCTTCTTAATAAAAGTGGTTGAGGTATTTATACTTAATTACTGACCCATGGGTTATTGGGTCGGATCATGAAGTCTGATCAAGTTTAAGGACCCATTAGTAATCTGGTTTGACGTGACTAGCAGCTAGCTTAGTCAACATTTAATACATTTCCCATGTTAATAATTTTATTATAGTGGCGTGATCCGAATTTCCCATCAGATTAAGTCAAGACATAATAACTCATATATTCGAACTCATCAGAACTGTCCATTAAACTTCATTTCATCTACTCTTCTCCACTGTTTATCCTCAATATGTCTAGCTTCGTATTCATTCCTAAAATATAAGAAGAGCAGTTATTAAGTCTTACCTGAAGCCTCTTGTTAAACCTCCTTTCATAAAATTCAGTTTGCAAGTTTGAAATCTTTTCGCTTGCATTTTGTCCAGCATTTCTTATACTTTTCTAGATACCCTCTCAAATAAGAATTTGATTCTCTCAAGATTATAATCCTCTTTTTTTTTCTTCGGAATGGAACTTCTCTGATTATTAGAAGAACTTCATTTCTGTTCTTTGTCTTCAAGCTTTGTTGATTTAGAAGATATGCATCAATCAACCCTTTTTTTATTTAGAAGACGAGGAAATTCGGAATATTAACTTGAACATGGTTGCCAACATAGAAAGTCGTATTATTCCAACGAATAGGGTACACAACATGGCAGTACAAAAGGAGACGAATCACACCGACGCGAGTGAGCTACCTATCGAATGCAAATTAGCTGGCCGATTGGATCTAGAGGTTTGCAACGTAAGGACTAAGGGAGAAAATCATAAACATATAAAAGAAATTACCTTCAAAGAATCGATCTAACTTATTGACCCATATGGAATTTCCCGAAAAAATAAAATCTAGTGCCTCGGTGAATGTCTCGGTCTCGAAGTACTAGAAAGTCGGACTATAAAAAAAACATAAACAACAATGGTGTTCCAACCTCTTGGCCACTGAAATTCAAACTCTAATTGTGGATTGTCATAGTCAATTTCCCATCCTCATTATGCTTCAAGAATAGATCCATGATGTTCAGTCTTCAACGAACGTTTTGAATTATTTGTCTTCGTCGCTGAAAAACCTAAAATCAGTTAAAGCAACCAATGCTCGACGGACTTCATACTGGTGGGCTTTGTAGCTTTAATGTTTATTTTTGGTAGTTCATTTTTTTGGTGTTTAAAAGCATTAAATAATTGAAATGAGGTTCATACAAGAATCTGGGGGCACCCCCCTCAAAATACATCAACAAGCGTGTCCAAATACCCTGAGTGAAACTACAATCATATAGGAGATGAGGGATAGTCTCATTATCAGAGTTGCAAAGCATACAATGAGCTGGGATATTGTAATCCCAACTGAGGAGCTTGTCTTTAGTGACAAGCTTGCCCGAAATAGCCAGCCAGAGAATGAAAGAATGTCGTGGAATATTGGATTTGTTCCAAACTAACCCTGCCCACCCTACTTTGGAGTGGGGTGCTCGAATGACATAATACGTGTCATTGATCAAGAATGAAGTGCATCATTCTTTCGCATTCCAGAAGGGAATATTAATAGAGGATATGTTGGAGAGAGCAAATGAGGTTTTGAATCTCCAATAGACTGGCACGACTTCGGGAGTTCGTAGTTCTAATATTGGACGGCCAACTCCAGCTTCCATTGTTGATTATATCCGCGACCTTGAGATTTTTCCCTAGTCTGGAATCCTTGATGATACTTTCGCCATAGTGGGAGGCGAGCGAAGTAGGGATGAGCCAAGCATCGTACCAGAATGAGGTATTCGCGCCATTTCCAATTTCTATCCTGCATAAATTACAAGCCAAGGGGCGAAGACGAAGAATGTTTCTCCAGATCCAGGAGGGAGAAGATCCCATTGGGAGGTTCCAAAAAAAATTATTTTTAAGTTTTTCAATATTTATCCAGTCACTCCAAATGGAAAGAGTGTTGTTACTTACTATCGACCAAAGGTGTTTCAGGACAGCCGCCTGATTCCAGATTTTGAGGTCTAGAATCCCAAGGCCGCCCTCCACAGTGGGAAAAGTTACTGTGTTCTAAGCAACTTTTGCACCACGGATTTTCAAAGCTGAGTCAGACCAAAGAAAGCGGCGAAGGTACAGAGTCAATTCTTTTAAAATCCTCGAGGGGAGGATAAAGATGGAAGACCAGTAAACCTGACCGACGAAAAGAACAGTGCTGAAGCCTACCAGCATAATAAATATTCTTAGTGGTCCACGATTCAATTATAGAAGTAATTTTGTAGATGAGAGGACGACAATCAGAATGAGTGAGACGACTAGTGAGCAGAGGAACCCCCAAGTATTTAACAGGAAGGGATCCTTCCGGGTAATTCAGGATATTTCTGAGTTCCAGACGAAGAGACTCATCAATACCGGAAAAGAAGATGCGAATCTTGAAGGAATTGACTTTTAATCCTGAGAGAGTATAAAACTCGTCAAGGGGCTTCTTTGATGAGCTGAAGAGAGTTCACATCACCATTGCAAAAAATCATAAGATCATCAGCAAAGCAAAGATTAATGATTTTAAGATTTTGACATTTCCAATGAAAACGAAAGTTCCTATCTGTACTTTTCTCCTGAAGAATGCCGGAAAGTACCTACATGACAAGGACAAAGAGAAAGGGGGAAATCGGATCTCCTTTCCTGAGACCTTTTCGACCTTTGAAATTGCCGTGAGGATCTCCATTAATATTTATGGAATAGGAAGGAGAAGAAATACAAGCAATGATCCAGGTGATCATTTTAATAGGTAATTGCATGGTTACTAGAATGTCTAGGATCAGATGCCATATGACATTGTCAAAGGCTTTCATTAAGTCGATTTTGAGCGCGACTTTTTTATCCCTACCATTTTAGTGATATCCCTTCAAGAGTTCTTGAGATAAAAGGATATTATCAGAAATATTCCTTCCCTTGACGAATGCCGATTGGGAATTATCAATCAGGTAAGGAAAAGAATCCTTAATACGATTAGCTAAGATCTTGGAAATGATCTTATAGCTAACATTACAGAGCGCGATATGATTTGAAGAAACAAGAGTTGAAACCATCAGGACCCGAAGCTTTGTTACTGTCAATACTGAATAAAGTCGATTTTATTTCCTCACGAGTAATCTCACGAGTCATAGAATCCTTTTCCGTATTGGTAACTATAGAGGAGAGAAGAGAAAATATAGTTTCAAGGCCAGGGTATCCATCAAAATGCCTGGTTCCAAGAGAGTTCTCAAAGAATTTCACAAAGACTTTGGAAACACTAGCTGGAGTAGAGACAGTTACTCCATTCTCATTAGAGATAGAAATGATCTTATTTCAAAAAATGCGGGACTTAATGCTATTGTGGAAGAATTTGGTATTTTTGTCTCCAAGCTTGATCGAATTTTCTCTAGATTTTTGTTTAAGAAAAGATTCCTCGGCTCTTCTAAGAAAAAAATATGAAGCAGACGCTTCACACTCTTCCGAGACCAAAGAAGAATTGAGAGGATCACAAGCAAGGTTGGATTGAGCTTGAAAGGGCCTTTTTGAGCATTAATGACTCTAGAACCAATGTCAATAAACTCTTTACGACTAAGACCTACAAGCTCGGACTGCAGACGACTCAGCTTTTCAGTGACCAGATTCATCCCCGAAGAAGCAATGGGGTTGTTCCAACTGGACTTAACAATCGCTTTGAAAAGCGGATGGGATTGCCACATATTGAAACATTTGAAAGGAGTTTTACGACTAGGGCGTGGAAACCCAAGGTTAAGCATGATAGTTGTATGGTCAGAAGAGCGGAAAAACCATAGTGCGCATAAGACATAGGGAAAATATCATCCCAGACAAGATTGACAAGGACTCTGTCCATCTTTGATAAGATCGGATTATTAACCTGTTTATTAATCCAAGTGAAGTGAAAATCTAGTGGATTGGAGATCACTGAGCTCACAATTGGAGCAGCAGCTATTAAAATCCTCAATAGCCGCAGTCCAATTTTCGGAGGATCCCAAACGCTCATTCGGGTGTCGAATGGCGTTAAAATCCCCAAGTAATACCCAAGGAATACAGTTATTTACCAGAGATATTGTAGACAAGTCTCTCCATAGGGGAGTTCTATCTACAGTGTCATTAAAAGCATAAATAGCAGTAAATCTAAAGGAAGCATTAAAGTTATAGCATTTAGATATACAGTGAATATACTGCGAGGATTGAGATTCTCTAGAAATGGTAATGACACTAGGGTTCCAAATTATCCAAATTCTTCCTAGGTAGTGAGAGGCATGGTTAGTTAGGACATGCCAAAAGGGGACGATATTTCTAACTATAGTGTCAACTTTATGTAATTGTACTTTAGTTTCGACTAGAATTAATAGGGATATATTGTTACTAATTATAAACTCAGTAACATCTTTTTGTCTAACAGGATCGTTTAATCTTCTAACATTCCAAGAAGAAATATTCATAAATCAGGATTCTTACAGTGCTCTAGACGATGGTCCTGTCGGAGGACAACTCCATAATACCCTTGGTCGTAGTCTCTGCTAGGCGGTGTCTTTTAGGAGGAGAATCGACCTCCTCCCCACTTTCCAGCTCATTTTCTTCCTCAATTATATCCATCTTTTTCCCACTAGATCGGATTGGCTCAATCTCAGAAGGATCAGAATAATCTGAAGTGGAAGGTAGAATGGGCACTCATTTTTTGCAAAGGCGCGATGAATGACCAAAAACGACACAATTCGCACACTGAGGGGGAAGCCCTTGATATTCAAAATTCACCGTGATGTGCTTGCCACTTATCTCGAAAGAAAGAGATGAGCGGATTTCAGCTCCCGCAGAGATCAAAATGCAGATACGGGCAAAACAGAGTTTTTCCATTCTTTCCGTTCGATAGTCCACATATAACGGAGTTCCCAAGACCGATCCAATTTTACTAAATCCCTCCGCCGTCCATAGTTCTAAAGGTAAGTTAAAGACTTTGACCCAGATAGGAATCTCCTTGAGAGGATCTTTGATAAGAGTGGAAAGAGGGGCCCAATTTTTTAAAATGATCAACACCAAAGTGCCACAGAGCATGATCCAACACCTTTTTAGCCATTTCTTCTGACTCAAATTTAAAAAGGTAATACCCTTCAGGGAGAGTCTTAAAATCCTTAAGACCAACTTTTCTCCAGAGAGATTCAACATTGGCTTTGAGGAGAGTGAAATTTTGGGGTTGAGTGAGGAAATACCCCGATAAACAAGCCTTCTATAAATCCGGAGGAGCCATTGCCGACTCATTCAATATGAAATCCACTCCATCATGGTCCATATGGTTAAGCCCAATAACCAATGGGGAACGATTGTCTACATGGCCCGCTACAATGCTAGCATAGGATGGGGTGGAGAGAGAATTTGGTTTAGGTTTCGAATTTAGGGAGTTAGAATTTGTGGATGGAGGGTTTGAGCTTTTTGAGGGAGTTTTGTGAATTTGGGCCAATTTGTTAAGGAATTTCCTTCCTTTTGGGCCCTTGCCAGCATTACCAAAGTTCCGAATAATGGAGTAAGGTTTGAAGGTAGAACCGGCTCCAAGCAAGCCTTTTCCTTTATTTTCCAAAGGCCCCACATGAGAAATGATTTCAGTCTGCCCGATAAATTTCGCAACCCGGCCCAAAAAACCAGACCTTTGGCCCAAAGAATTCAATACATCCCGCTGGTCCAAATCACTAGATTTACCCATAACGTTGGACTAGCCCAAAACAGAGGACGGCTGGCCCAATTTACTGATTCTCCCCTGCTGTCCCAATTCACTTAGTAGACCAGCGCTACTAACAGCCATAAGGCCCAGTTGCTGGTCTCGATTACTTTGGCCCAAGATGGTCGAATGACCTGAATGACCCGATTCAGCAACAGTAAATGTCTGCTTAGAACTAGGGTCCCGAATTCGATTGCCCAAGGGGACCGATTGGCCCGAATTAGCAGAGGAGCATGAATCGACCTGCTTAGAACTAGGGCTTCCAGATATTTAAAGAGGAGGGAAGGTCAGGGAGGGGTGGAATCGGTTGTGAAGGCTGTTTGTAGGAGAATCGATCACCCACCATGCTGCCTCAAAATCGGCTCCCTGAGAAGACACATCAGTTGAAGGCTTCGAGCGATTCGACGACGGCGAGGCAAAAGCGAATCGGACGTTGGAGACATCCATGTTAGGAACATTGATTCTGGGTCCTTGGGGAGCCTGGAACTTCTGATGAGGACTAGCCGGATTCAAGAGTGAAGGTGGTTGTCCCTCGAGTGTAGCAACCAGGTTCGAGTAAATGCTATGGGGCACAGACAGCAGACCCGAATCGACTGGACGATCTTCCAAGGGAGGAGTTGGAGAGGTATCATGTGCCAAGGAGAAAACCAGAGGGGTCATCTCGCACTCAGAGCTTGCCGGCAAGGGAAGAAAATACTTCAGGTCCGACGATGACACATTCTGAAACAGAATGTGCCCTTGGCGAGACTCTATGTGGTGTCTGGCCAGGGCCAAAGCATTCTTAACGTACGATTCGTGCTAGTTGGAGATGCTGTGGAGGTTTTTTGGGGCTTCTAAGATGGTAACGGGGGGTCTCAGGTCCTCATGGATATCAGGCTGGACAAAGAGAGGGTCGACACCAGAATGAGGAGGAGAGATAGGAGAGGGAAAGGAGGCTAGCGATGAAGAGAATCCAACCGGATGAATCATAGAGAAAGAACCCACTTTTCCAGAGGGTTTAGCTGGTCTAAGCGAGGCAAGGGACTCCATTGGTTGAGGATTGAGGTAAGCAATTTTCTTGATGAAAATAGGGTAAATTTTGCGATATGTTAAGTGTATGAGAAGAGCTGGGTAGGTTGGTTTAATGCTTGATAAAAAGGGTTTGAGATATTGTTTGGGATTAGGGATAGGTCTGAGTTTTGTGGCTGGTTTGATTGGACAGGGCAGAGTAGTATGACCAGGCTTATGGCTAAGGTAAGACATGGAAATGGATATCTGGTTACTGCTAGGGAGGTGGTAGGGGGACAGTAATATACGAAGGTCAGAGAATAGAGGGGGGGGGGGTAGGAAAGGAGCTTAAGCTTGAAATAAAAAAAGCAATTGAAGGATTCAAAGTCCTAGAAAAGCAGCCAGCAGTATGCCCGAAATAGGAAAGAGAGAGGGAATATGGGTTGGGATAGACTTGCTTTAGGTGCAAGTAACATATACCAATGTGACCATTGGGCCAGAGAACAAAAGGTCTAACAGGGAGTTGGATTTGAACCATACCCTTTGCTGATAACCAGAAATAGTAGAATTTACCACAGTGAATAGAATTAACTGCTGGGTTGGTAAAAACTAAGAACAGGTTGGACAAACTGTTGAAGATAGGTTGGGAATTGGGAAAGTCCTTTGGGTTGGAGATTATGGACTGGATTGGAGACTGTAAGTGAGAGGGCTGTAATCCGAAGGATCTAAAAAAAGAGACACCATCAAACATTCCTTCACGGCAGAGGGGTTCACTCTGCTTCGAAGCAATGGCTAACATCTCTTCCAAGAGACACCATCAAACATTCCTTCACGGCAGAATCCTGAGATGAAGAGGGAAACAGGTCACTAAGGATGATCCAAAGGCGCCACTCCAGCACGCCAAAAGAGTTGAAGGCCTGGACAAAGGTGGCCTGGATCATCACGAATCCTTCTACAACCATGAAGGATTCAAGGAATGATAGGCTTGCTCAAAGTTACCGTTGGGAAGAATTCATTTTGTCGAAGCATATTGACCATTTATGTTATGATAAATACATGAGTATTTTTGTAAAAATAAATTCTTGATATTCATTGGCAAACGATTATAAAAATTGTAATTCGATTATTTGTATTCACGAAATTCATTTTATGGCGGTAATTATTATGAATTTATAACAAATTTCCCATGTCACCAATAAATATTTGTATTCCGTTACTAATTGATTATGCCTAATTTTTTTAAAGGTATTTTTTTATTTAACCCATCAAATTATTTAATCACGGACTTGTTATAAATTGAACTTAATTCTAAAATTATCCTGTCAGTAATTTTATCAAATCCCTCATTTTACTAAACCGGTTTTACCCCTCCCGTCCACTTTAACTCACTAAAAACCTAAAACTATCCATTCCTCTTTCTCTTCATTTGATACTTATCATGTTTTAATGTCTTTTTAATATTTTGTACTCTGCTGTCACCGTACCTATGTGCCAAACTGCGAGTTCTAACTTTTTGAAACAAGAAGCTTCTACTTTCCAATATTTTTTCATGTTATATATATATATATATTACTATTAAATTCACTTACGGTTCTCAATTATTGTTTAAGCTTAGTGTTTTTTTTCCTATAAAAAACTACTTTCCATTGGTAAAAGTATAATGCAAGCTTTCGTTTATAAATTTGAGTTTTAAGATTTGTTTTGATTGGTAATATAATATTAGTTTGATTTATATTGCAGGTAAAGGTGAAGAACTTTTTGGGTTTTCCTATTTGGTAATTGTATTTTTTTTTAATCATTTCTTTTTAGTAGCTTGCCGTTTTAATTTTTATGAACTTATTTGGGTATTGATATTTTGACCCTTAGTTAATCGGAGGTTTTTAAGAAAAGGCTATTGTAAGGTATGTACTATTGTTAAGACTACAGCTATAAGTGCTCCTAGGACTATCACCGGCGACGATGGTGTCCATCGGCGAAAGGAAGAAGAACAGGTGAAGGAGAAGAGGATGGTCTAGGGTTTCTGGTCTGAGATCAGAGTCCCTCTTCTCCCTTGAGAAACGACTGTCTCAAGAGTCGTTTCTCACTCTTTTATGTCTTGGGCCTGGATCGAAGTAGACTAACCAACGAGGCCAATTCAAGCTCATCAATCAGCCTATCACACATGAATAAGTTGTGTGACCAAATGGTATTAATCAGGCATCACTCAAATAATTGTCACATGTTTAAATCAATAAATTGAAACTACATGTAATGCCTTATCCACAATTCTGTTGTAACAAGAAAGATTCCCCACTGCTGCACTAACTATGTATAAATAGCAGCAGTGGAAATCACAAATGTTCAAGGAAAAGAAATACAACAAAATCAATATACATATCTCTTCGTTCTTCTCATTTCTTCAAACTTCGACTTGGTATCAGAGCACACTAAGCCATCAATGGCAAATCCTGATTCCCCATCACTCAGTTGTGACTCTCTAGGCTCTGTCCTTCCAAGCAACTTCACTAGCAGCACCAAAAACTCCAACCTGCACAACATGAACAACAACAACAATCACAACGTTAGACTGGACAGAAACAACTACTTGCTGTGGAAAACTATGGTTCTTCCTATGATCAAAGGGAATAAACTAGGTGGATATATTACAGGGGACAAACCCTGTCCAGGAAAGTTTATCACTAGTCCTGAAGGGAATGTAAGTGAAAATCCTGAATATGAAGAGTGGATTGCTAAAGATCAACTACTTCTTGGCTGTCTGTACTCAACAATGAGTTCTGATGTAGCAGCCCAGCTGATGGAAGAAGAGACCTCAAAGGATCTCTGGGAAGCTGCTAGCAGGCTGTCTGGCTCACAAACTAGAGCCAGAATTACCTACTTCAAGTCTGAGTTTCAGAGAACTCGTAAAGGTAACACTCCAATGCATGACTATCTTAACAAAATGAAGTCTATAGCTGATAATCTACTGCTTGCTGGGTGTGGTGTGTCTATGGATGACCTAATTACTCAATTCCTAGCTGGTTTGGACTCTGAGTATACACCTATTGTGGTGAGTCTAACTGATAAGGAAGACCTCAGTTGGCTGGATTTACAAACAAGTCTGCTCACATTTGAGAGCAGACTTGAACAACTACTGAGTATTCAAAATAATATGTCTAATGTCAGCATAGCCTCTGTGAACTTTACTCAAAAGACAAATGGAAAACAACAACAACATAACAACAGCACTAGAGGGTACTATGGTGGCTCTAGAGGACAGAATAGAGGGTATAGAGGCAGGTCCTACTACCCTAACAATAACAGAGGCAGAGGACAATTCTACAGGGGGAAAGGAGGTAGATCATTTCAGAACAAACCTACCTGTCAAATTTGTAGTAGATTTGGACACTCAGCTCCAGTGTACTACTACAGAGATGATCCTTCTGTGATGGGAAATACACATGCAGAGCAAACCAAAAGTGAAGGTGATCAGACAACTTACATCACTACTCAGGATATTGCAGTTGACAATGCCTGGTTTGCTGACAATGGTGCTAGCCACCATGTCACAGGCAACTCAGGTCTCTTAACCCAGAAGTCTGAGTATACAGGTACTAAGAGTGTTATGGTTGGTAGTGGTCAAAAACTCCCTATCAAAAACATTGGTAACTCTAAACTTTATTCCAACACTAAATCACCTATCTATTTGTCTGATGTTCTACATGTACCCTCAATTAACAAAAATTTACTATCCGTTTCCCAATTAACTAATCATAACAGAGTTTTTGTTGAGTTTCATAGTGGTTTTTGCTTTGTGAAGGACAAGGACACAGGGATTATTCTTCTAAGAGGGATGTCTGAGAATGGGCTATACAGATTGGACAGCTACCCCAAGTCACAAGAAAGTCAGGCTTCTTCTAGTTCACCTAAAGTTTTTCAGTCCAATGTTCATGTTAATGTTTCTAATTCCCTAAACGATGGATGGCATAGGAAACTTGGCCATCCATCTCTAGAAATTTTGAATTTTGTTCTTAAGCTTTGTAATCTCACTACCACTGGAAAGAATGAATTGAGTTTTGTGAGGCTTGCCAATTAGGCAAGTCTCACAGTTTGCCCTATTCTGTGTCTAGGTCCTATGCATCTAATGTTCTGGATCTCATACACACAGATGTATGGGGTCCTTCTCATGTTGTCTCTACAGAGGGACACAGATTCTATGTGATTTTCATTGATGACCACACAAGGTATACTTGGTTCTATCCCCTAAAAGATAAAAGTCAAGTGTTCAACACATTCAAAACATTCAAAACACTTGTTGAAAAACAATTTGACAGATCAATTAAAGTTGTCCAGAGTGATTGGGGTGGTGAATACAGACCCTTTCACTCTTTTTCTCAAGAAAATGGTTTCATACTTAGGAGATCTTGCCCACATACCTCAGCCCAAAATGGCAGGGCTGAGAGAAAGCATAGGCATCTTGTTGAAACAGGTCTCACTCTTCTAGCTCAGTCTGGGTTACCTTACAAGTTTTGGGTCCATTATTTTCAAACATCTATCTTTCTCATTAATAGATTACCAACACCAATCCTTTCTCACAAATCACCTTAGAACTTCTCTATCATAAAATACCCTATTACTTTATCCTAAAGACATTTGGTTGTGCATGTTACCCCTGTCTAAGGCCCTACCAGTCACAGAAATTTCAGTTTCATACTACTAAATGTGTTTTCTTGGGGTACAGTCTACATCATAAGGGTTATATCTGTTTGGATCCTAGAAACAGGGTTTATGTGTCTAGAAATGTTATATTCAATGAAAAGGAGTTCCCTTTTCTCCTAAATTCTTTCTATGGTCAACACTCGGAATTTGTGTCAACTCCTACTTGGCTTCCTAGTCTGCCTACTTCTCTTGTGACTCCTGGTGGTCTATCTTCTACTGCAACTCAATCTCATGACTCATATGATCAGATGATCTCCTCAACTCCTAGTTCCACTCAAGGTAAGATCACTCCTCACACTACTCAAACTCCTGATACTCACACTACTATCTCTACTAATCCATCCTCTCACACCAGAACTGCTCATTCATCTCACAGTGACACTATACTACCCCTCAATCCTAACTCAGCACATCCTAACACTAAAACCACTTTCCTCTACATGAATCCTACACTATCCATACAACTACCCTTTGACCCTCCTGTTTCCACACAACACCAACCTCCCTCTCTCAAAGCTCACACTATGGAAACAAGATTCCAAGATGGTACACTTAAACCTCAAACACCCTATGTTGGCTCTATGACCACTACTACCCCTCTCACTCTTGAACCTACAAAATACTCAGAAGCTTCTACCAATCCCCACTGGGTTGCTGCTATGAATTCTGAATTTCAGGCTCTCATGAATAACAAGACGTGGGCCCTAGTTCCTTGGTCACCTAAATTTAATGTAGTGGGTTGCAAATGGGTCTTTAAGGTTAAGTACAACAGGGATGGTTCAGTGCAAAGACACAAGGAAAGGTTAGTGGCTAAGGGATTTCATCAAACTCGTGGAGTTGATTTTTCAGAGACGTTTAGTCCAGTCATTAAACCATGTACTATAAGGTTGGTCTTGGCTATACCATTGTCTAAAGGATGGGAAATACTTCAGTTGGACATAAACAATGCATTTCTGAATGGTTTCCTAAGTGAGGATGTTTATATGGCTCAACGAGAGGGATTTAGAGACTCTGGGAATCCTACATACATGTGCAAACTTCACAAAGCTCTGTATGGGCTAAAACAGGCTCCAAGAGCCTGGTACTCTAGACTAAAGGACACTCTACTAAGCTGGGGGTTCAACAACTCAAGAGCAGATTGCTACTTGTTTTATTTTGTCTATCACTTAACTGTTATTTTAATACTGGTTTACGTAGATGACATTATAGTGACAGGGTCTCAATCTACATGTCTGACTCAGTTCATTCAAAGACTCAATGCTTGTTTCTCCTTAAAGGACATGGGGTCACTCCATCTATTCCTGAGAATAGAAGCTCATCGTGACCAGACCGGCATCTACTTGACACAACAACAATATATAACCAACTTACTTGCAAGTCAGGGACTCTCCATGTCCAAGCCATGTCCGACGCCTATGGAAGCTGGGGTGCATCTTTCTAGTTCTTCTGGCACACTTCTCTCTGATCCAACACCGTTTCGAAGCTTGTTGGGGGCCCTTCAGTATCTCACGCACACTCGACCAGACATTGCTTTCGCTGTCAACAAATTAAGTCAGTATCAGCAAAAGCCTACAACTATACATTGGTAGTGTTTGAAGCGAGTTTTGATATACTTATTTGGCTCACGGTGGATTGGCCTTCACATTAAACCATCCAGCCATTTGTACCTTCATGGATTCTCTGATGCAGACTGGGCCTCCTCGGTGGATGACAGACGAAGTGTTGGGGCGTACTGTGTCTACTTTGGGGAGTCACTGATTTCATGGTATTCAAAGAAGCAACATGTTGTTGCACAGTCCTCCACAGAGTCAGAATATCGTGCACTTGCTAACCTGGCCTCCGAACTGATTTGGCTTCGCTCCGTTCTGACAAAAATCAAACTTCCAGTCACACCACCGTCTGTCATATGGTGCGACAATCTGGGTGCCAGCTCCCTTGCCTCAAATCCAGTGTTTCATGCACGAACGAAGCACATCGAACTCGATGTTCACTTCGTTCGTGACCAGGTCCTTCAGGGAGCTTTACAAATCCGATACGTCCCCTCTCACGATCAACTTGCCGACTGCCTCACGAAGCCATTAACTCACTCCCGATTCGCTTTTCTTCGAGACAAACTCGGTCTCGTAAACTCACCCCTTCGTTTGCGGGGGATGTTAAGACTACAGCTATAAGTGCTCCTAGGACTATCACCGGCGACGATGGTGACAATCGGCGAAAGGAAGAAGAACAGATGAAGGAGAAGAGGCTGGTCTAGGGTTTTTGGTCTGAGATCAGAGTCCCTCTTCTCCCTTGAGAAACGACTGTCTCAAGAGTCGTTTCTCACTCTTTTATGTCTTGGGCCTGGATCGAAGTAGCCCAACCAACCAGGCCAATTCAAGCTCATCAATCAGCCTATCACACATGAATAAGTTGTGTGACCAAATGGTATTAATCAGGCATCACTCAAATAATTGTCACATGTTTAAATCAATAAATTGTAACTACATGTAATGCCTTATCCACAATTCTGTTGTAACAAGAAAGATTCCCCACTGCTGCACTAAATGTGTATAAATAGCAGCAGTGGGAATCACAAATGTTCAAAGAAAAGAAATACAACAAACTCAATATACATATCTCTTCATTCTTCTCATTTCTTCAAACTTCGACTACTATGTATAATGTTATTTGTAATGTTAATTTCGAATTCGGGTGTAGGGTACCTTCAAATGTTATCGATCAACACATTTGTCATTATAACGTTTTAGTTTTGTTTTTTCAGTTATTTTAATTAATATCTTTTTTATTAAAATCTGGGAAGAGTCTCAAAATGAAGATTTTGTTTTTTATCTATAAAATTTACGTTAAATCACTAAATTACACGTGGTTCAATCACTAATATATACATTTGTATTTTGTTATAATGGTTTAAAAAAATTTGATAACTTATTACAAAATAATAATTGTTTAACAAATTTTTTAAATGCGCATCTTAATTCTTCATACAACTCATGCAATCTTTGTTATAACTGTGAACGCAATCCTCGTCGTAACTTTGAATATAATGTTCACCATAACTCTAAATTTTATCCCCGTATTAATACCTTGTCATATGAACTATTCGTATGTTGACTGTTGTTTTATTTCACTTCATATTCTTATTTTTAACCCTTCGATATACGAAATCCCCCATGTCTTATGATTCTTATCGTCACATTAGCTTTATTTAATCGGTCTTAATAAAAATTCTATTATACCTTTGGAATATCGTCTGTCTTATCAGGACTCTCCGCCTTTCGACAAACTATTTAAAATATATATTTAAAACTAAAACCAAACAAGGCGAGGTCATAACAATTTATATAAAATAATCATATCAACCACTATAATAAGGTAGGAGAGTTGAAACGTTAGTTTTTACAAAGTCGAACTTTTTATATATCGTATCATAGGGATGAGCCCTCTTATTCGATAGGAAACCTTAAAGACAAAATATAACATTTGTCCTTTTTCCTTATTCTACTCTACATAACTAAACCTACACCGCAAAAAAACGAAAGTAACATAGTTGAATTTTAAGCAAGTAGGGCTTCTGAGTTTCTATAAAAGGTATTAAAACGGCATGAACTAACACATCAAAACAACTTTCAATATAGCATAAAGAAAAAAGATATATTAAAATGGCATTGAAATTTGTTTTCTTAGTTAGTCTCTTGGTAGTTTCAATGGCAGGGGTAGTCAAAGTAGCTGAAGCCCAAACTGTGTTGAACAAGATCCAAGGGACTATATTTTGCACAGCCAATGCCAATATTAATAATGGCACTACAACTACTCCCGTCTTTGCCAGTGAGTACCACTTCTTCATACTATTAATAAGTCTCTTCCTCTTTTGATTTGTAAAGATTGTTTAGTTGTGGATAAAAAATGATTGAAGTAAAAGAAGGTATAACTAAATTATGATACTTTTATAAATGTCTGCAGATGCATTGGTGAACCTAAGGTGTTTAGGGAGTGTAGTCGGAAGTGACACAACCAACTCAGCAGGACTCTTCTCAATCTTAAAACTTTATCCGGCTAATACCATCCTCTCAAACTGCTCTGTAGTCTTGGTTTCTCCTCTTTCTGGCTGTAACTCTACGCTTCCCACCGTTAGCGCTGGTCTCACTGCTCCTTTGAAATACGTCGGAAGAATCCTCGGAGTTTTTAACTTTGTCACTCTTAACTTTGCATAAGCTTAGTTTATATATGTACGTATATGGACGACCACGAGTGTTTTATAGTAATAGAATGCTCTATATGTTAATAAGGTCATCATCAAATCAAATGTAATGTTTTATATCGGAATAAACTAAGTCCTTGTTTGCCTTTCCTACTTTTCTTTTTGCCGTGTTTTATGTGATTTTTTATTTATGAATATCAATTAATTAATGAAAGCCTAAAAAGATAGCTTTTAGCACATGAACTCGTTTTAATAGAATAATACGTAATTAATAGAAATGCGGGGTCCAACGAAAAAAACAACATATTAGCGAGTGAAATATATATTCTTATATAGATATAAGCACTATCTAATTTTGATTTTATTAGATATCCTCTAATAAAATTATATCTAGGGTGGGTTTTTTGTCCGGAATAAAACTAAAACTCTCATGTTATATATCAAAAACGTGATCGAATTACTTCCACCGCTGCGTTCTAAACAATATGTTTAATTTACAGCAGTGGGACAATACCATTGTTTGCCGACTAAAGCGGATAAGTTTGATAAGAAGGGTTAGAATCAATCCCGTGTTTGGTCCTATACTCCGTATCCTTTAAACCAAAAAGTGTTTAATTTAACCATATACCCATGTAAAATTAGTATTTAATATATAAAATAAAGAATATACCTCAACGATTGGGGATCTTTTGAGATTTTAAGAAAAACAAAGCCATGAACCCATTTTTATCAAATTTTTAGGGTGGTTCCGCAACAAATTGGCAAAAGGACCAAAACGGAACTTCAACGATAGACGGCCTCTCTTCCGTAGTTCATATTACAGTGTTAATTTTTTATTGGTTGCACTTTTTTACCGTTTATTACCAATGCTTCCATCCTCTTTGGCGGTCAACTATTCCTCAATATAATAACGAATTAATTTTATAATTTTAGAACTATTTATTCCAATATTTATTACGAAATGTTTTTTCTACTAGTATTCTTTTAAATGATTTTTTTTTAATTTGAATCATATTTTATTTATTATATGTAGGAGTAATAATTTACATCACTAAGGGTTTGTAATTTGTATGGGTATCAAATAAAGGGTTATTTTAATATATTTCGACAAAAAATACAAATAAAAAATTAAGATTAATAATTATTAATCTTAGAAAAAAATATATATAGCGATTCGAAGAAAATCTCAATCAAATACTTAAATCATTTCAGATAGAACAAGAGAGAAAGGAAAAAAAAATTATGTCCACGTATCTCATTTCGTACCTTTACATTTTAAGTTTCATCCCTCATTACGGTTATCAGTTAGACAATTTAAATAATAGATGTAACGTTTAACTAAAATACGAATATACTATATCTTTATTCTCATATTATATACAGAATATTGCTTTATCACGAGTCCTCGTAGTCTTTGAGTTGGAGGGTAATGAAACTTAAGGAATATATAATAGTCATATATAATATCCGGATAGTGTTATTTTCTTGCTCTTCTTCGCATTTGAGGGAGTTTGTTTGTTTTATTTGTTCAGTTTTGTAATTCTGTCTTTATTTATCTTTTCTGTTGAGCCGTCGTTAATGATACCAAGTCTTACGACTTGGTTATATTAATTTTCCAAGCCAAACTGTTGTCGGAGACGTCTCCAACTTGGTTCGTACTTATATGTTCATGCCGTGTTAAAAACCTTTAACGACATGATTTTGAATCAGAAAAGAGATTTCAAGCAATGAAAGATCTATTCACTCTATCAATAACCGAACCAGATCTAGTGTATCATATGGGATTTGCCTTTTCTATTGATTCCAACGGATTGGATCAAAGACAATTCTTGAATGAGGTATTCTACTCGAGGATGAACAAAACGTCCATTGAGGAAATTTTTTTTATTTTTCTAAAGGAAAATAGTGCAACTAACAATTAGTAGGCTGCTAGGATGTTACTTGCTTCTTCGGCATACTTCTTTGGTTTGTGAAGAATGAATTGAAGACTATATATAAATGTATATGCTTTATGTGATTATATTATGTTGTAGATGTCGTGGACCTTGTGTTAGAGAAATTACTGAATGTCATAGGTGACTTTGTGTAGATGGTAAGCATGTAGGTAACATAGTGGTGTTTTAAGAGAATGTGTTTGGTAGTGATTGACGTAATAAATGGTTATAGTTTATATAAGTGAAGATCTATCTGTTTGTTCAACTTTGTGGTTTCCTAATCTTTCCTTACAAGATTGGGCACAATATGGTCCATTACGTAGCCAGAAAAGTGGAAAGTACCCCTCAGCTGATTCGTGGGATCGACCCGATTCAACATATTGTGTAAGCTCGTGGGCTTGTAGTAATTCACATATTATGTAGGCTCAGTGGGCGTAGCCAATTAGCTCATTTATATTATTTAGACTTATTTAGTCTTAACATAGTATAGCCCATTTGCATGGCCCGTAGGCAAGATCAGTGACCGTTTGCGTCGTTATAAGGAAAGAGAAAATTATAAAATAAACACATAAAAAGGAAAAAACAGGAGATGAAGACGAAGATCACTTGGTGTACATGTAAATAACTTGGTTTATATCATTTGTGTCGTGGAGATGGAGATCATTTGGCAGATATCCTTATCTATCGTAGAGATGGAGATTATTTGGCAGATATCCCTATCTATCGTGAAGATGTAGATTATTTGACAAATATCCCTATCTATCGTGGAGATGGAGCTAATTTTGATTACATCATTTTCTATTACGGAGATGCAAATTGTTTGGCTTACGATATTTTTTAATATCTAGAGGGAGATCATTTTGGCTTATAACATTTTCTATCATAGAGATGGAGATTACTTGCCATGTAGCCTTATCGAACATGAAGATGGAGATTACTTAGCTTATTGGCCTATAGCCTTATCGAGCATGGAGATGGAGATTACTTAGCTTATGGTATTTTCGAGCATCGAGATGGAGATTGTTTGGCATATAGCCTTATATATCATGGATACGGGTTGACAACTATTGTTTTTGAAGGTTTATTACACAATCGTTTTTGAAGGTTTATTACACAATCGTTTTTTGTTGTTGGTGAACATTGGCTTGAACTATTGGTGAACTAGAGACTAATGTTGAATTGTTGATTAGCGTTGAATCAGAGACGATTGAATTAGAGACGATTTGATTGAAAACTTTGGCGAGCCCTTACCATCAATACTCGTGGTTTTTCTCAAGATGTATACTGGAGTTGAAAAGTATAATTTTAATCAATAATTGAGTAATTGCGTCATTTATTCATAGTTCGAGTAGGAAATTATATTTTCATATAATTTCAATATAAATATTTATAGTTAATGCACATTTGAATATAATTTGTTTTAGTATAGTGTATTTAAATATTATTTGAGAATTCAAATAATTGATACATATTTTGAAATCATAGGCGATGTATCAATATATGTATGTTTATCTATAATTACATATATTATATTGAATAAAAAACGTTGATTCATGCAATTTAAATTTTTGCCCAATTTAATTTAAAAATTTATATTTAATGTATATTTTGAAATATTCTTTTAATCTTTTGTATATATTTATTATAAATATCATTTATTTCAAATATCTTTACCGATTCGTATAATAATATTTTTCAAAGCAAATGAATAGATTTGTCATTTTAGTTGATTTTAAAGTATAAATATGTATAAATATATTTAATTTAGTAGATATTAGCCGGGTTATGGACCCAAAACCATTTTAGAAAAAATAATAATTTAATGGAAACAAGCTTTAATATATAAATACTTAAAAAACAAATTGGAGTAAGATATTAACTTGTATATCAATATTTATATCAAGGGTATAAATTTACAACATATATGCATTCATAACAGGATATATTCACGTGCATAATTTGTAACTTGAAATTTGAAATGAACTTAAAAGGATATAATCATTTTATATAAAAAGAAGAATTTACTGTGATTCCTTACGTGTAAGGAGTAATGTTATTGACCTTTAAATTGAGAGAATTAGTATCGATTCGTGGATTGAGATTGTTGGAGCTAAGTTGGGTACCTTTAAGGATAAATATGATTGACCTTTAAATTGAGAGAATCAGTATTGATCATCGTCGATTGAGATTGTTTTGAAAAGTTTAGGATTTGAGATCTCTCTTCTCTATGATTATTATAATGTCGACATTTGGTTCTTTCTTTCCTTTAGTTTGAGACGGTTTTTTTAAAAAAGTGAAGAGTCATATTCTTTATATTGACAGAATCCATGATTTAAGCATAGCATAATGTTTCATCGATTCACCATCATTACCAAAATTTGAATCGAGAAGTAAAACAATTAACAGAGAAAAAAATAATCGACTAAACTTGTTTTATCTTAATCGTTCCTCTAACTTGATTACACTGATTATAGACAAAAAAAACTTTGATAAAATGTTTGACTCAATATATTCGTTTGATCAATCAAATCTTCAATTGGGATTCTTTTATGTTGTCGAATTCACATAAACTATAAAAACGAAAACAGTTTGAAAACAATTTTTGGGTAATAATCTCTTTTTATACCAAAACAATTTTAATTTTAAAAAAAAATTGAGAAATAAAATATTGTTTCCACATACGATACTAATTTGATGAGAATACAATCTCAATCATATATATATATATCATTTTAGAGAGAAAAAGAGAAACAAAACAAAAATATAATATTATTATCGTGTATCCAATTTTATGCCTTTACATTTCGAGTTCTTCCTATTTCTAGGAGTTATACAATACCATATATCTCTCCATATTTATTGCTTTTAGTTATATAATTTAAATAATAGATGTAACGTTCAATTAACATACAAATATATTATATTTCTATTCGAATATTATATATCATATATCTCTCCATATTATATATTTGTATTCGAATATCACATGGAAACAATTAAAAGTTAAAAAAATATACATTAAACTTAATAATATTACAACAATACAACATCATAATGATAATGATAATGATAATGATAATGATAATGATAATGATAATGATAATAAGATAATGATAATAATAATTATTATTAAGCAGATATCAAGAGTAGGTTTATAGTGAATAGAAATGTATTAAAATAAAATTGGATATGGTAGAAATTAGAGTTAATTAAAGAATGTCTTATTCATTATGGTTGTTTAAAATTTAATTATAGATCTAATAAATATCTACATTTTCCAGTTAATTGTTCTTTCATTTAGTCTACTATATATTCGAGAACATGGATTATTGATTGCTCAATGTATTCGAACAAAAGTATTTATACTCTTAGTAGTAGTCTTTTTAGTCTTTGCGCGAATAACAAGGAAGGACTAGCTCATTTTTTCAAATGACTTTGCTATTGCCTGAAGCACTAGTTATCTATGTCGAATTACAACTGCTTCTTTCGAGACAATTTTTGAGGTATATTATATATGTCCTCATATACTATTTGTTTGGTCAAATCTTGTCATTTTGGTTTGAAATGGATTCAGATTGCTTTATTTTTTTGTTGAACGTGGTAGAGTAGCCTTCCTTCTCTCCAATCTTATATTTTTGTTTGAAGTGTTTCTTTCTATTAAACTTCTCATGGTAGGTAAAGTTGTGATCTAGTTAATCTTTTTATAGAGGTATTCTAGTAGCCCTTATTCTTTGACGAATGTTTAGGGAAAAAGTACAGTTGTTCTATAATTTTCTTTTATTTTTGGGCTGAAACACGTAATTTATTCCGGCACGTTTAGTTTTTGTTAAATATTTAAACAACCCTCATAATACTTAAAGGCTAATTAGGTAAATAAATATATTTGCATTTTTCTTCAACTATCTGAAGTACTATTGAAATAAATTTTATCAAAACATGTATGTTATGTAGATATAAAATTTACGCTTTATTTCGTTTCCAAGTGATAAATAATATTAGGTTGGAGGGCTTGATATATTTTTTTCTAAGTGTAAGAGAGTGTCACGTAGTTTACATATGTCGGAAAGCCGCCTTTCTTAGGTATGTTCATACCCCCGCTTTTCCCAGAATATTGGCTCCATTCTTTTCTAGATCTTGGTCATTTATCAGGTGAATTAATTTTAGCCATAATCATAATAGAAATAAAAATATATAATTTTAACTAAGTCATAACATTTTTTATAAACACAACGCTTTTCAATTCTCTATTTTGTTTCATCAATTTTCCAATTCTTCTCCATTCTTACTTTTCAATCATTTTTTTGTTAGTTGTTAGTTTATTATCAACGTTTCATATTTTCGTGTAGGTTGTGAAAGAAAGAAGTAATGGAACTTCTAATAGTCAGAATGATTGAATCAATTACTCCAATATTGTTGGTTCTTTTGGTGTAGATGAGGTTTGAGAGACTTCTCATCTGATTCATGCTTGTCATCTCTAGTATTTCCTATCGTTCACACAACATCCTTCGAAGGTTTTGATCAGTTAGATGCAATAGGAAAGTTTAACTTTAAATATTTTGACAAAGCTTTCCCTTAAACTACTACCATTTCTAACGATGTGACTTTCGATGGAGAGTCCTTTGAAGTTTCCAAGGAACACGATGAAATGGGCTTGTAGTTTTAGGCTATATAAGGTCAATTGTTGACTTGGAGAGGCAAGTAAGATCTCAATTCAAGGATATTACTTCCCTCGAAATGAAAATAGAAGTTTTAAGAAGGTTGAAATTTTGGGTAAGGAAGTGAAGACTCTTAATGAAGTGTTGGTTCAATCCAAACACGATTATGATCAAGTGCAATCTAAGTTTTCTGATTTGTAGAAAAAAAATTACTTCTTTGAAGGACCAACATGCTAAGGATAAAAATAAATTTAAACATTTATCCAGAGAAAAAAAAAACTTGGAAAAAATTTCCTAATAAGAAAGAAAATGAAATTACCACTCTCAAAGAAATGAGTGTAAAGGACATCGCCGATGTTGTGGATGCATATGCTGATACAGTGTTGAAATCTATGGATAAGAGGGATGAATCCATAAATTCATATATGGTACTATTATTTCATAATACATTTCGTAAGCGGTCTCTTGGGGAGTTATGAAAATATGTACCACATGGTCAGATTTCATAGTCTGTCTATGGGTGATAAATTAAATATTTCTTCGGATGACTCCGATAAATACGAATCTGAAGATGATGGTGATAATCCAGAGAAAGAGGAAAAAAACATAGGGAAGGAAGTAGAAGAGAAGGAAAGCGGAGGGAAAGAGCCCTAAGGCTAACAATTTTTATATGTATGTGTTTTGAACTGAAGTCTTTGATATGTGCAAGGCGTTTTGTCGTATTTGGATCAGATTACCTTGTAACTTTGTTTGTGTAAGTCCTTCGTGTATCCAAGGAATTCTTTTTGTGTAGATCAAATGTATTTCATGTCATCTTCATCCCATCAGGCCATACGAAGGTAATCCACTCAAAGGAAACAAAACGTTAATCCCATCAGGCCATTTGAACGTGATCCATTCGAAAGCAACAAAACTTTAATCATGTTAGGCCATTCGAAGGTAATCCATTTGGAGGCAATATGAATTTATTCCCATCACGCCATTCCAAGATGATCCATTGTAAGGTAACAAAACTTTAATCATATCGGGCCATTCAAAGGTAATCCATTCGAAGGCAACCACACATTAATCGCATCAAGACATTCGAAGGTGATCCATTTGAAGGGAACAAAACTTTAATCACATCAAGAAATTCGAAGGTAATCCATTCGAAGGAAACAGAACTTTAATCCCATTGGCCCATTCGAATATAATCCATCTGAAGGAAACAAATCTTTAATCCCATCAAAAATAGCAAAGATACTTTTAAATAAAAAAGTGGTAGATTATTTACGATTCTAACACCTCATTAAAACTTCCTCGCGCCACCAGGGTAGGAAAGAGTATGTCGCTAATATTTACATTGAGCAAGAACATATATATATATATACAAGATAAGTTTATTTTAAGTATAACCTTAGATATTTAAGATTCCAAGGGTGCTTCAACAGGTTGTCTTTTTTTTGTCTAAAATCTGGTATGTTCCTTGTCTAACCTTCTCATATACCATGTATGGTCCTTCTTAGTTCGAAGCCAACTTTCCAAACTTCTTTCCGTTTGTATGAAAAAATACTTTTTTTAGAACTTTATCTACCACTTGAAAACTTCTCCTTCTTACTTTAGATACACACGTGCTTCTCATCAAGCTTTGATAATGCACATTTTTTATATGACCTTTTACTCTCCTTTATTCAATCAAATCCAACTGAGCCCTTACTGTCATCTCATTAATTTCTTCAACTTTAAAATCAGGAATAACGGATTCTATAGGTGTAAGTATTCATCCCATAAACTAAAGAAAATGCGATTCATGTGTGGTTGTGTGGGGAGTAGTTTGGTATGCTCATAGTACTTCTTGTAAATAACTTGTCCATTTTCTAGGTGCTCCCTCCAAATTATTTTTTAAACCCATTAAAATTGTTCAGTTTGCTACCTCAACTTGTCCATTGGTATTAGGAGGAAAAAGATAATAGAAACAATGTTAAATCCCTCTTGATGCACAAAATATTTTCATGTCTTTGTTTTCCAATTGAGGACCATTATCTGTAGTAATACGCCTGGAAATGACAAACCAGCATCATATGTTGGAGAGAATACATTTTATCACTTCTTTAGATGTTGTCCCGAATAAGGGTGAAGCTTCTAACCACTTGGAAGAGTAGTATATTGCTAAAATTATAGTGCGAAAACCTCTATAAGCAATCGGAAGAGGTCCGACTAGATCAAGCCCCCATCTGTCAAATGACACTGCTTCGAATGCAACCTCTAAGGGGATTTTTGGTGCATAGATTGCATTTCCATACCTTTGACAAGTGTCACATCTCCTCATTCTTCTTTAACATCTGCCATATTAGAAGGCCAATTATACCACACTAACAAGACTCTTCAAGTTCAAGCTTTATAGCCAGAATGTGTCGATCTTTCCCCATCATATATTTCTAATAGGAAATTTTGAGATTTGTTGGATCCGAGGCAACACTACAAAGAGATGCTAAAAGAGTGCTTTTTATAACAAAAAAACCCCTATTAGAACTAAAAATCCATGAGCTTTGTATTTTAGCTTTTTGGTGGAAATCTTGTTCATAATTTGAGGACAATTGAATTATTTGGCATTTATTAAAACTTAGAAAAATTGAGCACACTTGTTTAATGACCTTAAAATAAACCTGTTGAACGCTGCCAATATTCTGGTCAATATCTAAACTTCTTTAGTATTACGAGATAGATCCATAGCCAAATAAAAATCCAATTTGTCTGGGTCAGCTTGAATTCCTATCTCACTTATAATGTAACCCATAAATATTTCAGTACATTTCTTATGATTTAATTTCAAGTTGATGTCTTCCAAATTAGAAACTATTTATTGGAGGTCACAGATGTGATACTGCTCTTTAAGGCTTTAAACTATCATATCATCGATATAAACTTATACATTCTTCCAACCTGGTTAGCAAATACTTTATTCACCAGTGGCTCATAAGTGGCTCCAACATTCTTCAACCGAAAAGGAACTACTTTATAGTAGTGAAGTCCCCTGTCGGTAATAAAAGTAGTGTGATATTGATCGCTCAGATCATCTGTCTCTAATTATACCAGGAAAACGAATCCATGAAGGATAACAACTTCTTTCCCGATGTGGAATCTACTAGTTGATCTATCTAGGATACTGGAGACGAATCCTTAGGGAAAGCTCTGTGAAATCAATTCACATACGCCATTTTATATTTTCCTTCTTGACAAGGACCGGATTATAGTGCAACGACTATAATGGGATTCTTTGATATACCCCACCTTAGTTAACCGATCTACGTTATGGACTATGGCATCCGATTATCTCTTGAAAAAGCTTTCATTCTTTGCACCACTGGTCCCGCTTCAGATCTAACATATAGTTTATGGTTAATTACACTTATTGGTACTCCAGTTACATCCTTGTTGCACCATGCAGACACATGTATGTTACTTGATATAAATGATAATAACTTTTATTTCCATTCTAATGCTAATTTAGATCTGACCCTGACGTTTTTCTCTTCTACCAAGTAATGAATTTCAACTTCTTCAACTGGGAACATATCACTACGAGCATTTCTTGGATCATCTATCTCATTTTATATGGCAGAAGACTCCACTAATTGCTATTCTTTGCCAACTTTAACTGCTTCCAACGATTTTGAAGCAAGAGCAGTGACATGACATTCCATTGCCACCATTTGGCTACTTTGGACGACGTTTACCTTACCTTCCACAAAATATTTCAAAAATTGGTGCACAGTGGACGCTACTGCATGCATCCTGGATAGCCAAGACCTACCAAATATAACATTATAAGACGTCAAACAATCAATCACTACAACCAACACCCAAACCAGCTTCTTGAATGGTCCTTTCCTTAACAAGACCTCTCCTTCAAATTCCCCAATTACATCAACCGAGTTGGGAGTATACACCACTATGTTTTCTATTCGAACGTTATATTACTGAAGGATTCTTCATTTTATTTTAGGTTGATAAAAATAAAATATTTTTCAAACTTCATGTATCAATCAAGATTCCGCATATTCCATTGCCTTCGATGGATGCTCCTATTACCACAACATCTTCTATGGGCCCGCAGTTTCTCTTAGATAATCTTCATAAATACCAATGAAAGAAGCAGGACTCTGATAGAGATGTGTATACATTATTCTTCTAACTAAGTGATTAAACTAGTCACATATCTTTTTCAAAAGCAACTTGAGGGCACAATCATAATATCTCCCCCAAAAATGGTAATAGATTCAAAATAGTTGCACAGATCGGACACTGTTTCCATTTTTTCAACTATCACCCCAACTTGGTTCTGATCCGGATCAGGGTCCAAGCATTCCAAATTTACATAATTTTTTCAATAAATACCATAACATTCTCTTGTTTAAATGTCTCTATACTCAGTATTTGAATATTTTATGATGTAGATTGTGTTGTACTTTCACTAGGTTGAGCATGTATATTAACTTTCTTGCTGCCCCTTTTATTTTTAACAAAAGTAGACAACTTTCCCCTTTTAATCAAGGTTTGCGATTCTTGTTTTAGGGAAATCCAATCTTGATTATCATGGCCCACATCATTATGGTTTTTACAAAAGCGAGTGTTCTAATGTTTTCTAGAAGATTGAGTTGGTTTCGAGTTTCGGCAATGCACAATATTCTTGGTTCTATCATAAATAGTAGCTACATTTTCATATAATTCGGCAAACCATCCAGGTTTGACCCATTGACTCCTCACTGGTCTAGACTGTTGGCCCTGATTTGACTGGGTTTGTCTAGGCCGATGTGAACCTTTTCTCGAATCCTTAGGTCGGTAATTGACTGTAGCTTGGGACTGAGTATTGTCTTGTCGGATAGAAATTATATTAGTAGACCTATTCTGCCATGGTACTCTAGACGTTTTGGTTTCCTCTACTATAATTTTCTTTCGGACCTGATTCAATAATCCTCCCATGCCATCTCTTTTTTCCGAGTTATTGAATCAGCCAAATAACCTGGCATTAGACCTTTCCTTAAAGAAGCGATACTACTACTTGCTCAAAACAATGAGCCAATCCATTCTTTATCTTCACAAAGCGGCTGATGTAGTCCTTTAAAGACTTATTTGGTTCACGTGAGCAATTAATAATAGTATCATCATTCACTTTAAGCTCTTAATTCCCACAAACTGCCTCCGGAAGGCCATCGAGAACAAATCAGAGTTTTTTTTAGATCCTTATGGTAAAATGTTATACTATTTTAATGCACTCCCCTTGAAATTATGGGAGAAGGCCCAACATAACAGTTTATCATCATCATCATCAAAATTCATCATGAAATTTTTGAACTGTTGAAGGTGATTATCAAGATTTTTGCTTCCATTATATTTCTTTATTTTAGAGTTATCAAAGCGCCTTGGTAGATGTCCAGAGATAAATTTTGAGGACAATTGTGATTTCCTCTAGTTATGACTTTAGCTAAACATATCATCCTCATCGGGAGTGTCAAAGATACTTGGCTCAGACTGGATAACAAAGTCATCTCTTAACAACGATCAATACCGTAATCCGTCGATCCTTTTACTTTCCCTTGATATATATTCTCTTTCTCTTTTCCATTTTCTTAGAATTCTTTTTAGTTAACCTCTATTTATTTTCCTGACGATATCTATAAAGCTGAGGGAATAGTGCGCCATCGCACTTGTTCTGGAACACCACAACATAATGGAGTCGCAAAAAGAATGAACATAACACTTTGTGACAAGGCACGAAGTATGCATTCACATTTCGGTGTGGGGAAGGATGTTTAGGTTGAAGCTATCAATACAGTGTGTTACTTGGTGAATCGGTCTCCATCAACGGCTATTGATTGTAAAACTCTTTTTGAGATTTGGTCTGGATCGTCGGCTGATTATGAACATTTGAGGGTGTTCGGTTGTCCTGCGTATACTCATGTAAGAGATAATAAGCTTGATTCGATGGAAAAGAGGTGCATATTTCTAGGATATGCTACTGTAGTGAAGAGATATAGGTTATGGTGTACCTCTCCAAAGTCTCCAGGTTTTCTCATCAGTAGGGACGTTACTTTTAATGAGTTTGCTTTGATTGACAGTCAGAAAGAAGTAGGAGAAATGTTCGAATGAGGATCGATTGTGAGTAAACAGGTGGAGCTTGAAGTAGAATCAGTTCCTAGCAGGTCCAATAATTCAAGTGGTTCTGAGATGGATCTAGAATCAGGAGGGGAAACGTCAGCTTCAGATGATAGTGACGATGATGCGCCTGAACCAGAATAACAATCTTATAGCATAGCATTGGGCAGAGAAAGAAGAGATATTAGGCTTCCAAAAAGGTTTGTGAATCTAGTTGCATATGCTCTGTCAGTTGCAGAAGAAGTTCAGATGCAGGAACCTAGTAGTTACAGAGAAGCTATAGCGAGTTCAGAGGCAGATCGATGGATTGGTGCTATGGGATAGAGATTGAATCACTTCATAAGAATCAAACATGGAAGCTTGTTTACTTGCCCAAGGACAGAACATAGTAGGCAATAAATGGGTGTTCAAGAAAATGGAAGGTAATCCATTGGTTGAGGCATCTCGATTCAAAGCAAGACTGGTCGCAAAGGGTTTTACTCAAAGGGAAGGAATCAACTTCAATGAAGTGTTTTCTCCAGTGGTGAAGAATAGTTCGATTCGAGTTTTGTTAGCCATAATAGTTTTTCAAGATTTAGAGCTTGAGCAGTTGAATGTGAAGACTGCGTTTCCACATGGTGAATTAAATGAGCAAATTTACATGAGACAACCAGAGGGATTTATTGAACCGAATATAGAGGACAAATTTTGTCTGCTGAAGAAGTCACTGTATGGTTTGAAACAGTCACCTAGGCAATGGTACAAACGTTTAGATACATTCATGGTGTCAACAAGGGTTCACGAGGAGTCCATATGATAGTTGTGTGTATCATCAAAAGATGTCAGATGATTCTTATTTTTACTTGTTGTTGTATGTGGATGATATGCTTATTCTTGCTTGTAGTATGTCACACATTGTGCAGTTAAAGAAACAGCTTAGTTCCGAGTTTGAGATGAATGATCTGGGTAGAGCAAATAAAATTCTTGGTATAGAGATTATTAGGAACATAAATTTAGAGAGTATCAATTCGAAAGTTTAAGGAGTTCCTAAACTGGATCGGTGTTCATAGTATAGAGTGAACGCCTTAGGGGAATTTGGTGAGTCAAAAGAAGAGAAGTTTCTTTGTTGATAGTGAAGAAATGATATTCGCCTCAAGAAAAGTTTTGGGGAATGAGTCGAATAGTGCCTTGACAGTGTACCGTGTTTGGCGGTACAGTTTTTTGTCTCTCATAGTGTCATTATGCCTTGACTGTGAACCATGTTCGCCGGTACAGTTTTGTATCATTGACAATGAAGCTAATATGGGTAATATCAAAGATCTCATGTATACGAGCCCATTAGGACTATTATCTAGTAAGTCTATTTATTCTATATAAATAGATTACTAGGGCTACACAAAGAGACAATCTGAAATCTGTACCCTTTTCTATCATAGAGAAACTCTTTTCTGTGACGGTATCCGTGGACATAGACAATTGTCGAACCACGTTAAATCTGGTGTTCATTTAATTCTTTCCTTCACATATGTTCTGTGCTTGAGCCATTTTTGTGATAATTGCATAATAATTTACACTTTGGATCACTTTATTTATTTAATTAAAGCTCAAAAATAGATCCAATAGGGAAACAAAATGCAAAAGTAATTAACTAACATATTTTTCAAAAAATGGTAGTGGATCTATCTAATGGCAGCAAATCCAATAACCGACTGTCCAAATGGATTTCGGATTTCTGGCATCCGACTCTTAGAAACTGTTTTTACCGATATTTTTCTCATGGCTGTAGTTGAGTAGTTCCTGTTTTCCTTTTATCCGTTTTTAGTATAGTAAGAGAGTTGAAATCTTAGTTTTTACAAAGTCGAACGTTATATATATCGTATAATAGGGATGAGCCTTCTTATTCGATACCAAAGCTCCTTATTCTACTATACATAACTAAACCTACACCACGGAAAAACGAAAGTAAAATAATGGAGCAAGTAGGGCTTCTGAGTTTCTATAAAAGGTATTAAAACCGTATGAAGTAACACATCAAACCTACACGAGTATTTTATATGGTATGTACTATGTATTATGTTATTTGTAATGCTAATTTCGAATTCAATATATTATCGAGTGGGGTATAGGGTACCTTCAAATATTATCGATCAACCCATTTATCGTTATAACGTTTTGGTTTTAGTTTTGTTTTTTTAGTTATTTTAATTAATATCATTTCTATTAAAATTTGGGAAGAGTGTTTCAATGAAGATTTTGTTTTTTATCTATAAAATTTACCTGAAATATTCTCCCAATCACTAAATTACACGTGGTTCAATCACCACAATACATTTAACATTTTGTTATAATGATTTAACAAAAAAAATTACAACGTATTATAAAACGATAAGTACGACTATGATTGTCTAGCAAATTTTTCACATGAACGTCTCAGTCCTTCGTACAATCTTCATCATAACTTTAAACGTAATTCGCGTTATAACTTTGAATATAATGCTCACCATAACTCTAAATTTTATCCGCGTATTTATACTTTATCATATGGATTCGTCGTATCTCTGATGTTGACCGTTATTTTATCACTTTATATTCTTATCTTAACCCCTCCACATATGAAATCTCCTATATCTTTTTATTTTTATCATCATACTAGTTTTATTTAATCAGTCTTAACAAAAATTCTATTATACCGTTGGAATATCGTCTTATAGGACTCTCATCGTCCTTCCAACAAACTATTTAAAATATATATTTAAAACTAAAACCAAACAAGGCGAGGTCATAACAATTTATATAAAATAATCATATCTACCACTATAATAAAGTAGGAGAGTTGAAATGTTAGTTTTTACAAAGTCGAACTTTTTATATATCGTATTATAGGGATGAGCCCTCTTATTCGATAGGAAAGCTTCAAGACAAAATATAAAATTTGTCCTCTTTCCTTATTCTAGTCTACATAACTAAACCTACACCACAAAAAAACGAAAGTAACATAGTTGAATTTTAAGCAAGTAGGGCTTCTGAGTTTCTACAAAAGATATTAAAACTGCATGAATTAACACATCAAAACAACTTTCAATATAGCATAAAGAAAAGAGAAATATTAAAATGGCATTGAAATTTGTTGTCTTAGTTAGTCTCTTGGTAATTTCAATGGCAGGGATAGTTAAAGTAGCTGAAGCCCAAACTGTGTTGAACAAGATCGAAGGGACTATATTTTGCACACCCAATGCCAATATTAATAATGGCACTACTACAACTCCCGTCTTTGCCAGTGAGTACAACTTCTTCATACTACTAATAAGTCTCTTCCTCTTTTGATTTATAAAGATTATTACAAGAAGATATAACTAAATTATTATACTTATTAAATGTCTGCAGATGCATTGGTGAACCTAAGGTGTTTAGGGAGTGTAGTTGGAAGTGACACAACCAACTCAGCAGGACTCTTCTCAATCTTAAAACTTTATCCGGCTAATATCATCCTCTCAAACTGCTCTGTAGTTTTGGTTTCTCCTCTTTCTGGCTGTAACTCTACACTTCCCACCGTTAGTGCTGGACTCGCTGCTCCTTTGAAATATGTCGGAAGAATCGTCGGAGTATTTTACTTTGTCACTCTTAACTTTGCATAAGCTAAGTTTATATATGTACGTATATGGTTGACCACGAGTGTTTTATAGTAACAGAATGCTCTATATGTTAATAAGGTCATCATCAAATCAAATGTAATGTTTTATATTTGGGTAAGTGAGATCCTTTCATTCTACTAATATATTAATATATGTTGGAATAAATAATGGCCATGTTTGGCTTTTCTACCTCTTTCTTCTTTCGCCGTTCAACGTTTCATTTTTATGAATATCAGTTAACTGAAACTTTATGGAGATGTCTACCAACTTTTGTGCAATACCTAAGATTTTCAGAACTACATATTACAAATTTACTGGTCATTAACTCCTTACGACTATAACAGAAAAATAACTATATACGCTAAATATTAAAAGTTGAGACTACGAAGAGAGAGTGATTGTAATTTCGTAAAAAATTTATGTATTATTTAATAGTGTTACAACATATGAATACTCATTTGTAATCTGTTCAAGTGTAACAATAATTCGTTACATCTTGTTACACATTTTATTAACATTAATTTCATTTAACACTTTCTATATTTGGGTACTTTGTAACTTTCTTGGACTGAATCAATGGTTTATGTGTCGACCGATCCACTAAAGATCTCGCACATAAAACCATTGTCAGTTAGTATTTTGTCTCAAACCCTAGAACAGTTCCATCTCTTGCAGCTACTGTCTCAAGCTTCTCATCTCCTTTTTCTTCTTCAACTCATCAACCAACCGTCTCTCTTCTCTCTTGCTTACTTCAACTTCCCCCCTCAAACATAGCGGAGGAATACCTAGGCCGAGTTTGTCGCGTAGAAAAATAAATCGGTGTTGGGATAAAAGTTTGGTCAACGAATCGGCCACATGATCGTGAGTAGGAACGTACCTTATATCCAGCAAACCATGGACGACTTGATCGCGAACAAAATGGAGGTTTAATTCAACATGTTTGGTCCTAGCATGAAAGACGAGATTTGACCCCATCAAACTAGCATCGAGGTTGTCACACCAGACCACCGGACAACGATGAAGGGGAAATTCCATTTCTTGAAGAACATCTCTCAGCCATATAAGTTCTGAGGACAAGTTCACGAGAGATCTGTATTCAGACCCAGTACTTGACGTAGAAATAACTTCTTGTTTCTTTGAAGACTAGGAGATAAGATAGTCGCCAAGGAAGACGTAGTAGCCTCCAACTAAACGACAATCATCAACACACACTGCCCAATAAGCATCAGTGAAACCAGTTAGTTGATGGGCATCACTGGGCTTAATGTGAAGTCCCAGCGTCGTTGTACCAGATAAGTAACGCAACACTCTTCTTACATACTGTAAATGCACATTCGTAGGGCATTGCTGAAACTGGCTCAGCTTGTTGACAACAAAAGCAATGTTTGGACGAGTGTGTAATAGATACTGTAATGATCCTAATATGCTTTTGTATCTTGTAGGAGACAAGAGAGGTTCACCGTCATTCTTAGACAAGGAGGAACTGACTCGCATATGAGTAGTGCAAAGATTTGCAGTGGACAACCCTTCTTTGATCAGTAAGTCTTTTATGTACTTAGTTTGAGTCAAATACAGTCCTGAATCGTTTCAAAAGACTTCAATACCCAAAAATAACTTGAGAGACCCAATATCCTTTAGCGAACATTTAGAATTCAATCTTTGAATAAACTCAGTCAAATAGGAAGAATTGTTGCCAATAACAATAAACTGAGTCAAGTAGGAAGAATTCAATCTTTGAAAAAACTAAAAAGTTCATCTGCAGAATTGGTGATAGGAAAGTTTGGTAACACCAGTGACTTAGACACAGAAACAAATGATTTAGAACCAAAAAACCCTGAAAAACATGGAATCTCCGTTTCATTAAAGATAACACTCCTTGACACATAGATTCTCCCACTAGCACTAATACACCTATAGCCCTTGTGAACATCATCAAACCCCAAAACACACATTTGGTAGAATGAAACTGAAATTTGTTAGTTTGGTAGGATCTTATGAAGGGAAATTAAGCACACCAAAAACACTTTAGGATTTTGTAGTTAGATGAAACCCCAAATATCATTTCAAAAGGTGATGTATCCTGTAAAGTAGCTGTAGGCAATCTGTTTATCAAGTAAACTACTGTGTGAAAGGCTTCAGGCCAAAAATATGAGAGAGGTTTAATTGTACAATGAGAGTCAGACCAGTCTTAGTTACATGTCTGTGCTTCCTCTCCACTCTTCCATTTTGAGTAGAGGTGTAAGGACAGGATGTCCTAAGTTGGATATCTGTCTCTCTTGCTAAAGATAGAAAAGGCATGAACTCCCCTACCTAGTCAGATTAAAATTTCTTGATTTTTCTACTAAACTGATTAGTGCTAAGAGTTTTAAACTCTTTAAAAACACTTAATGCCTGACTTTTGTATTTCAAAGGGTATATCCAAGAATACTTAGTATAGTCATCTACAAAAAGTATGTAGAACATGTAGCCCGATTTAGACTCAATAAAAGAAGGTCCACACATATCAGAATGGATCAAATCTAAAACATTAGTAGAATGAGACACAGAATTAGAAAAAGGAAGAGAATGAGACTTTCCTAGTTAACATTCACCACAGAATAAAGTTTTATTGCTTGAAACAACAGGAACATTACATTTTTTCATAACAATTGATAGGACTCTTTTAGAAGGATGTCCTAATTTTCTGTGTCAATCCACCTTTAAAGCATCAGAATTACTAGGTACAACAGAGACATTAGAATTCAGAATTTGAGAATTTGAAACATTTGCCTTAGGATAACAAGAACCATATGAACTTTCCAGCTTATGTAGACCATTTTCAAGTCTCCCTGTCAGTATAGTCATCCATGTTCTCTTGTCTTTCACAAAACATTTGGAACTGTGAAATTCTAAAAAGATATTATTATGAAAGATCAGTTGTGAGACAGATAACAGATTTTTATTAATGTGTGGGACATGTAGTATATTGTTCAGATGAATTGGTTTGTTGATTTTGGTTGAAAAGCAAGTCTAACCTAAGTTTTTAATATGCAGTGTGTTACCATTTCCTACAGTCACAGTTTTGTTACCTGAGTATTGAGTTCTCTGAGTCAATAGCTTAGCAGAGTTGGTGACATGGTGACTAGCACCACTATTAATGTACAAACTCTCATCACCATTTACAGTGTCCTGTGACATAGTCATTGCACTCTACTCCTGATCAGTCATTTGTTGGTGAGATGATAGTTGGCACATTACATTGGGATCATCCCTAAAATAGTAATAAGGAGCCCCATGTTCATACTTCCACATATTTGACATGTAGGTTTATTGTTAGAGTAGTTATACGTGCCTTCTCTGCCAATGTAGTTGCTCCTTCCTTTGTAGTTATTGTAGTTAGGAGAGTGCCTTCCTCTGAATCCTCTTGCATGTCCCATGCTCACACCTCTAGAACCAGGATTATAACTATGATTGTTATTCCTAGAATACCTAGTTTCATACTTGTTTACTGCAGTAAAATTTATTTTAGCCATAGAAACTTGAATCTTGCCTACTACTCTCATAAGTCGACAATATAGCTTGTAGGTCTACTCAACTTTTAACTTCCTTGTCAGCTAAATGAACAGCAATTGGAGTATACTCAATGTCAAGTCCACGTAACACTTGTAACACTAAGTCATCCATTGTCACATGTGAGCCTTCCAATGCAAAGTTTTCAGCAATGTGCTTCATTTTGGCCAGGTAATCTTTCATTGAAAAACATCATTTACGGGTCCTTTAAATTCTGTTTTGAAAAAAGTTATTCTAGACTTCGTTTGGGAGCCAGAAAGCGTGATAATGCATCCCGCAGACCTTTTGAGGTCTCCTCATCCATGACTTGAGATGAAATTTATGCACTCATGGTGCTATACAACTACCGTATCAATAATTCATCTTTTGCGATCCAATTATCATACTCATTGTTTTCAATCAGTAAGCCACCAGCACCACAAATCAATCTGGGAGGACATGGATTTTTTCCAGCAAGAAAGCATCCCAGTTTGTTGCTTCTTACTATTGGCAACACCATAATGTTTTACATAAAATTGGTCATGTCAAGCCTTAGGTTGTTAAAGGTACTTATCTGGTTTATTTGATTTCTCTTGTTTGTCAATAGGTTGCCCATTGAGGAAAGAGATTTCTCTGCAGACCCTGACCTGAAGTACAGTGAATCAGTCCCTCCTATTGCAAAGATCACACCTGCTCTGATACCAAGTTGAAATTAAGGAGAAAGACAGTGTTTGTAATTTCGTAAAAGTTTCTATGTATTATTTAATAGTGTTATAACATATTTATACTCATGTATAACATGTTTCAAGTGTAACAATTATTTTTTACGTTTGTTACATCTTTTTACACATTTTATTAACATCAATTTCATTTTACACTTTCTATACTTGGGCTTGAGAAATATGTGTGTCCAACTTGTAACTTCCTTGGTCTGAATCCATGGTTTATGTGTCGACCCGATCCAATGAAGATCCAACACATAAAACCATTCTCAGCTAATCTTCTGTCTCAACCTTTGCGTCGTCTCAAACCCTAGAAGCGCTCCACCTCTTGCAGCCACTGCCTCAATCATCTTATCTCATTCTTCTTCTTCCACCAGTCTTCTCTCTTCTTTCTTTCTTACTTTAACTTTAAACGGCTTTGTTTAACTTTAATCCTATAAACCTTATATTATGAAACTTCCATGTTGGAATGTTCGAGGATTAAATGACCCTATGCGTCAAAATGATGTCCGCGCTTTCGTTTTCGCAAATAAAATTAATGTCATTTGGTTATTAGAGCCCAAAGTAAATATGGACAGTGTCATCACAATTATGGGCACTATGTTGTTCTATTGGCACTCCCTTACAAGTTATCTTGGCCGAATTTGGATTGCTTGGAACCCAAACATTTATATCATTACATTAAGAAACACAACTGCCCAAACTTTTCATTGTGAGATTAGCTGGACTTCCCGAAGCTTCATTTTCAACCTTACTGCAGTTTACGACTACAATGAGCATACTCAATGTCTACTTTTTTAGAGCATCCTTTGTTCCCCCGGTCACACCATTGGCTCCAACCCCTGAACCGTTATTGGGGACTTCAATACTATTCGAAGCCCCCCCCCCCCCCCCCCCGAACAATTAAATTCTGACTCCCGTTGTTCCAGTTCTATTTATCTTTGAGTGAGTGTTTCTGTAATTGTGACCTCGACGACCTCCTATCCGCTGGATTCTAGTATTCTTGGTTTAACCGTCAAATTAACAATCCTATTTGCTCGAGGATTGATAGGGATTGGTTAATTTCTCTTGGGATGACTCATTCCCTAACTCCTCCGCCCACTGACTTCCCTCGTAGCTCTGATCATACCCCAATAATCCTCCATCTTACAAACCCTTTCCTCCCTAGCCTAAATTCCTTCAAATATTTCAATATGTGGAAGTGCCACTCGAGCTTCCAGAGCCTGGTTACCGCTAGCTGGAACCTGCCTTGCAATGAAAGCCCTATGAAGACCCTTGTTCTTAAGATGACAAGACTTATCCCTTCCCTAGCATCCCTCAATAAAAAGGGAGTTAAGCCATAGAGTTGATAAAACTCAGGCATCCCTTTCCTCAGCTCAGGATAACCTTTATTCAAACCCTTCGGATAGATCCCTTATGTCAACCGAGATAAAACCAACCAATACTTATATTTTCTTTAGCCATGCTGAGGAGTCTTTCATAAATCAGGAAGATAGAAAATCCTGGCTCAACATTGAGGACAGGAACTCCAAGTTCTCTCACAACAGCATCCGGGCCCGTAGGGCCAAAAATAAGATCCTTTCGATCTCGAACGTTGATGGTTTAGTTAGTACCAACCTTACTATAATCTCTTCCACTTTTTGTAACCATTTATTTAATCTTTTGGGCCCCCCAATTATGGATAACTACCATGGGCCTAGCCGTATTTCAACCCTTATCCACTCCTTTATTCCCTCTGACCTAAGAACCAACATGACCCAACATATTCTTGATGATGAGATTAAAGCCGCCTTATTTTCCATTAATAGTAACAAAGCCCCTGGTCCCGGTGGCTTTAGTGCGGGGGTTTTCAAATCCTGTTGGCCTACAGTGCGCCTTGATATTTGTGCTAGGGTCAAATATTTCTTCACCAAAGGCTAAATGAACCCCAATTGGAACAAAACCCTTATTGCTCTTATCCCTAAGTTCGATTCCCCTTCCTCACCCTTTGATTATCGTCCCATCTCATGGTGAAATGTTACATATAAAATCATTTCCAAACTCATAGCCAACATGATCAAGCCTGTCCTTCCCACGTTGATTGGCCCCTCCCAATCTGCTTTTATGTCGTAGCGTTCCATCTCCGATAACATCCTCTTGACCCAGAACCTTCTCCATGGCTATCAAACCAATCAGAATGGTTTTATATGCGCACTTAGGATTAACCTCATGAAACCTTTCCATAACATTAGATAGGAGGTGCTCCTTGATATCTTTGTTGCTATGAACTTCTCTTTTATTATTATTAACTGGATTCTCCAATGTATCACCACCCCCACCTTCTTCGTCTGTATCAATGGTAAGCCTACAACCTACTATCAAGAGGCCAATGGCGTCTGCCAAGGGGAACCCATTTCCCAGTATCTTTTTTTTATTGTTATGCAGGCCCTCTCCAGTATCCTTCTAGAGAAGAGTCAAGACCCCTCCTTTGGCTTTCATTGGGAATTCCAGAAGCTTAAAAGCACCAATAAGTGCTTTGCGTACGATCTCATGATCTTCTACAGAGCCAACTCCCACTCGATCAGCCTAATCCGTGACGACCTTCACAAATTTGCGGTCATTTCAGGACTCCAACGAAACCTAACCAAAATCCAAATCTACTTCTCAAGGACCGCGACCACTACTAAAATTTCCATCCTCAATCTTCTTTGGTTCAATGAGGGTGCCCTCCTTGTCCGTTATCTAGGTGTCCCCATCATCACGTCCAGACAATTCTACAATGAATGTTGGTCGTTGTTCCACAAGATCAACAGCCGCATAAACTCATGGACATCCAAACACCTATCTTATGCATGTCGTTTACAATTAATTAACTCGGTTCTCTTCGTCAGCCAATTCTACTGGTCTTCCATCTTTTTCCTTCCGGTTTGCATCCTTAACAAGCTCTCTCAACTTCTCCGTCGATTTCTCTGGTCTGGCTCGTAAATGAAAACAACTAGTGCAAAGATCGATTGGGAGAAATTTACTTTGCCCAAAGAGGAGGGCGGCCTTGGGATACCAAAACTTCAAAATTTGGAATCATGCGGCTGCCCTTAAGCTTTTGTGGTCCAGACTTACTGATAATAAGAACTCCATATGGACCCAATGGATTATTAAGGAAAAAATAAAAAATAACTGCATCTGCTCCCTCCCTCTATCTGCAAACGCTAGCTGGAGTTGGAGAAAGATCCTCAAGATAAGGAATCAGGCTTCCACGCTTTATAAATTGATCATCGGAAACGGCAACTCTACTTCCGTCTAGCACGATCCATGGCTCTTCCCGACCTCCCTCGTCAACCGTTTTGGCCCTAACATCTTAAACCTTCCTCGCCTTCGAAACATAAGGAAAGTTGCTAACCTGCACTGTGATGGAAGATGGATCTACCCATCTCACGCTAGAACCCCTGTGTTCTCACCTAATGGAAATCACCACTTTCCTAAATACCCTCCATCCCGTCTCTGAGACTGATGACACTTTCCTCTAGATCCCCAATATGTCTCAACCGTACTTTACAATCAACAACACTTACGACCCGTCACCATAAAATAGCCTGGGTCAGCTTAGTCTGGCACAAATATTGCATCTCTAACCACTTTTTTATCAACTGGATGCCATCTACAACAAACTCTATAATCAACAAAGCTATTTTCTTGGGGATTTGACATCTCGCCTACTTGTGCTCTTTGCTCCGTGTTCCCGGAGACTCTTGAACATCTCCTTATTCTATGCCACTACTCTAGCTTTATTCGGGAGAAACGTTCCCACAAGATCCTCCTCTCCTCCCTCCATTTGGGAAAGATGGCTTGTAGAGGCCGGCGCTTGGAACTCCTCAACCAACGGTCGAGATTATGTCGTAAAATCGCCTTCTGCTCCACTATTTACTACAGTTGGAGAGAAAGAAACGTCATAATTTTCAAGAGCATGACGGCCCCTAATTCTAGAAATTCACATCATGTTATCTCAGATCTCCGTTACAGCCTCAAAGGTACCAAAGTGAACTTCCCTTTGTAATGATTTTATCATTACCATAATGTATCGTTCTGACACTATCTTAATCTATGTCGCCTCTTAAGCCCTTGTTGATTTGTATTGAGGTCCTAGTCCTCTCATAACGATTGTAAATTTTTTCCATTCAAATATTTTTTACAGTTTTGATACCAAAAAACAACAAACTCATAAATGACTATTGTTGTTTTTTTACCGTTAGTAATACGTCGTTGGTAACGAGAAAATGTTGATAAGATTGATTCCTATAAAATAAATTTTATTTATAGTCATCTAATATAAACATTACTATTTTATCTCATAATTTTTATAGATAATAATTTATTATATTTTCTTAAAACACTTTTATGTTTCTAAGTTATTTATCTTTTAAGTTAGTTTTGATCTCACATCGACATACATAACTTGAAACTTCTCTTATCAATTTTTTATTATATTATTATGTTTTTATCAATTTTGTTTTTAAAAAAATCAATATTTTACCGACATTTTTTTAGTATCAGTCTCTTAACGTTATATATTTGACGAAATAAACTTTATTTATTTTTAATGAAGATAAATTGTTTGAGCATGTTATTCGTTTATCGAGATTTTTTTATAAATAAAGTTGTTTATATATATATATATATATATGCAAAAGATAATTTATTCATTGGTGTATTTTTTAAATTATTTAATTTATTTAGAAATAAATATTAAATGATCAAATTAATAGGTCAGGATATGTTGTTTTTTTTTTATTCATCATTTTATAGTTTTACGTTTTTTTTTGTGTGTTTCTTGTTTACAAATTTTGAATTTCAACTTTCTTTTTTCTATATTGTCTCTCGAGCGGAAAGAAATCTCTACTTCCTCCCATCAACCCGACACTAAACATATTAACTACCTAGATCGATATTTCTCAGGAATATCTATTATATAACCTTAAGATAAATTAAAACAAAATAACAACGATTTGATTCGTCAGAGGGAGAATTCACTAACTATACCTCTTAATCTGAGGTATGCTTTTTCTAGCGAACTATATAGTGTGGTATTATGATTCCCTTACATCTTAATATCTTAGATTTTTTCATATAATATAGAATATATTCTCACTAAATCATCCTAAATGGACGACGAACACTTACCAACAATATTGTTCAATCTGAAATATTGAAAAGATAGTTCAAATTTTCCAATGTAATGAATAAATATAATTTTAACAAAACCTCAACGTCTCTATTTTACTATCTAACTATCACATAATATAAAAGCACATTCAGACTCATGTCTTTATAGGATTGTTGGAAAAATAAATTTATATATGTTTCAGAGAATTGGGAATCAACATATTCTAACATTGGTAATATCGTTGAGAGATGACTGTTATCAAGAAGTGTAATTTATTGTTAATATACTTAATATCATTTTATAAAATCTTATATTTAAGGTTATATTTACTCCTTTCTTTTTTCTAGAGGATAAAGTACTTGCAATAGATGAAAAATGCCAATTCTGATCGCAATTATCTTAACGAATTTTCTATTCTTTCACAAGCCATTTGGGAAGATAAAGTTCATAAATGTTTAACTACATTTAACCTATTTCACTCTCTATTTTGACGAATAAAAGGTTACTATTTTTTAATAGTTATCGAACTATAGATGGGAATGCCAACAATCCTACTGCTTACAAAGCTTTCATCGAATATATAATTAATCTTTTTAGAAATTAGAGTGTTTGGAGTTAAGATCTTAGCATCGTAAATAAAAATGGTCCAAACAACCAAAGGAACAAGAAAAAAAGGTTGAAAAAGGTGAAAGAAAAGAGTATCAAATGACTCACGCATAAATCTTTGAGAAAACACCGTGCTACTTGAACGACTAGACCAACAAAAAAATATAAAATATAAAAATATAAACATGTTATTGAATATTGCGCTCCCATGAAGGCACATATATCCAATTTTTGAGCCATTCAATTTTCTATGATCTTCATCCATATTGGCTCTTATACTTTCTAGTTGAACTTAAGTTAAAGTTATATTTTTTTGATTTTTCTTTGTGTCCCTTTATGATTTAATTAACTAGGTTTGACTTATAACCATAATAGCATCATAATACCTTCAAGGTCTAGACTTTACAACTCTAGTGTTTTCTCTTCATTTTTCAACTAGATTAGACTTTTAGTCATATTCACTTTGATTTATTGCTTACAGCTATAGCTATGTTAACTTGTTAGTTATAAATTTATCTATTTTTCTCATATACCTACTTTAAAAAAATATTTGTTGTAAAAAACACGGTCAATAAAACTATTCGTCGAAATGTTTTACAATTTTATCGGTAAATTGCGATTACTAACCTATACTTTATTTTTATACAACTTCAAATGATCAATATTCTATAAATTTGTAGACCCTCTCGTGTCCCTTAGAAATTACCCTAAAAAGTTCATCACAGTTTGCAGCCAACTTTCCAGTCTTTCTTAATACCAAATCTCCTTCATGAAAAGTTTTAACTTTTAATTTTGAATTATAAGAATTTTGCTTAAAGTTTTATAATGTTTTGCTCAAACTTAATGTTGATATCATTGTTCCTCTATTAAATTAACATCAATAGAAATCATAATTTCCGCATGAACGAATGCTTCCATCCCAAATACCATAGCCAATGGTGTTTTACTTGTCGCAACTTCAAGGGTTGTTATATATACCCGTAAAACTTCATTTAGGAGATACAACCACATTCGATTAGCCAATTCCAACTTCATCTTAATATAATGTAGAATGACTCTATTTATGACCTTTACTTTCCCATTTTGTTCTAGATGATATGAGTAGAAGAATGTGGTAGTATTCTCTATTTTTTACAAAGAAATTATTAACATATTATGTTGAACGAGGGTCCATTATCCGTCATTAACATCATAAGAATCTCATAACGACTTAAAATAAAAGATTGGAAAAATTTACAAATTCCTTAGGATCTTATTACTTCTAATAACTTTGCCTCTACCCATTTTGTAAAATAATAAACAACGACAATTAAAAATTGTTTTTTTTACCGTCGCCATTGGTTATGGTCCAACTAAATAAATCCACAATCTATCAAATAGACTTAGGGCGTCATTTGATCTCATCGTATCACTATGCATATGACTTGTATTAGAAAAAAATGAGAAAGATCACAGTGTTCTACAAAAAACTTATCATCATCTCAAAAGTGTTAGTGAATAGAATCCTAGCAAAAGAAAATGTAATACTAATCTATGATATCCAAAGTGTAGGCAAGTTTCTCTTTTTCTGTAGATATTTTAAAATAAACGAGGTTGATTCCTTTCCTAAACACCGCAATAAAGGTTCTATGACACTTTTTCAATATAAAATACTTGTCAATGAGAACATACTTTGTAGCATGTAATCCTAATGTACGAGCTTGATATTTATTTGATGATAGAATTTCATCTTCCAAGAATAATTAATATTTATGTATTTAATTGTTTTCATCATCTACTACTTATACCTCTCATTTTTCAATATTTCTAAATATTACCGACATCTTTTTAATGATTACCTATGCTACCAACTTATACTAAAAAAATATTCCTCTCTATTGTTTATTCTTGGATCTTATTCATATATGGCATTTTCAAAATTTATTTCATTTTCTTTTACTTCTTCTAAATACTTCCTCATATTTTTTTACTTTTTTAAAATTTCGTTCAAAATGTCCAACTACTAACTAATGAGCAGACAAAACACAAAATATTTTAGCTCCAAATATACAAACTAATCTCATTTCAACCAACACAACTTCGTATTCTACTTCATTGTTAGTAGCAATAAACATGAATTTAATAACTTATTTAATTTCATCTCCTCGTGTATTTGTTAATACAATATCAGCTCCAGTACCATTTATACCAAGAGATATATTAGTGAGAATAATCCATTCTCCATCTTTCAAGTTATTTCTCGTCGGCTTTTTTCTATTTCATTCATTTCTTCTTGAAATACATTAATAATTAAACCATGGCTTATTATTTTATTGTTATTATTGATTCCAATTAAATTTTATATTCACTCATCTTCATTTACCATCTCGTTAATCACCCAAAAATATTTATTTTCATCAGTACGTCCTTTTAACGAGAAATTAGTTCTAACAATATAGGCATGAGCTTGAAAATACGACTGCGTCGTTCTTGTGAAAAGAAAAACTAATGCAATAGCTAACTTGTCAAAATTTAAGTACTTTGTTTCCAAATCAACCAATTTTTTAGTGACATACTAAATTTATTTTTAAATTACAACTTATTCTCTTACTAACACAACACTAAACAAAAATATGCAACTATAACATATAAGAACAAAAGCTCTCTTTCTTTTGGTGTCTTCAAAATTTCAGGTGAATTCAAAGTATTTTTTCAGATCATTAAATGCTTTTGTATAATCCTCATTCTAAGAAAATATTTAGCTCATATAATTTATATAATATTTTAATTTATGCTCAACTACTTAGCAAAAATTGGATTAACAAGTATATGATGTGTGATAACAACGCCATTATCGGAGTAGATATCATTGGGAAAAATGTCACCATATAGTAACAAGCCAAGCAACACAAGCACGTAAAAATGACTGTGTCGAGACCTTAGTGAGGGGTGTTTGCACCATATCAAGGCGGCTCACAAACTATTGGGCAAGATCACCACATTAGACAAATTGAGTCACCCTTACAAAGGGCAACCGAACAGAAGTTGTACGGGAAGACCGACGTAATCTGGCTGAGGCCTGACGGATCGGTAAAATAACGAAGCAAAGGTCGTAGGCAGAAACTAGTGTAAATCCAAAAAGGGCCCATCCAAAAGGCCAGCTTACCGAACAGAGGCCATATGGAAAGATTAACCTAGGCAGGTCGAGGAAGGACCACCAATTGTTTATGCATGTAAGGCATAACTACGACGAACGCGTAATAAAAATAATTTAAAGGAGTCAAGGGTTATTAAAATCAGTTATGAGTAATGAATCAACGTAACTTACCACGACCAAAATAATGGCCATAAATACAAGTGCACGATCATAATTAAAGCAGTTAACCATTTTGTAAATAGTATAAATAGGATTGGGCTCATGTAAAATTAATTCTTGGAAAATATTTGTGACATTTTATTCTAATAGTGCGTTGCCCCAGTATTTTTTAAACCAAAATTGCATTACTTCGTAAAATTATTATTATTTTTTCCGTAAATGCAATACTTTATTCAACATTTGGATGAATCTTAATTCTATTATAATTCAAATAAGCATCCATAAAGCGCACATACTAATGATCAATTGTTGTATCTACAAATTTTATCAATTCTAAGGAAATGAAAAATATCTTTCGGATAAGCTCGATTAAGGTCAATAAAATCAACATACATCCCCATTATGTATTTTTCTTTTTTACTAACACTAGATTTTCTAACCAATTAATATATTTTGATTCTCTCATGTGCCTAAGTTTTACTAATTTATCAATTTATTTAACGATAGCTTCTGACTTTTCAATTAAAAATGTTATTTTTTTGTCGCATGGGTCGTAGCCCATTGTCTATTGCTAATTCATGAAAAACTATCAATCGAGTTACCTTATTTACTTAAGAAATGTTCCATGTAAAAACATCACTATTTTCCTTGAAATAATTTATTAACCTTCTTCTAGATTCTTCTTCAATCTCTCTTCATATTTTTACTAGTTTTTCGTCGATTAGTTCATAATCATCTACTTTATCTGACACTTCAGTTCATTAAACACTTCTTATGGATCGTCAATTTCACATTCTTTTATCAGTAACATAGGTTCACAAGATTCTTCTCTAACCATGTCTCCCGATCACTCATATGTTGTAAAACTATTACATTTTTTGACAATAACGATAAAGAATTATAATTTTTGGATGTTCGTTGGCTTTCGCGGATTATTCCTACATGTCCATTAACTATATATTTCACACAATGATGAAAATATGACACTAATACTATAATTTTATGTAACCAATGTCTTCCTAGAACTACTTTATACAAACTCAGACCTTCAACTATCATAAAGAGTATACCGATAGGTTTTGAAAATTCCTTTTTACCTAGAGTTACAACCAACTCAACTTTCACCACATAATTACTTGATATTCCAAAAAAAACTAAACAAATCTCTTTCAGTTTTCTTAAATAGAAAAACATCAATCATTCGATCATAGCTTGATTTACAAAACACATTGGCAAAGTTCCCAGTATCAACTAATACTCTCGTTATTATTATTCCAACTACAATGAGAGATATCAGTAATGCATCCTCATGTGGAATTCATAATCTTACTAATTGTTCATTTTTACCAACATACTTTCTGCCAGTGTACCTCATCCTCCAAAAAATAGTACAAAACTTTTATCCCATCAAACTTTGATAAATTCATCATTGGAAAAGTGTTAACTCCTTCCTAACTATTGATTTAGTCATATATGTTTGGTAGGTAATAATTTTATTTGAAGAAAACGTTCCACAAATGGTGCGAAAGAATGATGAATGAGTTTTCTTTCTTAGGAGAATACCAAAAAGATGGGACTCAAAATGATCAATGGTGTTTTTATTTATCAATCAATGAATCGACCCTTTAGAGTGATTAGAATTCATATTAATTGACATATTTATCTCTCAATTATATGGATGAATGACATGTATTTCCTTTTTATAAATGTGGAGTATTTAATATAATTGTCCATGCAGATCACTACTTTACCCCTTAACTGTTATTGTATTTTAGTAATTTACTACATCTTCCTTAAATACACTCTAATATATGTACGTTATTATGTTCTCAACCACTATTGACTTAGTGTCTGCATTCATCACCTGACACTTATATCCTTGTTTCTCTTATTTTACTATTTTGTCCTTTTGCGAAGTTTACTTATGTAGTCTTTTGTCAACATTTTCGAGACGTTTTCTGAGGTTATATCTGATAAGAGGGGATTCTCCAAATACAAGCAAGCACGAGCATAGAGCACTGAGAGATTGAATTATGATAAGCAATGAAGAAAGGAACGAGTTCTACGGCGTTGACGAGCTCAAAAGTAGATCAATACCAAAGTTAAAATACGCCGATGATGAACTTAAAGGGATATACAGATCGACACGGAATGAGATCAATGATATATATATATCATTGCATAGCTCATGGTTGGGATGAGCTCGAAGACTTTAGGAAAAGAGTTGATCGACTGGACGAGGAGTGTGATGAAAGGAAAAGACTTAAATAGGGTGAGCTGACCACGTTGTCAGTGAGCTCGAGTGTTGCAAATCAGAACAGACATGATTTTGTTTAAGGGAATAACTCAGCTCGGATTGAAGTATAAATTGTACTCAACGCTTTTATTTGTAATGTAAACACACATTTTGACCCATGAGTTAAACTGTGTTGATTATTCCACACTTATAGGGGTAACGGTAGTGATAGTTGTTTGTTCCATAATTAGGCTTTGAACAGTACATCGTCCCTCGACTATCGTGTTTGGTGGCAGATAGTCCCGTGACTTTTAAATGTTCGTTGACAGTCCATGGACTATCGCGTTTGGATAAAGTTAGTCCACTAGATCCTCTAATCCATGAGAGGCTGCCACCTGTCACAATAGTCACCAGATTTTTGTATCACCACTAGTCCCTTGAGTTTAGTTATCCGTAATATTATACATTTTGGGTTTAACATAAACTCAAGGGACTAGTAATGATACAAATATATGAGGACTATGGTGACAGGTGGCAGCCTCTCATGGATAAAAGGATCTGGTGGACTAACTTTATCCAAACGCGATACTCCAGGGACTGTCAACGGACATTTGAAAGTCAATGGACTATCTGCCACCAAACACGATAGTCGAAGGACGATGTATTGTTCAATGCCCCACAATTATAAGGATAATAATGTTAGTGGGATAGTGGCGCTGAAAGGTAACTACCCGCTTAATTTGTGTATTATAAATAGGGAAAACCTATTTAAGAATAAAGTGATCTCTTTCTTGACTAAAAACTATAGACGTATTGTGGAAAAACCTGTTAGTTCCTTAACAAATTTGACGCCATCTGTGGGAACTCTTCAACCAATTACCATGGTAGCCACTAGGTCAGGAATGGAGAGAGATAATCAGGAGACTAACGAAATAACGACGCACCAGAGGAGAACCATAAGTCGTATTGACCCTACAATTCTCCAAGAGGTCAATCTTCTAATACCCAAAATAATTGTGGTAACAGAAGGACCTCTAATTCATCCAGATGTTTCTTCTAGGAAAGAGGCGCATCTCCATCAAACCGAGGATGCACTAGGGGTTAACAGAGCTGCGGAAACTATACCGTCGAATGACTCGGCGGTTCTCCAACTAGAACAATGGATCCAGAATCTGCTGGAGGAGCAACTGAAAATAGCGTTCGAGCGAGACGCTAGAGAGCAGGCTATGCATGCTACAATGGCAGGTATGAATGATGTTATTCATGCTATAACTGCAAGGATCAAGGGCATGAGTAAGAATCATCAGCCGTCAGGACTAGAGGCGAGCAAGGTTAATAGGACGGATCGTTCTTAAAAAAGGGACGATAAACAAGAAGGTGAAGGTGAGAGCGGGGGAACGAATCGTAACAGAGGACCACGTGATGAGGTCAAACATGCGTCGGCCAAGTGAGCTCGAGAGGATGAAGACCTTCGTTACAATTAGATCTGCCCAAAGTTATCGGCCTACATATTAAAGGAATTGCCATTTTCTGAGAAAATCCTAGAGCTCAACTCCTAAGGAAGTTTGACTCGTTCAGGATGGAAGCTTATGATAGAACAGGGGATCTAGAGAGGCATCTGGAACAGTTCAGAGACATGATGATGGCTTTCAATCCTGCTGATGTGATGCTTTTCGGGCCATTATCCATGACATTTAAAGGTAACGCCATAGATTGGTTCAGTATCCTACCAAAGGGGTCTGTCTATGATTTTACTAGATTGTGGAAAGCATTCAGAAAGAGATTTGTGGGTAGCAAAAAGCTCAAGCGCGAGCGGGATTCGATCATGTATCTTTATCACCGTCGAGGTGAGTCTCTAAAAAGTTATGTTAGACGATTTGTCCATGCCATGAATGCTTTTCCAGATCTAGCTGAAAACATGGCGGTGGCCTTTTTGAAACAGGATCTCGAGAGAAGAGGGGAACTGTATGCGGATCTCATCAAGTTTCCAACTGAAAACATGGGTGATCTACTTGCAAGAGCATATACTTTTATCAGGGTTCAGGATTCCAGAAGAGGGGCGTCACCTGAGCGGCGTGAGCCAGATCTCAAAGATGGTGAATCAAAACGGAAAAAGACTGAGGACAAGCCAAGGAGGGACTACAACCGACGGCATCAACGGCTCGATCAACCAAACAGATGTTTCACTTCACTAACGGAGGCTATTTCAGTAATTTATGATCGAACAAAGGGGCGTACGAGTTACCAAGCTCCACGAACAATGAGCGCCCTGGATTTAAGCGATCTAACAGGTATTATTGTGCCTATCATCATGACCATGGACATTCGACTGATGAATGCTGGCAGTTAAGAGAATAGATTCAGTGCTTGATAGACAACGGTGAGTTGATTCAATATATCAAACGAACTCAAACAGAATGACGAGAGAAATATCTCCCTTCGAACACCGACAAACCAGCCGTTGCAGAAGAGTCAGAAGCAAACAAACCACAGTAGCCATTGACCATATCAGAGGGGAGTTTGGCCACATGACAAGGGTATACTCAGATAAATGAGCTAAAAATGAGTTCGATGTTTTCAAAATAGATAGAAATTCTTATCGAAAGTATAGAAACTCAATTTTCGATCTCACCTTTAATGATGATGACCTGAGAGATGTTAGTTTACCCCATGAAGATGCTTTAATAATTCCTGTTGAAAGGCACTGTTGTCTACTCCATCAATCTCCCCTCTGGTTCCTTCTCCGAATTGCAAGTCTGTTGGAATTTTCTGTACCAAAGTAGGGTCAACAGGACCTGGTGAAGTAGGAAGCTCTGAAGGGCGATGAGTGATTTCTCCCCCTAAGGTGACCTTCTTCTTCTTGGCAACCCTTTCATCACTACTGGTTCCCCGTTTTCGGTATTTCTTCAAAAGCCTTGGTGGATTTTGAAATTCACTTGTCTTCTTAACGGTTTCATCTTCAACAACTTGGAGCAAGGAGGCATCAATCCCTCCTTCGTTCTCCCCTCATTGGTTTTTTGGACCAGGTTTTTCTGCAGCAACCCGAACTACCTCTGCCGCTGCCTTCTTTTTCTTGCCTTTTCCTTTCATTTTGCTACGGGCTTTGGCTCTGGACGGCAAGGCCAATTTGCCATCCTTTTCCTTTGTTCGCCTAAGAATGACATTTGGGGGAGGTGGTGTGGTCAATTCCTCCCAAGTGAGATCTCTCCGGCCTGTGGTATTCCATAAGTGGGATCTCACCAAGTTGGCAGAAGTGAAACAGTTGTGGAAAGCGTTCCCCAAACGTTCAGCAGCCTATGCATTCAGCTTGGAAAATGTGGTATGCCCCTCGTCTAGATAATCGATGAACTCCTTCGGTAATACTGACAAGGGAAAATGGGTGATTTTGGAGTGGAATGTTTGTAAAAATAAGAAAGAGAAAATGAAAAACACAACTGAATAATTACTTTTTCTCTTCCACCTGTTGGTAAGCATGCTAGGGTTAACCTTAGCCTTGATATTTCTCCGATTCTCCCATGTCCCACTGATGAATAAGAACTGAGTTTTACAATTCTTCTTTGATTCCAACAATTCATCTACCACTTTGTAGTTGTCTCCCATGCTATAGTGGTAGAATGGGAAGTGATGATTTTTGCACAAGCTAGCCACAATGGCAAATTACTCCATGGGGAGAGGGATGTCGGACAGCCTCAATGCCATTATACATGCAAAGAGGGTATACCAAGCGTTTGGACTTAACTGGCTTGGACAAAACTTGATCAGGTGAAACTACCTGATGATCTCTGGGTCTAAGGGAAATCTGAGCCCCAGTTGAACAGCTCGGTGTAGATGAAAATCTCATTGACCTTGCAGTCCATCGGAGTCTCCGGTGTGACTGGTATCCTCACTTTCACTGATTCTGGGATCCCCCACTTAATCCGGATCCGGCCCAGCTCAGCGGTGTGAGTACAAACATAGTTGATGTTCTGCATAGCCAGCATATACTTCACATTGACTTTATGAAAGCAAGGTCCTACCTTGCCCTCCAAACACTCTGGTAGCTCCGGATAAGCCAATCCAACCTTTACTTTACCTTTCCCTTTTCTGTCAGAGGCAGCATCCTCAGTTTGACCAGAGGCTTCAGCTTCGAAGGGGGACTCTTTGATACTATCTTCCATCACTTCTTCCATCATTGTGGAAGTTTTGTCAGTTGTTGAGGTTGGAAGAGTGTCAGCTTCTCGCTCAATGGTCTGTCCGGATGGTTGAGCACCAGTTTCTTCTAGAGGTCTGGTGTAAGGTTGGGCTCAGCTCCGGAGGATTTGGTATGAGAAGCCACTTTGGATGTCTCTGATCCAGAAGGATTATTTGGAGGAGCTCTTATGGAAATCTCTGATCCGGAGGGTTTGTCTTTACTTGCCGACTGAGAGACCCCCGATTTGGAGGACTTCGATTGGGAGCCAGTCGCTTGGGCTTTCACCAAACATGTTGTTCGGCATGGACTGGTTTTCTCTGGGGACTTTTCGATGTTAGATCCCATGGCTATAAACGGGGATGGTTTCCTAACACTTGATACTGCTTTCTGTTGGGCAGTAGAGGGTTGGGACTCCTGAATAGAGGAGCCTGATAGGATTGGCGAAAGATTTGGCTTGAATAGACGTTTAGGTTTTGGATTTGTGGTAGAAGTTGATCCTTGATCAGCTTCTACATATGGTTTATCAGACTTATCGCTTGGAGAGACTAGAAGACCACCAGAAATGGGTCTCTCTTGTTCAACTTTCTTCGTCTTCTCTAGTTAAGAAAGATTCAACCAACCGCCTTTTACAAGAGCGTTTCTAGTTGTGAACATAAAACTATCCAAGAAAGGTTTTGAAAGAAAAGGTGAAAGATCTGTAAAAAGATTTTTGGAGTAATGAAGATGGTGAAATAGTAAAACAAAGAGATTTATATATTAGTAAGGAAAAAATTTAATGATACCTAGGAGAAGACGAAAATATTTGAGAAATGATTGAAGACGAGGTTGACGTAGGAAGTATTAAATGCAGAGTTACTTTTTAGGCTTAGTGGGAGTGTTGTTCTAGGGAGAAAATGGTTGGTAGGTCAAATCAACATGCGACACATGTCCTATGATCCAAAGAAAAACTCTTAGAATTCTGAGAAGAAATCAGTCCGGATAAACCTCGAACCAAGCATATGAACGGACCGGAAATATAGCTACTGACTAAATGAGTTTTTTAGTCCTCCCAAAGATTTTTGACAAAACCTAAAAAAAGGGCTACTGAGGAGTCCGGACAAAATCACCACTACTCACTAAGAAATCCGGACAGGGGTCATTCGGACAATAAGCGCCCACTGAACTATCTGGACAAGACAAAAGTATTAAATAACTAAACACCTTTTGACTAAGCTAAGTGCTAATCAGCTTATTAAGTGGACGGGTCCTTAAACTTGACCCGGTTTCATAACTTGACCCGAAAGCCCATGGGTCCATAATTAAGGGTATAAATACCCAACTACTTTCATTAATGAGGGGTATGAACATTTAATACAACCACGAAGCTTAAATCTCTCACTACAAAATACTCAAACATTTAATACCCTTAAAACTCTCCAAAACGCTTGACAAAATTACCCTCAGCTTAAAATAAACTTCATCATGGACGAGGAGTGTAATGAAAGTAAAAGACTTAAAGTGGGTGAGCTAAGCACGTTGTCAGTGAGCTCGAGCGCTGCAAATCTGAACAGATCTGATTTCGTTTAATGGAATAGCTCAGCTCAGATTGAAGTATAGATTGTACTCAACGCTTTTATTTGTAATGTAAACACACGTTTTGACCAATGAGTCAAACCGTGTTAATTATTCTACACTTATAGGGACAACGGTAGTGATAGTTGTTTGTTCCACAATTATAGGGATAATGATGGTAGTGGGATAGTGGCGTTAAAAGCGTAACCAGCTGTAACTACCCGCTTAATTTGTGTATTATAAATAGAGAAAACCTATTGATGAATAAAGTGATATCTTTCTTGACTAAAAACTGTAGACGTATTGTGGCAAAACTTGTTAGTTCATTAACAATATTTTTCACGATGTTAACTTTATCTATTTTTAGTGAAGGTAAATATTGTTGCAGCAACATAGTCCCTTATTAGTAAGTCTTTATTTGTCTTTGTGTCAATTTATTATTTTTTACTCGTTTTATTTATTCTTTAGGACTTTTTCTCTTCTGTTAAACGGGTTTCAAGTTCATAACGAGACATATCTTGCGGACCAAACGATTTCAGTATGTATCAATAGCCTTCTAGTCATTGCAAATGAATTGAGGAAAGGTTACCTTAGTCAAGTTGATCATTTTGTTATGTTTTTATGCTCGTTTTTGTCGAAGCTTGATTTGTGATCTCTCAAATGTATATGGTGATTAACGTAAAATGTCCAATTCCAAAATATACCAAATTATAGGCAATCTCTTACAGTCGAAACCTTGATTCTTTAATTATCGTGGTAGATTAATTTTATACTTGAGCTGAACTGATTTTAAAAACGTCACTTGATTAATTCGTATTAACTTTAATCATATCTACTTTAAAAATACTTCACCGACCGAAATATTTTTAAAAAATAAAACCTAATTTGTTGGAAAAAAATAGTACAAAAACAAATAAGATAAACGTTACCTTAAAATTATTCACATATACTCCAATGTTGCTTTGGTTCTAAATTTACTTCATAAAAAGAATCACATTTTTTTTTATGGTATGATGCAGTATCACCAATAAACTTTTGGCACGCCCACTAGCCTAACCCCCGGTCTTTGTTGAAACTTTCTAATCTTTATTGAAGGATAAAAGAGAAAGAAGTCGTACAAAATAAATAAAAATAAATTCTTCGTAATTTTTTTTTTCCTTGTCTTATTTTTCACTGCTGGGATAACCCCATTGTCTTTATCGAAAGAGACTAAATAAAAATTGGAAGTAGTTTCATTGATATTTTTAGTGCCATCATAAATAATAATAAAATATAGTATTTCATATGGGATTCTATCAGGAAGTAATCTAGAATTATGGACGAGAATAATAGAAGTAGAATTAACCGTTTACGGTCAATAGTAACTAATTTATGTGCTTTTATTCTAAATTTAGACGGCCAATAGTAACTAATTTATGTGCTCCAGTAGAAACTATTACTACAGATGGTTTAATCAAATAATTTTTCTTTCTTCAGTTTTTAGTAATTGAAATGTTAAAATAGGGATGAGCCTTCTTATTCGATAGGCAAATGTTGAGGACAAAATATAAAACTTGTCTTTATTCCTTATTCTACTACATAGTTAAACACATACCACAAGAAAAAACCGAAAGTAAAGTACTTGAATTTTATGCAGCTAGGGCTTCTAAGTTTCTACAAAAGGTGCCTTCTAACTTCGTACAAGTTTTTTAAAACAAAAAAAAATATGTAAAAAAAAATACTCCACAAAATAATTTCGACTTTTTTAGTATCACTTATTTTGTTCGCAATTTCAATGAAAAAATGCAACAGCAGCTGATAAATGTTTAAAGAACGATAAACTATAGGAGGTCGTAAGACTACCAATTTTCACCGCCTATAGGTCGGAGCTGAAACTCAAATTGTAAGCTTCAACGTTATCGTCACTTTTATATTTGTGGTGTGAACTGTTCAAGTTTCGTGTAGATCAAATCAGCTACTGTTACAATTTATCCATTCAAAGGATCTTCTATAACAAACCAAATTGAGTCCAGCGCAGACTCCGATTCAGAGTCGTATGCTTAGTAAACCTTGATCACAGCCATCACTTTGGCCTCTATAGGCCTCAACAATGCATGTTAACCTCAGTATTTTAAATTCAATTAATCTTTAGGTTCTTTCATGTACTCAATTTTGTACAAAAATAAGTTTATTATCCTTTTATATAAAGATTTGTTAAAAAAAGGGCCAAAATTATTTTTTAGAAGGGTCCTGAAGAGGAGTAAAAATTGTCTTTTGAATTTGATAAACTAAAAAATTCGTATAAATTCTTTTCGTTGAGTTACTATTCTTTTGAATTTTTCTAAAAGCTTTTCCTTACATCTCACTAATTTTTTTATCGTCTTTCGACTAAATTTGTTTTAATTAATTTGAAAATAATTTTGTTAGTGTACATAATAAAATAAATTAGTTATATATATATATATATATAAACTTCACATTAATTGTTTATAGGAGCTAATGTTTTTTTTTTGAGAATTGGAACCAAATCGGTAATAATCAGACCGAAAACCGGACCGAATCTTAACAATTCGGTTTGTCGTTTCATTTCAAAAACTGAAATTAGAAAAAATCGAAATAATAAAATTGATAAATAACCAAACAAATAAACTGATAGAACCATTTTGAAACCGAAACTATAAAATATTTTTAGAGATGTTTGTATAAACTTTTTGTTTTTTTACGAGGTGGGATAAATAGCACATGTAGTGTGTATTTATCCCACCTCGTAAAAAAAAACAAAAAGTTTATACAAACATCTCTAAAAATATTTTATAGACATATAGTTTATTTTGAAAAATATATTTTTTTAATCTTTTGATAAAAAATATTACCATTAAAATATTGATATATCAGTAATCAGTATCATTGTTTTGCCGATTAAACTTCGATTACTTCATAAAAAATTATGCATGTTTTTAAATGAAGATGCTTTTGTAATTTATTTAAATACGAAATTATAAGATCCACTCTTCGTTTGGAATATTTGAACTCTCTTTATAAAAAACTCTATCATTTATGAGAATGAAACTAACGATATATAGTAAAACACATATACAGTCACTCACTTTTTTTTTCTTAAGCAAATACCGATTTATTTATATAATCCCAAATTGGAAATTACAAAAGAGTTTGTCTCAAATTGCAAAACAAGAAAAAAAATGGGGACTAAAATTACTATGTCTTAAAAGAAAAAACAAAAAACCCAGAGTCTTTCTCTTCCTCGAAACCCACGGTCTTCTTTCACTCTTTCTAACAGTATTCTTCTATCAGACAAAATCGAACAACAACATTTAGCTCGAATCAATGTACCCTAGACGAGACTCTCTAAAATAATTCTGATCAACAATTCATTCGGGACGTTGCAACCCTTAAAACATTGATTTTGATTACAAGAAAGGACCCATTTCGCGATCGAGTCAGAAGCTTGATTATGAGTTCTGGAGATATGACGAAGTGTCATTCGGGAATGAATTAGGTTTCTACACACAGAGATGGTAGATTCAAGATAAGAGACAGCAACACCTTTGGTCAGGAGGTTGATTAGCGTCATGCAATCTGATTCTACATCGACATCAGTCCAGTTGTTGCGCTTGCAAATGGTTAGACATTCCGAGAGAGATATGCAATCAGCTAGTAGAGGGTTTAATTTCTCAAACAAGCAACCAGAACACAATATGATATCGCCTCCTTCGTTTCCGATCAGAATTCCTCCGCTTGATTCACCTGTCGAATTGTAAGCATCGTCCATATTGAGCTTTAATCTACCTGGATTTGGGGTCATCCACTTAAAGTAACAAGGTTTCTTCTTTCTGTTATTAATAGTGCTGCAACCCAGAGCAGCACCTGCATCAATGGCATTCATCCAATGCTTAGCAGTTAACAAATTGCTCATGTTTATTCCTATTATAATTTTCATAGCTCTATCAATTGCACTCTTGATAGAGTCATGAGTGTCATTGAACTTCGAACAATTTCGGTTATACCATATTATCCAACAGATAATTTGAGGGATAATATGTGTAACATGAAACTTGTTCTTAGAGAATCAGAACCATGTTCTAAGAATATGATTCAGAGTCATGAAATGACTCAACTTAACTCTGAAGAGGCATCCAAAGTAGTTCGAAATGCTCCAAGAAAAACTGCAGTTAACGAAGAGAGGTGGTTTTTCTCTTCACAACTGCAGCAGAACTAGCATTTGGAGACTATAATCAAATGCTTTTTTATGAGAATGTTATCAATAGGAATGAAGTTGTTGACTAATTTCCAGCAAAGAAAATAAAATCTTCTAGGAATGTAGTGGTTCCAAATCTTTCTGAAAATACTAGATTTATTATGTTTGAGTCTTATGCTTTCCCAAGTTAAATTAGTGTTGAAGTTTAGGTTATTAGATAACTTCCATACCAATTTATCATCCTGGTCATGGCTGATTTTATAATTGTTGATATGGTTCACTCTGTCTTGAGAAAGAAAAGACAAAAGGGAATTATGGTCCCAATTGTTATTTTTCCACAAAGACTTGACACTAGCAGAAAGAAACCAATTATCAGAGCTATTGTGACTTATGAGGGGAGGCAGGATGTGCCGCTCCTCAAACCAGAAGTCCATAGAGCCATTGCCTAATATTACCTCAAGTTTCTATCAGCACAAACTTTAATTTCAGAGAGTCTCTTTGAGACAATAGAATTAGAGTTTTTGCAGTTAGCTTTTAAAGGATGCATGTTAAGATAGTAAATATTATGCATCATCTCAGCCCAAATACCATTGTTTTTCCTAAAAATGAACCAGAGTTTTTGGGAGAAGGTTAGTTGAATATCAACAATTTTTTTTATATTTAATCCACCTTCTTCAAAATGTTTTCAAATATTGGTCCAAGAGGTCTAGTGGATAGATTTTTCATTATAGTTGGACCTCCAAAGAGATCCGTTAAAGCACAACTGTATTTGATAATGATAGTTTTAGGAATGAAACTATTGTGCATCCAATAATAGATGATAAGAAGCAACACATGAGATTAAGGTCATAATACCTCAAAAGACAAATGATTCATATCCCATTCATTGATTTTGTAATGAATTTTATCAAGCAGATGAGTGAAGTTCTTCCCTTTGTTGTTGCCACATATAGTAATACCCAGATAGTTGACAGGAGGAGTGTCTATATTGAAGCCAGTGAGCACTTTGAGGCTGGTAATTCTGGATTGAGAAGCTTTAGTAGAGGTAATTAATCCAGACACCTCCCTCTTTAATGCAATTTGCTTTTTCCTTCTTTTCCTAGAAACATAAGCATGATACAGCTTAGTGTTGCGATCACTTTCCTTCAACCAAGTGTTATAACACTTGTGCCTCCATTATTTTTCTTCATTTCTACGGGCCTGAATGTACACACTGTTAGTTTTAGAAAGATTAGTTTTAGAAGTGATGATGTTCTCTCTCAAATTCTTAGACTCCATGTTGTTAACCTCCTCAACAGCAGCTTTAACTTTGTTGAAAATATTTCCAAAGTACTTGCAATTCCAGTCTCTTAAACACCTCTTCAATCTTTTTAACTTAAACCAAAAAACATTATTATTATCACCTTTGCAGCTAAGGTTCCAATTCTGTTTGACAGTACTTAAAAATTTGTTATCATTAGCCTAGATTCAAGAATTTGAAACTGCATTTATTAAATTTATATAGAGTCACTCACTGAACAATGCAAGAATGATTTTTTTCAATTATTGTACACATAAGAAGTCGAACATATAAAATTGAAACGAAGAATATGAGAAAATAGTATTGGGACTTTTAAGCTGCAGCACCCTTAAGCTTCTTGGTGATGGTGGCAATGTACTTGCCTTGGTAGAGAGCTTGTTGGAGTTTAATGCCAGTTGGTTATCTTGACCCGTCCTCTGCAAAAGTAGTTTCACCTTGGGGACTTTCTCCTTTCACTTCTTTCATGTCAAACGTGCCAGCACGATTGCCTGCAAGTTGTTGTGTCCAAAAATGCCATAAATTGAGAAGACATCATTCCAAATCTTGTGGAGGAAGCCAAAGGCGAATCCATCAGCATCAACAAGTTCACCTGGGGTGATGTACCACTCTTAGGTGGTGCACTAATATTTCCAACCACCTCCTCTTACAGTGTTTTAGATACCTGCCATAGTTTTCCTTCAACCCCTTTAAAACAGATGCAAATCCCTTTTATATCTCTACATGTCCATACATGGAATATACACGATATACACTTTATTATCCGTTGACAGAGTCGTTGAAGTTGATAAGTTTATTTTTTCTTTCCACTTCTCTTTTTTTTTCTTCCGCGAGACGATGGCGATTCATTTTTAAACAATTAGTAGAGTTTGATGAAGTAGAAAGGAACAAAAATATAAAATTTATTGCGATAAAAAAAGATATTGGTAAAGGGAGGGAGAAAGTATCAGCATAAGGCAATAACTTAGAAACAATATTTGGAATATGTGATATGCTTATTTAAAGTTCTATATACAAAATTTATCTCCTTCTTTTGGACCAGACCGAACCTTTGGTCCAAAGTTTTACCAGTCTGATCGGGTATCTTTAAAAATGATCCGAATTGTTTTATTTAAGGCTTTGATTGTTTCATTGGAACCATCAACTTAAAGTATTTAAGGTAGTTTGAGTACAAACTTAAAAAAAAAGTGCAAATTCGAAATAGAAAAAAGTGAGTTTGTTTTCTAAGCTACAAACTCAAATACAGACAAACAACCACACAACATCCATACCCCATTCCATTATTTAAGTGAGTGTCTTTCTAATCATTTTTAAGTTAAAATATAGGGGCATAAATTCATAAAATTAAAATCGAAATAACACAAATACTTAGCCAACAAAATCCAAAATTAAACAAACCATTCGATTGTCTTTAAAACAAAAGATCTGATATAACATGAACCAAGATCAACTTAAAAATAACATTCAATTGTCTTTAAAACAAAAGATCTGATATAACATGAACCAAAATCAACTCAAAAATAACGCAAACCTATTCATCGCCACCAGCTGGGATCTTGTAGACAGTGGCGGAGGTACGTAGGGATTAGGGGCTGCTCTTAGCCTATGCTTCTATCTCCACTAACTTTAACTTTAATAAATAGTAGTAAAATAACATAAATAATAAATAGTTGGAGTAAATCAAGCACAAAGTGGAAAAAAGAGACAGTAGCTGAAAAAAAAGAGACAGTGGCTCAATTTGTTTTTTAAAATATTTTCTTTAATTATTTTTATTTGTTTTCTAAAATTATTATTAAATAAATATTATTAAATAAATATTATTAAATAAATATTATTTATTTTATCAATTATTTTAATTTAAAAGCTATATAAAATATTTGTGTATAATCAATTTATTTGATATTTAGAAAAAGTTAATAAACTAGAGTTATATTTTATTAATTATCTTAATTTAAGAACTATATAAAAATATGTGTGTATAGAAGCCAGCATGCTTATTTGATACTAAAAACAAAAGATTATAGTTAGATTTTATACTTAGGAATATTTTTCTAAAACATATTAAATTATTATAATTAGATTTTGAGATTTGTTATAGAATTTCGATCTTAATTAAGGTAGACTATTTTATAATGTATAATCTATTTTATAGTTTAATATAATTTGTTGTTTTCAGTATAATTGTATAAATCATGAAATGTTTTGTTTCTTATATATCTAAAACTAATTTGTACGATGAAGTTTATTGAATTTATCGAAGTGAAATTTCTAAACAAAAAAATTTGTTTTCAATAAATTGTACTAATATTTATGATTTTTTTTAAACTTCATCATTGGAAAATCGAGTTTGCAAAGTACATGTTGGATAAAATGAATCAATAATGTAATTTCTCCGAATTATATTCGTATTGGGTTGTCAAAGTGGAGAAGATTGATTCGGTCCGTAAACTATTACATGTAACCGTCTGAGTATATTTTAGCCCCTATAATTCTAATTTCTGGGTCCGCCACTGCTTGTAGAGATAGGTCCATCCACACTTCCCACAGTAGTGTCTATCAAAATGATTCGCCATGAAAGTTCCACCCCCTAACTCAGTGTTTGGGAACTCTTTGTTGGAAGTAATCTAAACTAGTTGGTTTGAATACGTATTGTCTAGTTTATGACGTGTCTAATATCAGTTATTATGGTAGTTATTTAGATAAGACCGAACAGTTTTTCGGTATTTTCTATATAAGAAAACAGACCCTTGTATTGATTGGAATAAAGTTAACATTTCCGCACTTCCTGTTTATCTCTATAAATATATATTTGTCTGTCTGTTAATGTTATATGCATTGTTGTTTATCTCTGGGATTTTTTCCCTATATTTGGTATCAGATCCTAGGCAATCACAATGGAGGCTAACAAGAACAAATAAGGATCACTGGGATTAAGTTACGCAATGTTAACGAAGAGTAATTACACGGCTTGGTCACTAAATATGAGAGTTTTTATGCAAGCTCATTGGATATGGAGAGCAATTGACCCTACTGACCCAGATGCAAAGGTTGACGGAAAAACAAATAAGGTGGCAATGGCTGCAATATTCCAGGCTATCTCTGAAGACATTTTAGTATTGCTGGCAGACAAGAAAACAGCGAATGATGCATGGACAACGATAGAAACAATGTGTTTAGGAGCAGAGTGTGTCAAGAAAGCAAGACTGCAGACACTAAAAGCAGAGTTTGAGAATCTAAACATGAGGGATACAAAGATGATTGATGACTTCTCTATGAGATTAAATGGGTTGGTGCCTAATATTCGTGCATTGGGAGAAACCATTGAAGAGACTTATGTCGTGAAAAAACTACTTAGAACAGTACCTTGAAGTTCTTACAAATCAAGTCAGCAATAGAATAGTTTGGAGACCTAGATGTGATGTCAGTTGAAGAGACAATTGAGTCTCTAAAGGCACATGAAGAGAGGCTTCGTGGCCAAACAGAGAACATTGGAGGGCAGTTGATGCTGACGGAGGAAAAATGGAATAAACAAGAAGACAAAGAGGGTAAGCTTTTATTCATTAGAGAGGAGTGGATGAAAAGGATAAATTGAGGAGGAACCGATAACCAGAGGAATCGAGGTACTGTCAATTAACAAGGTGGACGTGCAGTGCGCGACAGGACTAAAGGAAGCTGTTGGAATTGTAGTTTTTACGGGCACTACGCAACTGAGTGTAAAAAGCCACGTAGAGAGCAAAATCAAGAGGTAAATTTGGAAGTACAAGATGAGGAACCTGCACTTCTGATGGCAGAAGACATGGCAGTACAAGATGAGGAACCTGCACTTCTGATGGCAGAAGACAGAGAAGATAAAGACAACGAGTTATTATTGAACGAGAACAATGTGGTATTAAAACCAAACAAAGATGGAGGTACAAAAGCTGATTCAAACGTGTGGTATCTAGATAATAGCGCTAGTAAAGACATGACGGGACAACGCTCGAAGTTTTAAGAATTGGATGAATGGGTAACTGGGCGTGTTAGATTTGGTGATGGTTCTACAGTGGAAATAAAAGGAAATGGCTCTGTGACGTTCAAATGCAAAAACAGGGAGGAACTGGTCTTCAAAGAGGTATATTATATTCCCAGTCTACGTAATAATATACTGAGTCTTGGTCAGTTATCGAAAACTGGAAATAAGGTGGTACTTAGTGGTGAATACTTATCTATATACGATGACAAGAGACATCTTCTTGTGAAGGTTAAAAGATCAACTAATAGATTGCATAAGGTTATTACTGAAACAAGTAAATCTATGTGCTTATTCTCTAAAATGGAGAATTTATCATGGCTATGGCATTCACGCCTTGGGCATGTTAATTTTCAAGCTATGGTATTATTATCAAAGAACAGGATGGTGTATGGCCTACCGGAGATTATTCAACCAAACGAAGTCTGCACTGGCTGTCTATTGTCAAAACAGACGAGGAAGCCATTTCCTGGTCAGGCTAATTTCCACGCAAAAGAAATGCTTGAGTTGGTACATGGAGACTTATGTGGGCCAATTTATCCTACAACAAAAAAGGAAATAAATACTTCTTTCTACTAGTCGATGATTTCAACAGGGTAATGTGGATATATATGCTTGCAAGAAAAGATGAAGCACTAGAGGCATTCAAGAAATTTCGAGCTTTGGTAGAAAATATTACAAAGAAGAAAATAAAATTTTTGAGAACGGACGGAGGAGGTGAATTCACTTCAAAGTTATTTAATTCTTACTGGTGAAGATACAGGGATTAATAGGCATTTCACTGCTCCTTACTCACCGCAGCAGAATGGGGTTTTCGAAAGAAGAAACTGAACAATAGTAGCAATGATTTGCAGTTTTTTTAAAGAAAAACAACTACCTTCTAGTTTTTGGGGAGAAGCTGCTCGTCATGCTGTTTACATACTAAATCGCCTACCTACTCGAGCTTTATCAGGAAAGACGCCGTATGAGGTATGGACTGAAAATAAACCAAATATTAGACATATTCAAATATTTGGTTGTGTAGCACACATAAAGGTGCCTAGTGCACACACCCAGAAGCTTGACGATCACAGTAAAATGGTAGTGTATCTGGGTAGAGAGCCCGGCACAAAGGCATGTAGACTTTACGATCCAGTCAACGGGCGAATTCTTGTAAGCAGAGACGTTATCTTTGATGAGGCTCGATGATGGGAATGGGAGAAACATCAAGAAGAAGTCTTTGTACACCGTAGTAACTTCACTATGCTCGACAGACGTACAGAAGAGGTGGTTGATGGCTCATTTGAAGAAGAACTAGTTACACCGAAGAATGAAAGCATTGATGCTATGGGATCACACACAGCTGGTCCTCAAACAAATGTTGAGGACCTGAGTAGTGGCACACATTTTACAGACTCAAGCAGTAGCAGTGAGAGTAGTGGGAGTGAACAGCCCATAAATTTTTGTCTACTCAGTGATATTTATGATGAAACAGTTGAAGTAGAGTAAGAATATGAGCTTTTTCTACTAGGTGTTAACGAGCCTAGTAATTACGAACAAGCTATGACAGAGCCTGCATGGGTGGAAGCTATGAAAAGTGAAATTGCTGCTATAAAAAAGAACAATACATGGAAATCGGTAGAGCTACCACGTGGGCATAAAGCCATAGGGCTGAAATGGGTCTACAAACTAAAGAAATATACAGATGGACATATTATCAATCACAAAGCCAGAGTTGTAGCAAAGGGCTATGCTCAACAACAAGGAATAGACTTTGAAGCGATCTTTGCCCCAGTTTCTCGCTTAGAAACAGTAAGATTACTATTAGCGCTAGCCGCCAAGAATGACTGGGAAGTGCATCACTTGGATGTAAAATCCACATTTCTTAACGGGGATTTACAAGAAGTTGTCTATTTGTGTCAACCTGAGGGTTTTGTAAAAAAGGGTAAGGAACACTTTGTCTATAAGTTGGTGAACGCTCTATATGGGTTAAGGCAGGCGACACGGGCTTAGTAGGCCAAGTTAAGTAAGTGTCTTGAAGAGTTGGGCTTCACTAAGTTCCCATATGAACATGCAGTATATACAAGGAAGGAAGGTAATGAAGTTCTGATTATTAGAGTATATGTGGATGATCTATTGGTCATAAGCACTAGTGTCGCAAACATTAGTAAGTTTAAGAGGCAAATGAGTGCAGAATTTGAGATGAGTGATCTCGGGAGATTATTTTACTATATGGGTATTGAAGTCAGTCAGGGGCTGGGATATATTGATCTTAAACAAGCAAGTTATGCCAACAAGTTACTTGACAAAGCTGGTATGGGGTCGTGCAATGCCATAAAGTATCCTATGGAGCCAAAAATACAAATTGATAAAGATGAAAAGGGGAAGGCAGTGAAATCCACGATATTTAAGAGCTTAATTGGTGGGTTGAGGTTTTTGGTTCATACTGGTCCGGATATTGCTTACTCTGTTGGTGTAGTTAGCAGGTACATGGAAAGACCTACTGAATTGCATATGAATGCAGTTAAACGTATCTTGCGTTACGTGAAAGGAACTATCAACTTTGGGTTAGTATATTCAAGTAGGTCTGGAAATTATTTATTGTCCGGCTACTCAGATAGCGACCTAGCTGGTAATCTTGAGGATAGAAAAAGCACAGGTGGCATGGATTTCTACTTGAATGAGAGTTTAATTACTCGGGTCTCACAAAAGCAGCAATGTGTGGGTTGTCATCATGCGAAGCTGAATTCATGGTTGCTACAGCGGCAACATCTAAAGGTGTTTGGTTGAGCAAGTTACTTAGTCAAATAACTGATGTAAAGGACTCTCCAGTCGTGATATATATAGACAATCGTTCTGCGATTGATTTGGCAAAAAATCCAGTTTTCCACAGAAGAAGTAAACATATTAATATTCGCTATCATTTCATTTGCGAATGTGTAGAGCGTGGGGAGATTATTGTCAAGCACATAAGTACAGGGGGAGCCGCGTGCAGACGTTGTAACTAAAGCAATGACCACTGTGAAGTTAAAAAATATGCGAGATTTACTGGGCACGAAGAACATACAAGTTGGAGTTTAACTTACAGGGGAGAATGTTGGAAGTAATCTAAACTAGTTGGTTTGAATACGTATTGTCTACTTTATGACGTGTATAATATCAGTTATTAGGGTAGTTATTTAGATAAGACCGAACAATTTGTCGGTATTTTCTATATAAGAAAACAGACCCTTGTATTGACATTTTGAATGAAGTTAACATTTCTACACTTCTTGTTTATCTATATAAATATATATTTGTCTGTCTGTTAAGGTTATCTGCATTACTGTTTATCTCTAGGATTTTTTCCCTATACTCTTTTCTCAGCCTCTGTACTTTTCCATTATCATCGACCTTGTATTACTGCAAGATCGAGAGCTTAACCTTCTTATGCTTGTGCTTGATCTTCTTTGGTTTGGTGTAGGTATTCTTTTTTCTCTTCTTGGCACCACCACTTGTAGTAAGTCTGTCTTCGAGTTGTTTCCCGGCGAAGATCAAACATTGTTGATCCTTGTCCTGGATCTTAGCATTCGCATTGTCGATGGTGCCAGAGGATTCAACCTCTAGGGTTATGGTTTTCCAGGTTAGGATTTTGACAAAGATCTGCATTTTTGGAGGCAAGGGAGGATATCAGTGTCTTTCAAATCATTTAAATACTAGAAAGAAAACAACCAAATCTTGTATTTAGCTTATAGTGTAGCTTTTATGGTTTCATTCTTTACGGGTTTGATTTTAGAGTGTCTCAAGTTAGGTTTATGTACGCTTCGACCATTTTTGTTGGATGTAATGTTCTTCGCCAATCGTTGGCGAAGAACAAGTCGTTTTCGTCAAACGCGTGCCAGCCCTGTGGCGTGGAATGAGTGGCATCAAATTTATTCTCAACCTGTCCCCCGCACCACAAGGTTGGCGCGAAAGCTGAAGTTCGTGCCAGATGTCTAGCGTGAGCCCTATATTATGTGTAATATTTTATCAATTATTTTAATTTAAGAGCTATATAAAATATTTGTGTATAATCAATTTATTTGATATTTAGAAAAAGTTAATAAACTAGAGTTATATTTTATTAATTATCTTAATTTAAGAACTATATAAAAATATGTGTGTATAGAAGCCAGCATGCTTATTTGATACTAAAAACAAAAGATTATAGTTAGATTTTATACTTAGGAATATGTTTCTAAAACATATTAAATTATTATAATTAGATTTTGAGATTTGTTATAGAATTTCGATCTTAATTAAGGTAGACTATTTTATAATGTATAATCTATTTTATAGTTTAATATAATTTGTTGTTTTCAGTATAATTGTATAAATCATGAAATGTTTTGTTTCTTATATATCTAAAACTAATTTGTACGATCAAGTTTATTGAATTTATCGAAGTGAAATTTCTAAACAAAAAAATTTGTTTTCAATAAATTGTACTAATATTTATGATTTTTTTTAAACTTCATCATTGGAAAATCGAGTTTGCAAAGTACATGTTGGATAAAATGAATCAATAATGTAATTTCTCCGAATTATATTCGTATTGGGTTGTCAAAGTGGAGAAGATTGATTCGGTCCGTAAACTATTACATGTAACCGTCTGAGTATATTTTAGCCCCTCTAATTCTAATTTCTGGGTCCGTCACTGCTTGTAGAGATAGGTCCATCCACACTTCCCACAGTAGTGTCTATCAAAATGATTCGCCATGAAAGTTCCACCCCCTAACTCAGTGTTTGGGAACTCTTTGTTGGAAGTAATCTAAACTAGTTGGTTTGAATACGTATTGTCTAGTTTATGACGTGTCTAATATCAGTTATTATGGTAGTTATTTAGATAAGACCGAACAGTTTTCGGTATTTTCTATATAAGAAAACAGACCCTTGTATTGATTGGAATAAAGTTAACATTTCCGCACTTCCTGTTTATCTCTATAAATATATATTTGTCTGTCTGTTAATGTTATATGCATTGTTGTTTATCTCTGGGATTTTTTCCCTATATTTGGTATCAGATCCTAGGCAATCACAATGGAGGCTAACAAGAACAAATAAGGATCACTGGGATTAAGTTACCCAATGTTAACGAAGAGTAATTACACGGCTTGGTCACTAAATATGAGAGTTTTTATGCAAGCTCATTGGATATGGAGAGCAATTGACCCTACTGACCCAGATGCAAAGGTTGACGGAAAAACAAATAAGGTGGCAATGGCTGCAATATTCCAGGCTATCTCTGAAGACATTTTAGTATTGCTGGCAGACAAGAAAACAGCGAATGATGCATGGACAACGATAGAAACAATGTGTTTAGGAGCAGAGTGTGTCAAGAAAGCAAGACTGCAGACACTAAAAGCAGAGTTTGAGAATCTAAACATGAGGGATACAAAGATGATTGATGACTTCTCTATGAGATTAAATGGGTTGGTGCCTAATATTCGTGCATTGGGAGAAACCATTGAAGAGACTTATGTCGTGAAAAAACTACTTAGAACAGTACCTTGAAGTTCTTACAAATCAAGTCAGCAATAGAATAGTTTGGAGACCTAGATGTGATGTCAGTTGAAGAGACAATTGAGTCTCTAAAGGCACATGAAGAGAGGCTTCGTGGCCAAACAGAGAACATTGGAGGGCAGTTGATGCTGACGGAGGAAAAATGGAATAAACAAGAAGACAAAGAGGGTAAGCTTTTATTCATTAGAGAGGAGTGGATGAAAAGGATAAATTGAGGAGGAACCGATAACCAGAGGAATCGAGGTACTGTCAATTAACAAGGTGGACGTGCAGTGCGCGACAGGACTAAAGGAAGCTGTTGGAATTGTAGTTTTTACGGGCACTACGCAACTGAGTGTAAAAAGCCACGTAGAGAGCAAAATCAAGAGGTAAATTTGGAAGTACAAGATGAGGAACCTGCACTTCTGATGGCAGAAGACATGGCAGTACAAGATGAGGAACCTGCACTTCTGATGGCAGAAGACATGGCAGTACAAGATGAGGAACCTGCACTTCTGATGGCAGAAGACAGAGAAGATAAAGACAACGAGTTATTATTGAACGAGAACAATGTGGTATTAAAACCAAACAAAGATGGAGGTACAAAAGCTGATTCAAACGTGTGGTATCTAGATAATAGCGCTAGTAAAGACATGACGGGACAACGCTCGAAGTTTTAAGAATTGGATGAATGGGTAACTGGGCGTGTTAGATTTGGTGATGGTTCTACAGTGGAAATAAAAGGAAATGGCTCTGTGACGTTCAAATGCAAAAACAGGGAGGAACTGGTCTTCAAAGAGGTATATTATATTCCCAGTCTACGTAATAATATACTGAGTCTTGGTCAGTTATCGAAAACTGGAAATAAGGTGGTACTTAGTGGTGAATACTTATCTATATACGATGACAAGAGACATCTTCTTGTGAAGGTTAAAAGATCAACTAATAGATTGCATAAGGTTATTACTGAAACAAGTAAATCTATGTGCTTATTCTCTAAAATGGAGAATTTATCATGGCTATGGCATTCACGCCTTGGGCATGTTAATTTTCAAGCTATGGTATTATTATCAAAGAACAGGATGGTGTATGGCCTACCGGAGATTATTCAACCAAACGAAGTCTGCACTGGCTGTCTATTGTCAAAACAGACGAGGAAGCCATTTCCTGGTCAGGCTAATTTCCACGCAAAAGAAATGCTTGAGTTGGTACATGGAGACTTATGTGGGCCAATTTATCCTACAACAAAAAAGGAAATAAATACTTCTTTCTACTAGTCGATGATTTCAACAGGGTAATGTGGATATATATGCTTGCAAGAAAAGATGAAGCACTAGAGGCATTCAAGAAATTTCGAGCTTTGGTAGAAAATATTACAAAGAAGAAAATAAAATTTTTGAGAACGGACGGAGGAGGTGAATTCACTTCAAAGTTATTTAATTCTTACTGGTGAAGATACAGGGATTAATAGGCATTTCACTGCTCCTTACTCACCGCAGCAGAATGGGGTTTTCGAAAGAAGAAACTGAACAATAGTAGCAATGATTTGCAGTTTTTTTAAAGAAAAACAACTACCTTCTAGTTTTTGGGGAGAAGCTGCTCGTCATGCTGTTTACATACTAAATCGCCTACCTACTCGAGCTTTATCAGGAAAGACGCCGTATGAGGTATGGACTGAAAATAAACCAAATATTAGACATATTCAAATATTTGGTTGTGTAGCACACATAAAGGTGCCTAGTGCACACACCCAGAAGCTTGACGATCACAGTAAAATGGTAGTGTATCTGGGTAGAGAGCCCGGCACAAAGGCATGTAGACTTTACGATCCAGTCAACGGGCGAATTCTTGTAAGCAGAGACGTTATCTTTGATGAGGCTCGATGATGGGAATGGGAGAAACATCAAGAAGAAGTCTTTGTACACCGTAGTAACTTCACTATGCTCGACAGACGTACAGAAGAGGTGGTTGATGGCTCATTTGAAGAAGAACTAGTTACACCGAAGAATGAAAGCATTGATGCTATGGGATCACACACAGCTGGTCCTCAAACAAATGTTGAGGACCTGAGTAGTGGCACACATTTTGCAGACTCAAGCAGTAGCAGTGGGAGTAGTGGGAGTGAACAGCCCATAAATTTTTGTCTACTCAGTGATATTTATGATGAAACAGTTGAAGTAGAGTTAGAATATGAGCTTTTTCTACTAGGTGTTAACGAGCCTAGTAATTACGAACAAGCTATGACAGAGCCTGCATGGGTGGAAGCTATGAAATGTGAAATTGCTGCTATAAAAAAGAACAATACATGGAAATCGGTAGAGCTACCACGTGGGCATAAAGCCATAGGGCTGAAATGGGTCTACAAACTAAAGAAATATACAGATGGACATATTATCAATCACAAAGCCAGAGTTGTAGCAAAGGGCTATGCTCAACAACAAGGAATAGACTTTGAAGCGATCTTTGCCCCAGTTTCTCACTTAGAAACAGTAAGATTACTATTAGCGCTAGCCGCCAAGAATGACTGGGAAGTGCATCACTTGGATGTAAAATCCACATTTCTTAACGGGGATTTATAAGAAGTTGTCTATTTGTGTCAACCTGAGGGTTTTGTAAAAAAGGGTAAGGAACACTTTGTCTATAAGTTGGTGAACGCTCTATATGGGTTAAGGCAGGCGACACGGGCTTAGTAGGCCAAGTTAAGTAAGTGTCTTGAAGAGTTGGGCTTCACTAAGTTCCCATATGAACATGCAGTATATACAAGGAAGGAAGGTAATGAAGTTCTGATTATTAGAGTATATGTGGATGATCTATTGGTCATAAGCACTAGTGTTGCAAACATTAGTAAGTTTAAGAGGCAAATGAGTGCAGAATTTGAGATGAGTGATCTCGGGAGATTATTTTACTATATGGGTATTGAAGTCAGTCAGGGGCTGGGATATATTGATCTTAAACAAGCAAGTTATGCCAACAAGTTACTTGACAAAGCTGGTATGGGGTCGTGCAATGCCATAAAGTATCCTATGGAGCCAAAAATACAAATTGATAAAGATGAAAAGGGGAAGGCAGTGAAATCCACGATATTTAAGAGCTTAATTGGTGGGTTGAGGTTTTTGGTTCATACTGGTCCGGATATTGCTTACTCTGTTGGTGTAGTTAGCAGGTACATGGAAAGACCTACTGAATTGCATATGAATGCAGTTAAACGTATCTTGCGTTACGTGAAAGGAACTATCAACTTTGGGTTAGTATATTCAAGTAGGTCTGGAAATTATTTATTGTCCGGCTACTCAGATAGCGACCTAGCTGGTAATCTTGAGGATAGAAAAAGCACAAGTGGCATGGATTTCTACTTGAATGAGAGTTTAATTACTCGGGTCTCACAAAAGCAGCAATGTGTGGGTTGTCATCATGCGAAGCTGAATTCATGGTTGCTACAGCGGCAACATCTAAAGGTGTTTGGTTGAGCAAGTTACTTAGTCAAATAACTGATGTAAAGGACTCTCCAGTCGTGATATATATAGACAATCGTTCTGCGATTGATTTGGCAAAAAATCCAGTTTTCCACAGAAAAAGTAAACATATTAATATTCGCTATCATTTCATTTGCGAATGTGTAGAGCGTGGGGAGATTATTGTCAAGCACATAAGTACAGGGGGAGCCGCGTGCAGACGTTGTAACTAAAGCAATGACCACTGTGAAGTTAAAAAATATGCGAGATTTACTGGGCACGAAGAACATACAAGTTGGAGTTTAACTTACAGGGGAGAATGTTGGAAGTAATCTAAACTAGTTGGTTTGAATACGTATTGTCTACTTTATGACGTGTATAATATCAGTTATTAGGGTAGTTATTTAGATAAGACCGAACAATTTGTCGGTATTTTCTATATAAGAAAACAGACCCTTGTATTGACATTTTGAATGAAGTTAACATTTCTACACTTCTTGTTTATCTATATAAATATATATTTGTCTGTCTGTTAAGGTTATCTGCATTACTGTTTATCTCTAGGATTTTTTCCCTATACTCTTTTCTCAGCCTCTGTACTTTTCCATTATCATCGACCTTGTATTACTGCAAGATCGAGAGCTTAACCTTCTTATGCTTGTGCTTGATCTTCTTTGGTTTGGTGTAGGTATTCTTTTTTCTCTTCTTGGCACCACCACTTGTAGTAAGTCTGTCTTCGAGTTGTTTCCCGGCGAAGATCAAACATTGTTGATCCTTGTCCTGGATCTTAGCATTCGCATTGTCGATGGTGCCAGAGGATTCAACCTCTAGGGTTATGGTTTTCCAGGTTAGGATTTTGACAAAGATCTGCATTTTTGGAGGCAAGGGAGGATATCAGTGTCTTTCAAATCATTTAAATACAAGAAAGAAAACAACCAAATCTTGTATTTAGCTTATAGTGTAGCTTTTATGGTTTCATTCTTTACGGGTTTGATTTTAGAGTGTCTCAAGTTAGGTTTATGTACGCTTCGACCATTTTTGTTGGATGTAATGTTCTTCGCCAATCATTGGCGAAGAACAAGTCGTTTTCGTCAAACGCGTGCCAGCCCTGTGGCGTGGAATGAGTGGCATCAAATTTATTCTCAACCTGTCCCCCGCACCACAAGGTTGGCGCGAAAGCTGAAGTTCGTGCCAGATGTCTAGCGTGAGCCCTATATTATGTGTAAGCCATATGGCGGACTAGTCCGCATATAGTTGGCGTCAGTTATTTCATTTGATAGGTTTTTTTTTCGAACGTGTTCTATCTTGTTTGTTTTGGTTGTTTTTGTTGTTATTTATTATTTAGTATTTTCAAGTTGGCTTACGCATACTTTATATTTTTTCTCTTCAGACTACGGATCCAATTCATAGTTTGGACGAGTGTGATGGAACAAAAAACATAAAAAATAAAAAAAACACGAGAATGCGAAGAAGTCTTTTCACAAGTTCTTATAAAGATTCTTCATCCGGTTTTACACGTCCCCCTACCGGTTTTACATCGTCTATCACTTCACTCATCCAAAAACCGTCTGCCCTAGTCGAGGACCACCTCGAACTACACTCCCGTCCCGTTGCCTAGTTAATTTTACGACACATTTGCGCAGCATGCTACCTACTACGTTTGGCTGTGAGAGGTAATTTTAATATTGTTAAATGTTTAGTTGTTATAATATATATATATATATATATATATTATTTTTTACTAACTCAAAATTATTATTTAAAAGGAACGTGATATGCAGTGGTATGCCACTACACTAGTCATAGGAGTTAGAGTGTGTGAGCTCAAGCTAGGATTAGAGACTAGTTAGATGTCACACGTTTCAGCATGTTTATCAAGCTATTATTATGTATGCATCCATAGTGCGCCATCACTGAGGTATTCTTAGAACGTTGACATCAAAGAACGAATATTTTCCATTTTAGTTTTGGTGAGATGACTATCAACCGTAATCATGTGGATATGTTATTGGGGTTAGAGGTCCGAGGTGATGTGGCTACGTTTCCAGTTATGAATGACAAGTCGTACGACATGGACGAGGCTTCCTTACTACTCGACATTGATTATGCGATTTTTACCGCGGAGATCAAGTTACGTAAATCTATATGTTTGGGTAACGAGTTTTTCTGGTTGTGCGTGCATATATTCTCCACATGTTCAGTTGCAGCCTGTTTGCTGATAAGAGTAACGCATATGTCAATTTCAAGTACGTGTTCCTATACGAGACCTGACCGCACAGGTTATGAACAATGCTTGGAAAACTGAAGTTATACGTATGCTGACTATTTCTCGACGGGAAACATGTGCATCTATTTCTGAATTATGGACCAAATAAAACTGGAAGATTACCTTTAACAATCTACACAAGAGCGATGTGATTTTTACATTTTTCTAATATTTAATTATTTAAAATATATGAATTCTAAGTTTTTGTGTTTAATCCAAGATGCTCAGTATATAATGTTAGTAATAAAATGTGTATTTGTTTAATATATGAGTAATATACATGTTAGAATCTTTTCAATACTTCTAGGTTTATAAATAGAATAAAATATTATGTTTTTATATATGACTATTAAACGTATTAGACTTTTATACTTTTACATTTATAAAAATAGAATAAAATATTTTATATTGTTGTGGTTTATTTTTTGGTTGTGTAGCATAGATGGTATGTGGCGTAGATGGTAAAAAAATAACGTAAATAAAATCATGATTGCCAATAAAATATTCTTTCTAAACAAATAACGAAACAAGTTCACAAATAAAAAAGCGCAAAACAAGTAGTACTCCCATGTGACTTTCAAAAACTAATACACCTAGAGGTCTTTTGTTAAGTCTACTATTAATAGCTTGCATCCTTGTATTATGATGGTGTGTGTTTTTTCTAGTCGTAAAAAAACGTCACTTTCGAAAACAACTAGATCGACCATCGTTAACATCTTTTCTAGTAATGTGCATCGATGTTGGAACTATCGTTGTTAAAGGTGAATCTTTAACCATATCGACCTATACATTTTCGATAAAATAATAAAAATAAAATAAATAGAACAAGTATATAGATTAAATAACCAAAAGCGTTTAGTATAAATATTGTTTATATACATGAACAAAATGATTTTTGTTCACAAAAGAAAACCCGATTGATTTTTTAATCGTCCGTTGGTGATGCATTTTTAGGTTGTAAATTAGCTGTACACCACTGAGTGCTAGAAAATAAAAATAAATAATTGAATATGGTCGCGATTAATTAATCGCAACTTGGTAAACACCATCCAATATTTGGACGGTGCATTCTCACAATAACATATGGTACATACATAAAACTTTGTATGATTCTATAATTTATGTACCAATGTTTGTCTAAGAATTTTCTCTCCACTTTTAGCGCCTATCAAATCGTGATTAATGGCTTTAAAACCTTAATTTCTTTCAGACCTAACGTTGGTAATTTTGTGTATGAAATGATGCACAAGTTATGGTATGTCCCATGAATCTGTTGAGTCTGGTATGTAAGTGAACCTCGTCGTAATTGGTTTAACTTTAAGTAACCATTTTGCGTTAAAGTTATACAACTTCGGAAGTAGTACAGGCTTGTCTGATGATCGTTCTAGCGGTGCTACCAAAAGTACAAACCAGCGTTCCTAAACTAGTTACAGATGTTCGCATCTTCAATTTTTCTGCACTATTCGCATGAGATTCTAACCATTCTTGTTCGATGTATTCATGCATAGAAATATCTATTTTTTTAAAATAATCAAAAAGAATTTTATTATCCTTGTCGCGACTACGACCTTACCAAAACCTCGGAAGAGTCAGGGAGTATGGCTGGTGGTTTTTAGCTTTTGTAGGCATTCGAAAATAAGTGGAGTAGAAAAAAATCCATAATCCGCCTGTATTTTTTAAGCCAATGACTTTGTTGATAAGTATCAAAATTTCCGAGTTTTGCATTTAAATTTTCAAATATAAGTTTGACCACTTCTTTACCGCTTAGTTTAACTTGGGAGACCATCTCTAGTGTTCACCAATGTTTGTCTATAGTTCTGGTCGGAACATGTTCATTTGGTCTTTGCATTGGCCCTAATTTTTTGGTACATGATAAACCTTATATCGTATGATTGATACAATGGCATGAAGATTTGTCATATCAGATTTTATTAAGATAATTTTTGTATATTATCTTCAAAGTAATAAATACTACATACCCCTTAGTAATGTGAAAAGTTTAAAATCTTGAAGGTTATGAATAAGACAAAATTTGCTTAACTCCGTGGAGTATTTTATTGTACAAATTTTTATCGTAAGAAAAACATAGTATTTATCCTAATATCTTTCAAATCCAACTAGATTGACCCGATATATTGTTTCAAAGTACCGTACGAGCTTTCTGCGTTATTGGATGTGTGATTGTCAAAATACAGGATCCTATTAGTGTATACATCAATAAAACTATCTTTATATACTGTAATTCACGAGTCTATAACATAATTGACCGTCTTCTCGTGTTCTTTGAGCATGTCTTGAATTTTAGTTAACCTCTTATTCATTTGGTTAAGGTGGTCAATTAGACGATGTTATTCCAAGCGGCTAACAATTTGTTAAACTCCTTTCCATCTTTAATTTTTTTTTGTCTTCCCACTTACATTCTTATTGATATGCCATTCACACAACATCTGATTCGCGCTCGCCAATTTTTTGTCTATGCTATTGATCAAAGTCAGTTTACAGTCTAACACAAGGAAACTCAAAATCATTTTCCATAACCGTTTTCAAAAATCCTAAAGCCCATTCGTAGTTGTCTTGCTTTTCTTTTGTCTTGAGTGTAAAGCCAATGCAAAAGGTTTTGTTGGTAGATATTACCCCAACTACTTCCAAAAACGGTCTCTTGTATCTGATAAAGTTTTATGTACTATCCATGATTAAAAACCATGGGAACGTCAGTAGTAAATTGATGATAACCGGGTGTGAAAAAAGACAAATCAGTTATTACATTGGATCTATCATTTGGCTTTCGATACCAATATATGTATTTATGTATTTGTACTTTTTGTAACAGTCAGTGCATTTGCGACCGAACGCCATGTTCAATCAACCTTGTTCTGTGACGGTGATTCTATACGTGATGGATATTGGAAGCATTACCCGGAGTGACCTTCTTTAAGGTACTAAATATTTAACATAAAATTGTTTCTTCACCATCAAAACGTCGATAAGTTTTTTTTTCCTTTTTTAACTTCGACCATTACAGATATCTTTGCACAAACCCAATGAGATCATTGTTGTTCTTAATGGACATGACACTTTAAACTCACTTATCATCACATTTAACCGGATTACCAAACAAATGAAAATGACAATTGATTATTTTTTTGTCGCATGCCTTCCGCTTATGATTACACTCTTTCACCGTATACTTATTAAATACACCGGATCACTCGCATTTACAATCTAATCTAGGTGTTCTTCCTCTTATGTCATCGTTATTACCAAGACGGTAGCGAAGAATACTACATGATCACTATTTTCTAGCAGATTCAAGCAATTTTTTGTTTTTTCAAAAATTTACATTTTTTGAAAAAATATAAAGATAGAAAAATGAATACCTTTTCCACGCCATGATGTTTTTTAGATGCAACGGTGTCGTTTGTGTTTGTCCATGATTTTAAAATTTTACAAGATTAGAAAATAAAGAATCCGATAACTTTTAGATAAATAATTTTTGATGGTTTTAATAAATTTTAAGAAGTTGAATATTATGTTTTATTACATTTTGTGTTATGTAACTTTATTTACTGAATAATAACATAAAATATAAATAAATAAATAAAGCTTAAAAAAAGTAAAAAGTTTTTCTAAAATGTTCATTTTGTAAATATTAAAAAAAAATTAAACATACAACCTTACGCATTAATTTTGGCAGTCCTTTTAAAAATTCCTTTTCATATACCGTTACGAATGTTCATTTGTTAACCATAATACTATTTAAAACCCAATAACTACGTCTATAATTATTAGATTTAGTTTCGAAAAGAATAATAAATTTCAACAGGATTGTGCGTGCTAGTTAAAGTTTGGTAAGAATCATAAATAATTATTTGGACAATACCGATGGGATATCATGAAAAGCCGGACGAAAGAAGCAAATTGCGCAGCGGATTCCACAAATTCATTGAAAAAATATAAAGCAGATATGAAAAAAATATGGACCATCTGACGACATTTGTCAACCAACAAATTTCCGCGCAACCTAAATTGAGTCTACCTTTTTTTGGGTGACAACTTGTTCAAGTTTCATAGGAGAGTCCCCTAGACCATATCCATGATCGGGTATTTGGATTTTGTTGAGTGTAACGCCAGTAATATTTTGTTACGAGTTTTTTTCGCATTTGTCTAGATATTTATCGTAAAAATAGTGATAATTGGTGTGTATTAATTATTAATGCATTTACTTATTTTTAATTTGTTTTCAAGCTCATCTATTTATTTATTATAATTGATATCATAGCCGCATGAATTTCTTTTGGAATAAGTTTTATTTACGAATGGTTTCTATTTACCTTAATTGACACCCAAATTCTATGACCATAAAACATGTTTGATTTAGAAACCATGTTTTATATTTATATTTGGTATTATTTCATATCGTATGATGGTGTATGTTAAGATAATACGAGATTTTGATTTTTTAGAATTCGGAGAAAATACATTAAAATAGTTTCTAGAAAATCAAAAGGATGTTACGACAAAAATTTCGCTACCGCGGAAACACCGTTGCAACAATAGTTGAATGTTGCAGTGCGCGGTTTACATGTGTGGCAGCAGCCCATCATCACGACTACACACTAAAATTTTGTTGCACAACATTGTTACACATATGTATGTGGCCGCATCCGAGCTGCATCAAAGCGACAACAACTATACAGTAGCTAACCTATAATGAAGGTGCAAAGACAATCTGGATGTTTGGTTTTGCAATGCCATAACTTTGCGTTTCCTTATCCAAATCAAACCAGGTGATTATTATTTTTGTTTCACCTGAAGTTCAGAAGTCTAAATGATGTAAAGAGTCATTCAGTCCCATAATTTGGTATATTTAATACGTAAATTTAACGCGTGTTTGTTGTCCCAAACCCACCTCATACTTGCATCATACTATTAAAGTTCTAAATATGTTAGGTTTAGTAAATTGTTTTAAGTATAATATTGTATGTTTTAGGTATAATTCAGTGCATTATGCGTTAAGTCTATTCGGTAAGTAAAGTTATGTTGTCTAATTATTTACGCGTTAAGTTAGCATGTAGTAATGTAAAGGAAAAACCTTCAAAGTGAGAGATTATTATTCATTTTCGGACCATTTGGACTCTAGGATGTATGGGGGTGATCTCTTTTATATATATGGATTATCTGTTTACATTTTCAAGTTTGGAACTTGAATATAATTCATCTCCTTCCGTATATATGAGCCCTTGAAATGATATTTCAAATCCGAAAGACGACTTCACATGTTTATTTTAAAATAAGATGCACCACTAAATAGTTAGTTCAGTTATGAAGACTAGTGTTTTGTATGATATAAAATTTGAACACTTTAAATGTTGTTTTCTAAATTTGTATGACAACTCATATATATCAGCTAAGTGATCTCTATTGGTGGGTCATGACGTGAGAGGATTTTGAGCGCTCAATGCAAAGGACTACATGTTGTGTATGTAGACAGCCCAAATATAGACTATATACATATTTGAGGGTGAGTGAACCGCTACAATATGTCATTTCTACATTTACACGTTTCATACTCATGTACAACTAGACTTTAATGTTGAATGGATTCAATTAAGTATGCCACGAGACAATCATGATTTACCCAAATAAGGGTTTGGTTGTTTAAATATATAATCGTGAGCAAAAAATATTTCTTTCAAAGAGTTGCACTATAAAATTAATATATTGCACGTTGACCAAAATGTCTCCACTAAGGATGATGACATGTCAGTCCGTATAACTACCTATTAGAATTGGACTCGAGAGAATTCAAGTTTTTATGGTTTTTATGCGATGATTAAAATTAAATGTTATAAGTTTAGGTTGTAGTTATACCTTTAGATAACTGTATTATGATTTTAAGATATAAATGAATATGGCATGTTTGTTCATTAGGAATTCTAAAATATTTGTAATATCTAACATTAGATTATCATTTTCTTTCACTATGAAATTTAAGCAGATGATGAAAAGATTGAAGTAAGGAGGGTTACCTCTAATATTATAAGTTTGATGATAATTTGTAGGATATTTTTTGTGTATATTATAGAGTATTTTTCAAAAAAAATAATGAAAACACTTATAAATTAGTGTCAAAATTTATAATTTTAGAGTTTTAGTGTTTTATGTTTTTCTAGAATTATTTAAGCTCGTTAAAATGGTACATTTAAACCTTACACTTAACAAAACCTATATTTAAGAGAATTGTACATTTGGGTATGTCTAGTACAAGTAAAGCCTTAAAAAGAAACACTAATAAAAAAATAAAAAAATATGTATTCATTTTGGGAAAATTATGTCCAAAAAAGTACTCTAAAAAACATTGAGATCTTTATAATGAAACAAAACATATCAAGTTTCATATTTTCTAACATCATAAATATTTCTACAATAATATTAAGAGTCTTTGTGGTAAAATGGAGAATTCTTTTTAAGCTTATGTAACAATATATATAATTTTATAAGAGCATTAAAAATATCATGATGTAAAATTCGAATTTAGTTTAGATTCCATAACACCAAATTCTCAACTTTAGATGATTGTAATAAGAATAAAAATAGATGTAAGATAATCACTATAAGTTCTTATATGTTATATATAAACAAGAGACTAGTTTATTGAATTAGAACCATGCTTAATTAAAGGGTAATAGGATAAAATGTACATAAATTATTACACCAAATAGATTTATTCATATTGGTGATCTAAGTTAACCTCTCTTTTAGTTAGACAAAGTAATTTTCAAGACAATTATAGTACAGCTTGAAAATTTCACCCCTAAGCTTCCTTAACTACATATTAAGATAACGTATTTCTAAATGGTAACAGTAAGAGACGTTTACATACATTACAATTCAATGACTATAATAATTAAGTGTTGATAAGTGTAAAAGAAACGGAAAATTGGTAGTATGGTTATAAGATGTTTTTATCAATGAAGTTATCTCTTTTATATAGCATAAATTGTTAAACTTTATATTGACTATACATGATTGATTACCGTCATAATTATAGAAAACTATAATAGCATAATACATTTATTTACATGTGCTTAATACAGTCAAGGGTAACTATCAACGTTATTGATAATTATGTGATAAGTTTTGTGCAACTTCGACTAAGAGAAGAGATCGAACAGAGGGTCTCTAACCATACAGCATCGACCTAGAGAAGTTGGACCAAGCTGTCAGCTTAGGGCATTACATGTCCAGTATGGTTGTTGATCCACGTATTCAGCTAAGTTGGTGAAATTCACCCTTACGAGTGTCCCACTAGTCTTGCTAAAGAATTAAAGGAGGACTATTTTGGTGAATTTTGACTACCTTTATTTATCTTGTATGCTTTATCAAATGTATTTCGTTGTACGTATAATGTTTGAGGATGGATGATGGTTTCCAAAGTATACCAAGTGTTATTGCAGTCTTCTAATCTGAATTCTTAATATTTTTTGTATATGTTGGTATGGTATATTAGTTTCCATCTATTAAAACTATCCTTAAATATGTGCTAAGTTTAGTTGTGTTACCTTGTTTTGGCCTACACCAAAAACCCCATAATGGCTAAAACCCTCCATTGAAGACATAAGCTTTATCTTCCTAGATTAAAAGTGTATTGGATCAAGTATCGGGCGGCTAGAGTTCTCGGATATTTCCTTACATCTATTTATTTATGTTTGTTGATGTTCTTACTTGAAAATGTGGAAAACAAAATTTCTCACTATTGCAAAAGTGTATGTGCAGTAACCCCCTAGTCTTTGTCAAATAATGAATGAAAGACTAATAGGCTTGGTTTGATAAATTTACACACTCGAATGTGAGACTTGAGTAGCCCCCTAGTCCTTGTTGAAGAATGAGGGAAAAACTTAAGAAAATATGAGTTAGCTTTGGTTTTAATAATAAGGTGTATGCGCCTAATACATTTCGAAGGATGATGCAAAAATTAAAGGGCGTCAACAGTTAACTGTATGTATGACCACGTAATGTTGTTGGATGGGTTGTCATACTTATCTGAAATAGAAATATTTGGTCTTGAAACGCATGTAGAGTATTATATCGATCGTATGTATCGACATCAATCATTAATATGGAACTAGTCGTCTTCACTCTTTATGAAAGATGGATGAAGATAGAAGATTATAGGTTATTACATTGGTTATTTATATTAGAGTGTCCAAAGGTAACCAACTTAGATGATACACTGTTATGAGTGAAATATTTATGCTAGTTGGTTTATGAGTTAATTAAAGAAAACAAATCTTGTTGACAAGATGTCGGTAAATGTACAAAATAGAGGGGCCTGAGAGTAAAATTTATGCTCGTACTAAGAGAGCAAGAACTTATGCGACACGTGGAAGAGAGAAATGATGTCATTTGTCATTGCACATTTGAGACGCTTCAGCGACTTGATAATGAGATTCTCTTTCCTTTGAGTCCAGACATGTTACAGCTCCTTAAGGTAAAACAATTGTGCCCATTTGAAAATATAATTTTATGGGATGAACTTAAGAATTTTGAAATTCATGATTTTCTGGCGGGAAACAAGGTGTTGAGGAGTGGATTATTCTTGTTGATCCAAATATTGTTCCTACAAAGTTTATTGTTGGCGAAGATGAGTTGATCTCGAGTGGCTTAGTAGATAAGGGTATTGTTCATGCAATTTGTTCGTCGGATGAGAAGCCAGATCAATAGACGGTAGAATATTTCCTGAATGAGGGACTAAAAGGAAAGTGTTCACTAAATGTGGGACTAGGTGCGAATCTCGAGAAAATAAGACCCGTTAAAGGTGAGTATTTTAATATCCAAGGAGATGTCGTTGTTAGGAGCCTTGCACAGAGTCTTGTATATTGATGAAATAAAATTATTAAGTTCCTCAAATTTTCAAGCAAGGTTTTATGAAAAAATTGTAACGGATCCAAAAAAAGAGAATAGACCAATCATGATTGGCAGAGGACGACGAGGCCAACAGACAGAAAATGGAAGTAATTGTTCACCCCTTCATGAAGTAATTTTGACACTTTTTTAGTTGTTCCAACAAAACAATCCCACTGCAGTGGATATATGTTTAAGAAATAAAATAATATAAGATATGGTAAGAATAACGACATTCAACCCTATAAAAAAGAGGTGGAATTCAAATTGTAAAGTTCAACTTTTTCATCATTTTTAATAAGAAATTTCTAAAGAACAGCAAAAAATACTCTATGAAGTCGCATGTTTTCATTTTTTAGTATTTATATTATTGCCACTCAGTGAAAAATCCAAAAGTTATTAAAAATTTAGTTAATTACATTTCATGCTATTATCTACTCTGTGAAGTTGAAAACAAAAACTATTTTTAAATCTAACCTTCAATTTTACGAAACTAACCAAAACCCAAAACACGAAACCAAAAACCCAAAACTTACCATAAACCCTCTCTTATCTAACGTTTCAAAATCTCAAAAATATAACTGAAATAGAGGCAGAAACGATTCATCTACATACTAGCATGGCCGCTGAAGAGGTACATTACTTTTGATCTTCCTGTCTTTTTCAAAAATGCAAAGTTTTAAAAAAACCTAAATTTGGCTCGATTCTACCATTGAATGACGTCAATATAGTCATCATCGTCATTCCAATAACAGATTGATGCATACATGTGTCAATGGGATGGCTTAATGACCCTTCATGTCGCCACATGTATGGAAGATTATTCAACCATTACGTTATCTCATGGTATTTGTATGCATCATTTTGTTTTGCCATGGCGTAAGAAAGACCTATTATACCCTATGTTTGGCGGAAAAACCTTACCTAATCCCGAATCCCGGTTATATTAATTTTTTTACTTTGTATGTACTATAGAAGGTTACACAATGCAAAATTTCACTTGTTTTGGACTACACTTACCATGTTGTGAATCACGAAGAGTATAACCTAAAATTGATGACCGAGTGGGTCAAAAGTATCGGCAAGGCTCTAGGATTCTCACTTAAGATAGTATCTACATAACCAAGGAATAGAGTTAGAACACCAAGAGTAGATTATAACTACGCACTATCTGGTATATTTATGTCTACTGTTGAAGAGTGCAATCGTAAGCGTAATGATATCGATAAAAAAATCAATTACCATTTTTATTTGGTAGGTAATCCGGTAAAAGATGATGATGCATAGGCTTTCAGTATCCTTTCCGGCGAGCACAACCATGATTTTATTGTGTATGTGCAAGGACAATTGGAATGGTCGAAGTTAACACCGAAGGAAAAATAGCTCATCGATGTTTTACAATGAACATAACAACTCCACGACAAATATCCATTACGTATATTTTTGGATGACAATAGTGTTCATTCGTAAATGCAATGTTTGTTAGAAAAACTATAAATGCAAAAGTACAAAATAGTGGGAGATGACGACTAATGATGGCTCGAATGAGATAACTATTTATTTTTTGCACACCCGTTTAGTATTGATTTAATATGGACCTTCCTACGGTTGTTAATCATCGATATCACATATTAATTTATTAGATACAAGATTCCATTGTTCGAAGTAGATGGGATACCATCGACCAACAAAACGTTTTGCATTGGTTTCATATTCATGGCGAAATAAATACAAAATAACTGTGAATTTTAATTTTAAATGTTTAAAAATGATAATGGAGAAAAATCATTGTTAGTTACCTAGTGTTATAATCACGAACCATGAACTTGCTTCGATGAAGCATATATAAAATCTTTCCTAGTGTAAGCTCACATGTTATGCAAATGGAAACATGTTTAACATATTTTTGGCTGCTTGGACTGACGTCGTTTTATCCACCACCATTGACGGGATGAATGAGAGGTTGGCTAAGATGCGGATGATGTTCAAAGAGTATGATAAGACGGTCGATGATGTCATAAGTTCATGAAGTACACTATAAAAAAAGAGGTTTGTGCATGCCTACGCTAAAAAAATCATGCATTTCAACAACCACACCTCTAATAGAGCGGAAAGTTCAATACTACTTTGAAAGAATATATCGTGTCAAGCCAATTGAATTTTGAAGGATTTTAGGAGAAAGTTCATTGTTTGTTAACGATGCAATATTGACTCTAAAAGAATAACAAAGATAAACAAATGGCATCTAATTCATAAATTTCAATATTCCAAACCATTCAAATTACTAAAGGGGTACGTATCACATAATTTTTTAACGATAGTATACGAAAACAAGTGGCATCTAAATCATGTGCTGGCATTGATCGTACGATACAAGATTTCTGTGCACCCATGAACTAAAAGCAATCCAAAGAACGGATGGGTAAGTACCGACCTGAATTATAGACGAGCATTAGAGGAGAATAGATATTTTCCCAAGTTAAATTAAGTCGTTAAGAAGAGGTGAAACTTAATTTTGCAGATCTAAATGCAAAACTTCAGGATTTTGATATTTATGATTCAAACAATTTCCTTAAAAAAAGTCACACACATATTTTATCCTTCAAGATCACTCCTTTTTAAACCCCTCCAAAAGGTTAAAACTTGTCATTGAAGTCCCGGATGTATCAGAGGTCATGGTTGTCATCGCGGTAAGAATACTAAAATATCTGATGATTATTCTACCAAAAAGGATCCTTCTATATACAAATATGTTGAACACAAAAAGATTAGACTCTCACACCGATAGTATACAAATTTTGAAAATAGTCACACCCGCCACACGAACACTCGATCCACATACTCGTATTAATTCCGGATTAAAAACCCCAAAACGAAAATAATGCGGGTCGCATGTGTAGGTATAGAAACTCCGTTGGTGTTGAACCAATTCCGACAAGGTTTCCCAACGTGTCGAACATAAGGTATTCAAACGACATACCTCAATTTATGAGTCCTTTCATACTCACAATTACAGACATTAGGCCAGACAAAAATTATGATTTTAGAGTCATCGCTTTTATTTTTATCGACGCCAATAATGGATGGAAACTTGTAAGAGAAACCATGGTTCACGAACTAGAGTAGCATAAAGATTTTTATTTGAGTGTCATCTAGTTTGGTGACGGTACTGAAGTCGATAAAGAGCTAAACTGGTTGAGATATCATAAGGAAAATGCACCAATCCAAAATTTGAGGTCGTTACCTAGTTGAGGCAAACTAATCGCCATCACATTCAATTATATTTTTTTATTGCCTATCATCCGGAAGTTGTACGACTTCATTACTGGTGAAAAATACACCACCAATGGAGGATTCTATAAGAGATGGATGTCACATTCGTAAATACAAATCATTTTGTTCATGTAAGTAAAAATATTTTAGTTTTATACGCATGTAGTTACTTATTATCTAAAGTTGAATTATGTATTTAGTTTAATCTTGCGACTTTCAATTATAGGTGACATGGTTAAAGATTCACATTTATCGAAGATAAATCCAACGTGGATGCACACTACTATAGATGTAGCTAATCCTTGGCCGATCCCCTTGCTTGCCAGAGCCGACACTTTTGTATGACTGAAACATCCCACACCGATACAATCCGTTGACTGTGAGCAAGTAATAGTACACTTAACCAAAAACTTTTAACGGTATTTGTGTTGTGATTTTGGAATCAAATCGGAAGTACTCTTTGATAACTAGTTGTGAGTCAGATAATACATGAACTATCTTGGCTCCCCATATATGTGTTAACCTCATTCTGCCAATGATTGCTTCGTACTCTGCCGCATTGTTGTTTACTAGGAAGAAAAAGCGGATAGCTTATCGCACTTCTTCCCCTCTGGGAAGTTTCATAACGATTCCAGCTACCCCACATAATGTACTTGAGGCCCCATCAGCTTCTAATATCCATTCCATCTCAAACGTATTTCGAGAAAGGTCGGTCTCTACCTCCTCACGAAGAGGCGTGGAGAATTCAGTAATAAAGTTGGCAACGGTTTCACCTTTAATAGTATTTTATGGTTCAAACTTAGTATCATATTTCTCTAACTCAATAGACCACTTGGTAAGGCGGCTTGAGACGTCTGGTTTCTGCAATGCGATGCACAAAGAAGAAGAGGTTCAAACTATAATTGTGTGTCTCTCAGATGCTACTAACTGCGAAAAGAGATACACATATTTATAGATATAAGATCTCACCAATCGTAAGTGCAAAGAATATTTCAGGCGATGTAAGATAGGTTTTGAGTACAACAAATACAACATCACAGTCTGCGTTCCAATCTGATTTTTGGCTTCTCTTAGTACTTCAAAGAATGGATGACTCTTATCACAGGCTCTCGATATAAAACGGGAAAGTGTTGCAAGACGGCATGTCAGGCACTGAATCTGATTGATATTTTTTGGAGGCTCCATCTAGATTAAGGGTCTTAACTACACATGGTCTACTTTAATCCCCTTTTGTTGATGACGTAGACGAGAAGTTTTCATATGCGGACCCCCAATGGAACACTTAAGTGGATTTAATTTGATGTTATACTTACATAAAATGGTAAAAATATTGTTACCACTTCCAACTACTATTGATTTGTATTAGTTTTAACAGTCATATCGTTGATGTATGCTTCTATATGCTACCCTAGCTACTCTTTAACGATTTGGTTGATCAAGCATTGGTATTTAGAGCCAGTATCTTTTAGGCCCAAGGGCATGGTTGTATAATAAAATAGCCCACGCTTTGTTAGGAATGTGGCATCTTTAGGGACTAAAATATAAACAATAATAAGTTTAGTAACAGATTGAAAAATTAAGGATAAATTTTGATTATGTGTCTTTATTAAGGACTAAATATAATTTATCATTTTAGGTAACGACTTACAGTTGTGAGCTAAGTCCTTGCGTCTCTATATAAAGGCCAAAGCTAAACTAATAAAGGGGTTGAACTTCTGATTTTACTCACTTTTATTATCTCATTTTATCTCTCAAAAATTCTTTCTCTCTCTAAACACTTCAACTAATGTTCACTAAAGCTTACTCTTATCACAGGCTCTCGATATAAAACGGGAAAGTGTTGCAAGACGGCATGTCAGGCACTGAATCTGATTGATATTTTTTGGAGGCTCCATCTGGATTAAGGGTCTTAACTACACATGGTCTACTTTAATCCCCTTTTGTTGATGACGTATAGGAGAAGTTTTCATATGCGGACCCCCAATGGAACACTTAAGTGGATTTAATTTGATGTTATACTTACATAAAATGGTAAAAATATTGTTACCACTTCCAACTACTATTGAGTTGTATTAGTTTTAACAGTCATATCGTCGATGTATGCTTCTATATGCTACCCTAGCTACTCTTTAACGATTTGGTTGATCAAGCATTGGTATTTAGAGCCAGTATCTTTTAGGCCCAAGGGCATGGTTGTATAATAAAATAGCCCACGCTTTGTTTGGAATGTGGCATCTTCAGGGACTAAAATATAAACAATAATAAGTTTAGTAACAGATTGAAAAATTAAGGATAAATTTTGATTATGTGTCTTTATTAAGGACTAAATATAATTTATCATTTTAGGTAACTACTTACAGTTGTGAGCTAAGTCATTGCGTCTCTATATAAAGGCCAAGGCTAAACTAATAAAGGGGTTGAACTTCTGATTTTACTCACTTTTATTATCTCATTTTATCTCTCGAAAATTATTTCTCTCTCTAAACACTTCAACTAATGTTCACTAAAGCTTACTCTTAATAATCAAAATCACCTAATTGGAGACTCCACTTAGAATGTTGGAAATCAATGTCTTTTCTTCTAGTTCGAATTTAACTAATCTTGAAAATCAGTATTGAAATTCTACATGAATCCTGAAAATAATTTGTTAGTTCGATCAACATTGAAACGCCAAAAAAAGATATATAAGGGAATGAAAATACACCAGAAGGATTTGTTCCAATCTACACTCAGTCGGATATAGAAATGCATATGAACTAGGTTTTGGATAAAATAAACGCGCTAAATGAGAAGTACGAGCAAAGAGCGTAGGAAATTTATTTGGCAAAGCTTAAATCCAAAGAAAGTCTAATAAATGAGAAAATTGAAATTGGGAACCAATCTGATCGATCTTGCACTGATCGACAAACTAGGAATGAGTTGAAAAAAGCACGCTTCGAAGCACCAAAAGAGTGTTATTCTTCTAAAAAGGAAAGAAATACAAACAGAAATGTGTCATGTCTAGTAACGAGGAGGTTTAGAGTTCTGCCTCGGATTTTAAAAGGTATAAGAGTTCTTCAAATGATGAAAAGGAAAAGCCGTGAAAATATAAGAAGGAACACAAATCTAAGAGTGACAACGTTCCTCGTTATTTGAGGGAATCTAGTTGGGGTGAGGGGGAAACATCGAATCAGTATGCTCAGACTGATAGGAATCTATATGCGGTCATGGGAGCGAGGATCAGTACGTGCAAGGTGTCGCTTGGGGAAACTCTCTGTTGACAAGTGAAATAAGATCTATTACACTTACGAAACGTTTCAACATTTCTAAGGTTGAAAAGTTCGATGGGATACAGGATCCAGACGATCACATCAAACAATTCAAGAATTATATGATGAAATTCGAAGATGACGACAGGCAGGTATATCGTAATTTTTCACAAACTTTCAAAGGAACAACGTTAAAGTGGTACAATCGGATTCTGAGGGGATCTATTTCGAATTTCATGGATTTTTATACTGCTTTTCAAAGGCAGTTTGTTGGAAGCAAGGAGATGAGAGCGAATGGACATATGATTATCCAATGTAAACAGGCAGTTGGAAAGAAGTTAAAGGAGTATACAGAGAGATTTGTTCTAACTAAAGAAAGCTTGGAAAATTTTGAAGAAGGTGTGGCGATGGCAGCTTTTCACCAAGGTTTATTGTCAGGAGATCCGGCTAATGAGACTGAAAAAAAAGGTCTTTAACTTTTGGAGTATTAAAGGCTCTGGTTGAAGATCATATCAAAGTCAAAGAGTCTACCAGGGTCTAAGGAGGACAAGTTCATGTTTTGAAAAAATCAAGTTAGGTGGTCAATAACTAGGGGTTATCTTTGAATGGTAATCAACATGAGCGTTCGAGGAATAATAATTTACCACTTCAAACTCGGGGATATTCAAATCATGCCATATCCTACAATTACATCAGATCAAGGCCAAATCAGTGGATTAGGCCAGATTATTATGCAGACTTAATAGAAAGTGTAGCTGCAATTTTTGACAAAAACAAGAGCTTCGTGAATTTCAGGAAGCCAACTCCAGCTAATAGGCTAAGGGAGGAGAGGAACAACAAGTACTGCAGATATCATGAGGATATTGGTCATGATACCAATGATTGTATTGAATTGGAAAAAGAAGTCCAAATTCTGATTGAAAATGGAAAGCTCTTGACTTATGTGAAGTCACAAAGAAATGCTTCAAAAATTCCAGCATCGAATTCAGGTTTAGTTAATGCAAGTGCGCCAACCAAAAATTTAATGATTTTAGATACAAAGGCTGATGAGTTCGACGCTGCTTCAGAATATTTGGATAAGAATCTAGATAGGCTGATTATAATGGTTGTTGAAGAGCGAGTAAAGAGGGGTGTGTGCGGAGTTTGTGTGATTTTTTTTGAGTCATTGGTTATTTTTTGACGCAATTCAATAGTTGGTACTATTGATAGTTTGAGGAATAGACATGTTGTCATTTTGAAAACTCAAATTTAAGGAAGGATGTCCACTCACTTATATGATAAAAAGGTCATTCCTTTTATCTTGTTCGATGAGGAAGACTTGCGAAGAAATGCAGGGCCGCATGAAGACGCGGTAGTTATTGAGGCAGAAGTGGCTGGTGTTGAAATTATACTTGTGGTTATAGACACCGGTAGTTCTGCAAATGTCCTTTTCGAAGAAACATATGACATGCTGCGTAATCCTCCTTGAATTTCTCAATCGAGCGCATTATTATTGGATTCACTGGTGTGACAGCGCAGGTGATTGGGGAATTCTAAGGAAAGGTGAGCCTAGGAGAGGGACCCATCAAGAAGAAGGTTCGAGTGCTCTTTATGGTGGTGGACTTACCCACAAGTTACAACGTTATGTTTGGATTGTCTTGGCTCTCCAGAATGTATGGGGTTATGTCGACAATACATCAATGTTTTAAATATATGGTAGGAGATCGTGTGGGGGTCGTTCGAGACGACCATAAAGTTGCAAGAGAGTGTTATGCCACTGCATATTGGATCCGATGATCCAACAGTGAAGACCTGATGAATGAATAACAGTGAGATGGGTTGACCTCGGATTTTGATGAAAGGGTTGAAGATCCAAGGAGGTCCCCAGGGTCTTTAACAGTAAGTGAATAAATTGAGAAGTATACGTTTTCTGAAGGAAGATTACTTCGAGTAGGAACCTTCTAGAACTCAGTTCTACGTCAACAGCTTCTAGAATTCTTGTCTTTTACCTTGGACGTTTTAGCTTGGAAAACCGAGGATGTGACATGGGTGCCGACCGAAGTAATTTTCCATAGTCTAGCTATTGATCCAAAAGTGAAGCTGGTAATTCAAAAAAGAAGAGCATTTTCAACAGAGAAAGCAAAAGCAATGGTTTCCGAAGTGGATCGTTTATTCAGGGTTGGACATATAAGGGAGTCACAATATCCCTTATGGACGGCTAATCCAGTAGTGCTCAATAAGAAGAATGGAAAATGTAGAATGTGTGTGGATTTTACAAACTTAAATCGAGCTTATCCTAAAGATCCATTTCATATTCCTCAAATAGATCAACTGATTGATTCTACTTCGGGAAATAAACTATTAACTTTCATGGATCCTTTCGCAGGATACAATTACATCCACATGGATATGAAGGACCAAGAATGTACGACCAATGAGGAAAAACAGTTCAACTAAAATGATTTTTGATTCAAGCTCTTGTGATTTGTGGAGATGCCTCAGAGGTAGACGGTGCTAATCTTCTACCAAAATTATGTAGACGAGTTTCAAGCTCTTGTGATTCATTGAAGTTGATAAAACTATCGGGATCGAAGTGATCATCATCTTGATTATCTTCGACAACGATTGTACCATCTTCATTAGTTGCTTTATTTTCCTGTTGAGGACTTTGTTGATTCCAAGCAACTACGACTTCATCATCATCGGATATTACATCTTCGATGGTTGCAATTTTTTCTTTTTCTAAGGTGTAGCAGCTTTTTTCTTTGTCGAATAAGGCTCTTCTTCTATTTCTTCTTTGATGGTTGACTGCAGCATCTTCTTTAGTTTTTCTTTTTAATCATTTGGGCTTTGGATTTGTTGATGGGCTAGCACCATATGCACTAGTTTCATTTTTCTCCTTTTTTGCTTTCTTCTTTTAAGGAAGATGACTGTCAGATCTGTTTCGTATGGGTAAGAATACCTTACAATCGGGTTGGACCAATCGTTTGACGGTTTGTCGAGGGTTGGGCTGTTCCATCAGATTTGCAGGGGGTGAGGCTCCAGGTGTGATCGAAAATAAATGAATGTTGAGAAAATTGATTGGTACGAAGGCTGTATGAAAAGATTTATTCCATTCTGCTTCATCCCATGCGGCAAGTTTGATAAATATTTCTTTGTTTTTGGGTCGACGAATGGCGTAGCGCCTCAGAATTTCTGATAAGGACATAAAGATTGGAAAAATATAACGATAACAACAGTTAGAAAATTCATTATAAGAGGAGTAGTATTATAATACTTACGTCCGCTTTTCTAGACAATAACCAGTTTTGATGGATTGGCATTGGATATCTCATTGTCGTCTTCTTATGCTCCAGAGATGAAAATTAACTTTTGATTCCAGAATTTGTCCGCCTCCAGAAGGTCATCGATGATTTTCAAGTCATCATCTAATATAAGATAATACAAGCTCAGCGATGATTTTCAAGTCGTTATCTAAGATTGTTTCACCTATTTTGGGAAGACGAAGGGTGATGTTGTCTCCCATTCCCCATTGCTTTTTCAAAGACGATGCCTGATTCTCTTCGTAATAGATGTATTTGACATTTTTTAAAGCAACGATATAGCCTGCGTCGAGAGATCTTAGATTCTCAACAATTGTTTCTTTTTCTTCATTGAATATCGTGATCAGAGCTTTCTTTTTTCTTGGTTTGCGTATTTTTTTCCGAAGGGCATCTTCAGGTCCTTTCGAGGTTTCATTATAAGTATTAGCCTCGTTGTTTGATTGGGTAGCTTTGGAATCAACATCTGCATGTGATGCATCGTCTCTCAGTAATTGGTGAAGGTGAAAAAGTAGGAACTTTAGATGGATCAAAGTTACCGTAATAAATGGTCTTTGTTGATGTTCTGAGGGGAGTGTCACTTATCAATCGAGCAGCTCTATATTCTTCTGCTCTTTCAGTTATGCAAAAGTAATCGTAAGATCCAAAGACAAGACTATCACTAGGTTTTCAAGATTTGGATTTTTTGGGAATTCTTGCTTTAGATCTTCTAGATCTTGGGTGTTTTCTCATAAAAAAATTAAAGATTGATAGAAAAATATGATTTCTCCGGTGAAAGCAACCAGATAGTTTGAAGAATACAATGAAGGTAGCTAATGGTTCGGAGGTATTCTGTTTCTCTCTCAAGAACTTTTGGTTATGAAACAAAAAATAAAATTGCAAACGAAATTATAGATAGAAGAAGATGACTGCATAAGTGGAAAAGGTTTTGTGATGATTGGACAGAATTCGAAACGATAACAACGTTACATGTTCGACATCTATCATGCTAGGTGTAAGCCTAACAGCTAGGTAATCATGATGTATTTAACGGTTAGATTTTATAAATTGACTTCGAAGTTAACTCAAAGAATGATTGTCTGAGGACATAATACGATGTACCATTGCGTCTAACGAAATTTGAAAAGAGGAAATGTTATTGATTTGAAGTTGTCAGATTTTAAAAGAACATTTATCATTGTTTTTGGCATTATTTGAAGACAATTAGTTCTCATTCATGTACCGACATGAGAACTAGGGGTAGGGGGCTACTGATAAGGAAATAGAAGTTCATGGATTAAAATGTAAACAATAATAAGGTTTAGTAACAGATTCAAAGTTTAAGGAGCGATTTTGATTATGTTTGTTTATTATGGAATAAATGTAATTTATCCTTTAATATAACTACTTACAATTGTGAGCTAAGTCCTCGCGCCTTATAAACGGCCAAAGCTGAACTAATAAAGGGGTTGAACTTCTGATTTTACTCACGTGCGTTCTCTCATTTTCTCTCTTTAAAGTTCATCAAAGCTTACTCTTAATAATCAAAATCACTTATTACAACCTGAATATACGTTGACAAAAGACATAAACTCACATCCCAAGGTGTAATCCACAAATTGATTAACTTAAGGTAATGGGAAAGCATCTCTGGGCATACTTGATTTAGATCGGTGAAGTCAACGCACATGCGCCACTGTCCCCCTTTCTTTTCGACCCAAACTAGGTTCGCAACCCAGACCGGGTACCAAGCGCGGCGTATGTGTCTGAGCCCGGATAACTTGTCAATATCTTTGGTAATGTCTTCTTTTTTTCGATAGAAAATGACCGACGCTTCTGCCTAACAGGCTTGGCATATCTGTCGATTGCTAACTAATGGTATATTATTGAGGGTTCTACCCCTGATACATCACTTGCAGCCCTGCAAAAACATCCAAATTTTGTTGCAATAAATTAGTTAGGGAATTTCTAAAACCAGAATCTAAACTTGTACTTACGCGTAGTGTGCGCCCTTCTACAAGCAATTCATCATAGGAATACTCTGGAATATCATTTGATTGTACACCTTCGATGTGATCATCCATCGAATCGGGAGATGGGGGTATTGTGTTTGCTTGAGCCGACTCCTCATCGCCAGCTAATTGTTATCGCATCGGTTTGGTAGGGTCTACTGCCACCGAGTAGCAGGTATGGGCAGTCCTCTGGCTTCCTCTTATAATCTCCACAAAATTTCTCACCGGGTACTTAATATATTGACGGAATGTGCAAAGAGTGGCCTCCATCCGATGCAACTATATTCATCCAATGATGGCGTGATAAGAGCTTGGGGGTATCAGAAATCATAAACAGTATATTGATCTCCCTCTTCGTAACTTCATATCTTACCTTGACCATAAGTTAGACCTCGCCAACGCACTTTGAGGTCTTACCTTTATATCGATTAATGTGCGATGCATGAACTGGTAGAGTAGTAATCCCAACATCTGATCATTGCTTGCTTTAAAAATTATATAAGTTTAACTGCCTTGGTCAACTAAGACCTTAGTTACCATGACACCCCCTATATCGACATTAATCGTTATAGTGTCTTCATGAGGAGTGGCTATCCTCTTAAGTCATCATCGTTGAAAGTGAGATGAGTTACTGGTTCTCGAGAGGTACTCTAAGATGAGCCCTCGACTAAATGTATGAATGTATCATCGTTGAAAGTGCATGAGATCGGTGTACAATTTTCCTTTTCTATCAAGGTATTTCTTTAATGAAGCAACGACCATGTGTTATGCTAGATTGGGAAGGGTGTTCATGGTATGAATGAATTGCTTGACGCAAGTCTTCAATGAATCACATGTCCTCTGATAGAGGTCCATGATAGAGTCACTTTCACCCATCAATTCTTTGTTATCGACAAACCTGTTAGGAAAAATGCTTCACAGTCCTGCAAAATCATGTATGGAACCCTTAGGTAAGCCACTCAACGAGTCCATGACATTACCTTTTAGTGTATGCATAGACCCCGGTAAAGCATGTCATCGTCTGGATTAAACTTCATCATCATATTCATGAACTGCTCTAGGTACCTTTCTGGATCTCATGTACCATCGTAGGCTTCCATGCGAAACGGATCGAAATTTATGTGGGAGCTCAAGTGAGAATTTTCTATACGAATGGGGATTCTTTGAGCACATTAGCAGCCATTTTAGGGCGTATTTGATCATATTGTTAGGCTTCGTTTTCCTTGATTCTTTTGAGGGTCGTTTGCTTGTCCCTACGATGGCGTTCTTTTTCTTCTGAGCGATTCTGACCGTTGCTTTTGTGAGTCCCCTTGGTATTGTTGTCGTGCTTCGAAGATCCCTCTCTTTAAGTTGCCTGGCTGGCCTCAACTCCAGATCGCGGTCGCCTTTTGCCTCCACCACGAAGTTTAAGAGTCAACACATGAAGAGCGTCGTTCATCTTAACCCAGGTTGTTGTGTAAGTCGAATTTTTGTTCCAGTCGTTGAATTCATACGGCGTCAGCAGGGTTATCGGCTCCGATAGGTGGGTCGACAAGATCTGCAATAATTTCCTCCATTAATGGGCCGACTTTGGGATCGACATATGCGATGTGTGTGCTTATTGGAACCTCCACTACTTTTAGAGTATGATTTTATGGGAGAGTTGCAGCATGGGGTGTTACGTTACTTGTCCTCGCAGCTTTGTCCAACACTGAAATTTGGTTTGTCATTACAATGTGCCTTTTAGAGGGTTCTTTTTCAATCCCAGATTTTATCAATACCATTAGTTCTAACACAAGTACGTGTTTTTCACAGAGTTCTCAGAGACGATGCTAAATTTGTTAAAAGGAATTCTAACAAATAATTGCCAATATAGTGATTTTATTGATTCTAGAAGATAAATCATTTTGTACATAATATTAGTAATATTTATACTATTACATAGTAGTTACAATTACGTGATTCCATTAATTTTGGTTGTATACTTATATTAATGATAATGTCCCTAGAATTTTGACCAATACTCTTGTTAGTATACGTTACGTGGGTTGACCAATCAACAAGCATTAACTTTTTTATAACCCTTTTTTAGTTGTTTATCTTGATAATCGAGTTCAATCGGCTTCGCATCATACATCTGTCTTTGGTGACCTCTGCTCGATAATGACCTCCACTCGGTATTATATATTCTCAGTAAAATCCTGATTACGTTTATGTTTGATGATAGCTCTTGCTCGACTACCTTTTTTATTTTGCTCGGTAGCACCCTGATCGAGCTCTTACTAAACGATATCATGTGATCGAGTTTTCTGTATAGTGTGGCGAGCATTGATCACCCTAACGTTAAAAAAAATAGTAGGTGAAAAATATAAAAATTCAAAAACCCAAAAAAAACTTCTAAACTAAAAAATTCTATTTATACAAAAATAATATTTTGTCCAATTTTATAATTCAAATGTCATATTTGTAGTTTGCCCCCCCCCTTAAATAATCATAAGAGATAATAAAATATTGTTAGAATATTCAACTAAATTTGGAAAACTGGATTCATGGAGTGGTAATTGGGGTCAATTATTGACCACTATAATTTGGGATTTCATATATTGTCCTTAATCTTCTCCCTATAAATCAGTGTATTAAGTTTCCTTGTATATGCCTCTAAGTTCTCTATATATTTAGAGCCTTATTACCATTGCTAGTGAAACAAGCGCTACTTGTAATGATTTGATTCAATAAAAAACAGTTCAATACAAAAATTAACATTTTCTAATAAAATACAAAACCCTAGCCGCCTCCTGCGGCTACTTCTCTTTTTGTTTTTAACATGGTATCAGAGCAGGAATTCTGAACATCCTCAACAAAGATGGCTGACAATGAAGTCGTGGTCAGTTAAATTCCAGATGAATTAATAATGCAGATTGCTGCCATTCTGAAAAATGGTCTCGGAACACAACAACAAACAACTAACCCCGAAAATTTATCCCTAGGGATTAAACTCGGTGGTGACAACTATGCCCTATGGGAAAACCTGATGAAGAAAGAAATTGGGGGAAGGGGGGAGGTTCTCACATTACAGGGGAGCCGACACCTCCATCCAAAACTGACAACACATATACAAGGTGGGAACAAGATGATCAATGTGTTTTCACATGGATTACCCAGAATCTTGAATCCAGATTTGTGAATAATTTCTCGCAATATCCCACTGCAAAAGCCCTCTGGGATGGATTAGCCACCACATACGGTTCTGGTACATATTCGTTACAGGTGTTTGACCTTCATAAGAGGGCTAATTCATTAAGGCAAGGGTTCGATACACTAGAAGACTTGTGGAACAAACTGGAGAACATCTGGATTTCTATAGAATGACGAGATCTGAACCCTATGAAAGACCCAGAAGACATTCAGATCTACAATAAGAAGACTCAAGAACAAAGACTCTATCAATTTCTAATGGCGATTAATGACAAGCTGGAACCAGTCAAGAGAGATATCCTGAAAAAGGATCATCTTCCTTCCGTGGAAATAGTATATGCTACAATACGAAGGGAAGTGGCCAAAATCAAGTACTTCTGATAGTGACTCGATTGAAATTGGAATGGGTTTGGTTGCTGAAGATTCTGTACAAAGGTTTAAATTCTGATCCAAAGAGAAAGAAGATAAATCCAAGTTGTATTGCACTCATTGTGGGATGAAGAAACACACTAAAGAAACATGATTCCAGCTGGTTGGCTATCCAGAATTGTGGGAGGACGGTCATAAGGAGAAAAATAACCAGCGTTTTAGATCTAATGTCAAACGGGCTTCGTCTACAAGTGGCGGTGAAGATCCAACTAAAAATGAGCAAGAACGTGGCACTGGTTTTGGAGGAATGGCGGCGAACTCCTATGAAAAACTTGGAGGTAAAGGGTATGAGAAATCAATGAATTGGATCTTTGATTGCGGGGCTACAGACACTATGTCTTATGATCCTAAAGACTTTGGTGACATGTCATCTCCAAAGAAGTCCCATATTGAGACTACTAGTGGAGCAATTTGTGAAGTCAAAGGGAGAGGTTTAATTATTTTTTCGGAAAAAATGGAAATTAAAAACTGCCTCTACATTCCTTCACTATCCTTAAAGTTATTATCTGTTAGTCAAGTGACAAAACAACTCAACTGTGTGGTTCTTATGTATCCATTTTTTGCATTTTACAGGACATTTGTACGAAGGAGATCATTTGGCGTGGTACTGAACAAGGAGGTCTCTATTATTTTGATGAGGTAGTTCATAAGGGACATGCCATGCTTTCTCACAGAACAACCGAAAGTCAACTTTGGTTATGGCACCGGTGACTTGGTCACCCTTCTTTTAGCTATCTTAAAAGTTTGTTTCCTAGTCTTTTTTGAATAATTCCATTCATGAGAAATGTGAAACCTGCATTCTTGCAAAAAATCGTAGGGTCTCATTTAATCAAAGTAAGACTAGAGTTAATTATGCTTTTTCGCTAATTCATTCTGATATTTGGGGTCCAGCGCCAAATTCCACTAACAATCAAATCATATACTTTGTCTTATTTGTGGATGATTTCTCAAGAATAATTTGGATATACTTCATGAAACATAAATCGGAAGTACCATAAATATGTTTTTGTCTTTACAAAATGATTTTGGCTCAGTTTGAAAAAAAAATACAGATTCTCCGTTCTGATAATGGAACATATTTTGTCAACAAAACAATGCATATTTTTTTCAAAACAAATGGTCTTATCCATCAAATCACTTGTCCAAACACACCTCAACAAAATGGTACTTCAGAACAAAAAAATCATACTTTACTTGAAAAAACTCATGTTATTATGATTGAATCTAGAGTTCATCATTCTCTTTGGCCAGAAGCTCTTGCTATAGCTACGTATCTTGCAAATCGTCTACCAACCCGATGTCTAGGAAATAAAACTCCATTACAAGTGCTTGCCACCCAAGTTACAATTCCATCTGTTATGACCTTACCACCTCGTGTCTTTGGTTGTTCGGTGTTTGTTCATATCCCTAAAACTAGTCAAAACAAACTTAATCCGCGTGTTGAAAAGTGTGTATTCGTTGGGTATGGTGTTCATCAAATGGGATATCGATGTTACAATCCGGTTACTCGTCGAATCCATGTCCCATGGACTGTGACTTCTTAGAAGTTGATTACTTTTTTTTACCACCAATCTCGTGCTCAGGGGGAGAAAGAAAGTGAATCACTCGACTGGTTTCTATATGAAAGTTACTTTGAGGATGTATCGACAGAGTCGGTAGATGGCGCCACCGAACACGCATCTTCCAACATAAAAAGGACTGATGAGGCAGTTCTTACCACCAATGATTCTCTCGAAGACAATGTCCAACAAGAAATAAATGCCATGGATACTAGCAGCGAATCAGCCGAAGAAAATGTCCATCAAGAGGTAAACAATTTACAATGTTATAATTCACAAAATGCTACTGCCCATGACATTTCAGGAAGTTCATTTGTTGAAACTCAAACTCTGGTTCTTCCCCCAAGAAAAAATAGAGGGGTTCCTCCTGACCGGTATTCACCCGAACACGTTCCTCGTGCTTCTACATATCCGGTAAAAATGGACAGGAAAGGAATGACAAAGATTGTAAAGGCATTTTCAGCTACTATTCTCTCTGAAAAAATCCCTAAAACAGCTCAAGAAGCTAAGAAGATTACTGAATGACATGAGGCAATGAATACCGAAATGGAATCTCTAAAAAGGAATGGTACATGGGAGAATTATGTGTTACCACAAGGGAAGAAAGCAGTCGGGTGTAGATGGGTGTTTAATATAAAATATAAATCTGATGGCACCATTGAGCGACACAAGGCAATATTGGTTGCCAAAGGATATACACAAACATATGGTATAGACTACTCTGAAACATTCTCTCCGGTTGCAAAGATTGACACTATGAGAGTTTTACTTTCAATAACCGTGAATAAAGATTGGCCTCTTCATCAATTTGATGTAAAAAATGATTTCTTACATGGAGACTTGGAAGAAGAGGTATATATGGAACCCCCACCAAGGTTCTCTGATGGTTTTCAATAAAATGAGGTATGTAAACTGGAAAAGGCATTATATGGGCTCAAACAGTCTTCTCGTGCTTGGTTTGGGAGATTTACAATGGCAATGAAGCAGTATAAACAGAGTAATGGGGATCATACCTTGTTTTACAAAAAGAGAGGAGAATTAGTCACTTGTCTTATAATATATGTCGACGATATGATTATAACGGGGAATGACGAAGAAGAAATTAGCTCTCTTAGGAAAAACCTCTTCAAGGAGTTCGAAATGAAAGACCTTGGGGGATTGAAGTATTTCCTAGGAATCGAGGTTCTTAGGTCAAGAGGAGGGATTTATATCTCCCAACGGAAATATATATTGGATTTATTATCTGAAGTTGGCATGGTGGATTGCAAACCAAATGACACTCCTATGGTTGTGAATTACAAACTAAAGATAATTGAAGGGACCAAACCAGCGAGTAAAGAAAGGTACCAAAGGTTGGTGGGGAAATTGATTTACCTAGCTCACACTCGACCCGACATGGGAGTAGTTAGCCAGTTCATGCATCATCCTTAGGAACACCATATGGAGGCAGTAATGAGGATTATTCGATATCTCAAAGGCACACAAGGAAGAAGCATAATTTTAAGAAAAATTGACACCTTGATGTTGAAGTATTCACAGATGCTGATTGGGGAGGGAATCCTAACGACAAGCGATCAACTGCTGGCTACTTCACTCTTTTTGGAGGTAACTTGGTGACTTGGAGGAGTAAGAAACAGAAAGTAGTATCATTGTCAAGTGTTGAATCAGAATTTAGACGAATTGTTAAGGGGATTACCGAGATACTTTGGTTAAAGAAGATAATGAAAGAAATCAGATTCCCTCTGAAGTGTCCAACTCAGTTAATGTGCGAGAATAAAGCTTCGATTAAAATTTCAAAGAACCCGGTACAGCATGATAGAACAAAGCACGTTGAAATAGATAGGTACTTCATAAAATAAAAAATTGAAGATGGGACAGTCGAACTTCCGTTTGTTAGATCTGAAGACCAACTAGCAGACATCCTCACAAAAGCGGTTGCTGCAAGAACATTTGAATCAGTTTTATCCAAGTTGGGTATTGGTGATCCCACTACACAACTTGAGGGGTGTGTTAGAATATTCGACTAAATTTGGAAAACTGGATTCATGGTGTAATAATTGGGGTCAACTATTGACCACTATAATTTGGGATTTCACATACTGTCCTTAATATTCTCCCTATAAATGAGTGTATTAAGTTTCCTTGTATAGACCTCTAAGTTCTCTATATATTGAGAGCCTTATTATCATTGCTAGTGAAACAAGCGCAACTTGTAATGGTTCGATTCAATAAAAAACAGTTCAATACAAAAATGAACATTTTCTAATAAAACACAAAACCCAAGCCGCCTCCTGCGGCTACTTCTCTCTTTGTTTTTAACACATATCCCATATAATATTTATATTTATGAGTAGTTCAATTTTGAACTAAATCAAATCGGATCATGCCCAAATTTGGATAAAAAAGTCGTTTACTTATCGGCTCCATGTTTTCGGTCTTTAAGCCTAAAAGTATATATATTTATTGTAATTAGAAATTAATTAATTCTTATATATTGTTTTGGATTTATTTGCAAAAAAAAAAAATTAAGTTCAACCATAAGTTTTTATAGCTGTTCATTATTAACTATAATATTATTTAACATTTAATAACTATTTTATAATTATCTTTAGTTTTTAACCAAGAATAAAGTTGGTTAAGATCGTAATTCTTAGTTAAACTTTGGTAATCATAAAAAATAATTAATTAGACGGTGCAGAATGGATCTTAAGAAATGCTGACAATAGCAGCAAATCGGCGGAGCTGGTTGCACTAAATCGTTGAAGAAGTGTAAAGCAGATATGAAAAAGGATATGCACCCTGTTCTACCATTTATCAACCAAACAAGTTCCCACCCAAACCTTAATTGAGTCTACATTTAGGTTGTGCGACAACTTGTTCGAGTTTCATAGGAGAGCCCCCTACACCATATTCATCGTCGGGTCTGAGGATTTGTTTGTATCATTGTTAAGGAAACCGGATTGTATCCCACCATCGTTGGGTATTATTAAGTTCAATAGACTTAGTTCATTAAGTTTACAGTAATATTTGGATATTGTCCACATTAGACACATAATATTTCGATATTTGATGGGACCGTAATAAAAAAGAAATAGTGATGATAAAGATTTTTAACCAACACAAAAATTGAGGTGCTGATCGAAATTCACAACCCCCCAAATGTTAATACGGATTTGGAGAATATTGTTTATTGGCATCGTTGTAAGTCTTGATTTTGTTTTGTTTATTTCCAATATATTTATGCCAGTTAATATTTTTTATTTATATAATTTATAATTTTTATTATTGTTTAATAGGATGAATTGAAATTAGGAAATAAAATATACCCTTTGTAATTATTATTTTCGTGAAAATGTATGATGAGTTTTCAAAGAAAACTTTTGTTCTTTATCTATATAATTTATATGGAATATTTTTCCAATCATTAAATTACATGTGTGTCTAATCATTATAATACACGTGGCAGTCTATTATAATGGTCTAACAAACTTTCTATTATTATATAATAATAAATATGGTTATGATTATCTAACAAACTTTATACGTGTTCATGTCAGTCCTTCATACAGCATTCTTCATAACTCTGAATGCAACCCTCCTCATAACTCTAAATTTCACCCTCGTCAAAGTTCTGAATTTCATCATAACCATAACCCTTAATGTAACCCTCGTCAAAGTTATGTATTTCATCATCACCATAACCCTTAATGTAACCCTCGTCGTAACTTTAGATTTTTACCCTCGTCTTAATCTCTTGGCATATCGACTCGTCATATCTCTGAGTCTGACCTTCGTCGTGTTTCACTTCATATAATCATCTTAGGTTATTGGTACACAAAATTTATCATGCCTCCTGCATCTTATCTCTTTATTAGCTTTATTTACTCCGTCTAAATAAGGAATTTATTCTAAGTTTGGAATATAGCCTTATTAGGACTTTCCTTCGTCTTTGAAGCAAACTATTTCTAAATAATATATTTAAAGGACTAAAACCAAACTAAGGTGAGGTCATAACAATTTAAGTAATATAAGTATGTTTATCGATATAACGCCTGACTAAATTGACACTTGTCACAAATACTACCATAACATCAATCAATAACTATAACATAATATCAACAATGTTGCATTCTTAGTACTAACTAACCATTAATTTTATTATACTTTAACGCTTCATATCCTCTAATAACTAATCGCTCGTATTTCACTCATGAAGAAGCCATTTATACCACTTATTCTTCTTTGTTATTCTCTCATAATACAACTACATGCTTTGCTCACACTATTGCGCTAAAATTCTAGAGATTGAGATTTCAACTGTCCATTAAACACATATCTTTAATCTATTTTTCATCCTTATATGTTTCTTAATCTAAATGTTTTTATTACCTCAAATTTATCCTCCTAATCTATAATAAAAAAAATATTATAGATACTTCAAAGTTGTATTACTCGAAATCTAATATGAATCTACCTTTATTTTTTAAGAAATCTCTTGATATCCTCCCGCAATTTCCTGAATAAAAAACGGCCGATAAAAAGAGATAATATACCAAAGAATAAAATTTCCAAATAATTGCCTCTCTAAAAAAATCCTATAGACCCCGATCATGGAAAACTACAAAAAAAACATGGTAGAAGACTCAAACTTTTTACAAGAATTCTTAACTAACCAAACCAGACCCTATAAATATATGTATGAAAAAAGCATAAATTATTTAGGTTAGAATACGGTACCCCAGACTATCTAGCAACCCGTCGGCCTAGAGTTGGTGATTTACCCAATCAGATAACAGAAGATAAAATATGTTTTTTTCTTGCTCTATTTAAATGAGGACTTCGATTACCATTTCACCCTTACTTTGTCGATACGTAAGATAAGATATATTCAAGTGGATTTTATCATCAAATATATTATTGTTCTAACATATTTCTTTAATTTCTTACTTATTTTGCAGTCCAAAAAAAAGTTTGAGAACTTCAAATAAATTATTTCATGATGACAAGAATTTATAAAGTATGTCTGCTGTTGGCCGACCTATCTACGAATTCGAATTTTACTATATTTTCACACTAGAAAAATTCATCCAAGCTAGACGTTGGCCTCTGTCAGAAATCACTATGAATGTTGCTTTGTAGACTAATAATTAGCAAAATTGGGAAACCAATTAGAGTTGATAACGCTTTCATCATACTTCAAAAAAGAGTATAAAGCCGGATAAAAAAAGGAATAAACAAAAGGTTCCAAAAAATAAGATGACGACAGAGTTGAATAACACTGATTTTGTGAGCGCTCATTCAAGAAAAAATATTACCCAAAAAAGAAAAATCTCAGCATTAGTTCCAATCGTGCGTGCAAGAATGATGACCGTAAAAGAATTTTTTAAAGCACATTCTCTTGTCAAGAAATCGAAAATCTTGATGATCAAGAAGATACAAACCCTATTTTGGACAATGAACCCTTACAAAGTAGGAAATCAAACCAACCAAGAAAATTACCATCTTTACCAATACCAACTTTACCAACACTCATGCCACCCATTCTCATACTGAGGGTACTCATAACAAGAATGGCAAAAAGAACCTTACCCCCTCCCTCTAGCCTATCTATCAAAGAGACAAACACAAGAAAAAATCTAATTGTATCTGTGGATCCTCCCTTGCTTCAAAGTCAGAAGAATGTTACTGGGCAATCATCAACCGATGACCTCAATAAAAAGTTTTCTTCTACTAGAAAACCTTAATTTATACCGAGTATCAACGATCTATTTATCATATGATCACGTACATTTGTACTTATCCTATCTCAACCTTTAATCATAACTCACCAACTTTTACATTATTCAAATGTATATTTCAATACAACAACATAAGCATATCTGATATCATTTGGAGGAAATTTGTATTCAATTAGAGGTTTGTTTTCAACATTAAACGATTTATCTTTTGGTTCATAATTGATTAGTTTCTTTTTTAGTATTCATAGTTCAATATTACTTGCCTATATGAAAATGATTCTTCCAAACTTGAGGGTACTATGATTGATTCCATTAAACAAATAAAACATTTGGTAGTTTTCTAGCAAAAAATCCACAACATGAAGCAAGTTCACAAAAAATTTGAACAAATATACAAAATATTGAGAATTTTGTTGCTACTATCTAACCTAAAAAGAATGTCGATATTGCTTAAAATAGAGAATTAATCCCTCAAAATGAAGTGTTAATCAAACAAGGTACCTCTTTGACCACTTGAAACATAAACCTAATATCTCAAAACATAAATCTCTCTAACCAAAGCAAAGGTTTAAGTACTGAAATCAGAATTCTAACTTCTCAAATATCTACTTTAACATGAATTCATTGATTTCGAGAAAATTAACGATAGATAAATTAAAAATATTTTAGAAAATGCAGAGAATAACACTTTGAATGCTATAACTAAGAGAAAAGAAGATGTTTTGTTGTTGCTAAATTCTTTATTAAAAACAGTTAAAAACAAATTATCTTTCCAAATTTGAATGAAAATCCTCACATTCAGATGTGAGGCCTAAGAGAGTTGTTACCTGGAAAAGAATGCCTTAACATACCTTTTGAACTAACACGTCTAAAAGATAAGGTTGGTAATACAAAAATAATAACGAATCTACCAAATAAGCCTCCGTTAAGGTCCCTATTAAAAAAAGAAGAAATGAAGAAACTACCACTTTTGATATGTAACCCAACAACATCAAGAAGCCTAAGACAAAAGATGATGACGCCCCTCCCGCTAGCCTATTAAGCCTATAGACAACAATAATGATATTTTAAACCGAACGTTGAATATTTTAATCTTTATTATCATTCTAATTTCTTTTTATCTTTATATTTATTTTTCTTATATTTCACATTCTTGACGAAGCTTTTGTCAATGTTTAACTAAAATCGTGTTTTGACGAACTAGTTAATGATGATTAAAAATAATTTTTACTTAACCAGGCTTTGGTAACATCTTCATATATTTTATTTTTATTGTAAGGTCGATATATATCTTTGACATTTATGTCAAGGCTCAGTGTGACCATTTGTGTAATATTTCAGCTTCCTTTTATCTTAAGGCTTCGTTTATCAACCATATTCAGGACTTTGACTATTACGTGATGGCATAATATGATGTCTCGTATAACCTTTTAGTTTTTCAACCTTATGTTCAGTTTATGAGCCATAATCGCTGATTTGACTATTATGTCAATGTGAAAAATGGAAGTGTGCTTAACCGTTCAATTTATTGACCTTAGGCTTGATTCATTTAGCATAATCACTTGTTCATAATTGTATATGAACCCCTATATATAAAATAATTTTCTTTCTCTATCTTGGGACGTTTCCGACCAATTCAAATATTTTGGTTTTACAAAAAATAGATTTTATTAATGAATCGACTTTACAATGTGCCTCATTCAAAAAACCTTTCGGTGTCACAAGAAAGAAAAATGAGCGCACAAGCATATTACAAATTTTCTTTATAAATTTTCAAATTTTGGATATTCCAAGAGTGCTTCAACATATTACCACTCATACATTGCAACCTATATACTCCATAATATCCCTTAGAAATAAACCCTATCAATTTAGAGGTAATATTCATGTGTTTTTTCCTTTGGTCCTTAAAGAAAAACTTCACAACTAAACCGCATTCTTTCAAAAAATTTGGTTTCCATTTTGAATCAAATATGCTTTCCATTAGACTCTTATAATGTTGTACTCTCACTTGAACCTAATCTGGATTCTCTTCAACTAAACTCACTTAAATTTTGCTTTCTTTTAATATTATCCTCCTCCGAATAATATCGTATTTTATGAACTAGAATAAAAACTTCAGCTCGAACTAGAACATCCATCTCATAAACCAAAGAAAAATATGTTTCTCTCATAGTGACTTTATGAGTTATCTTGTAAGCTCACGAGCCTTCTCATAACTTATCTAATCAATTACCTTTCTACCTTATTTTTTATTTCATCAACAATTGTTCTATTTGTTACCTTCATTTGTCCATTAGCTTGAGGATAATAAAGGGTAAAAAAAATTGGTTCAATTCCGTACTCTTTGCAAAATTTTGTCATTGTTGCATTTTGAAATTAAGGTCCATTATAAGTCATTAATATCAGTGGAACCTCAAATTGTGATAAAATATCACTCTAAGAAAAATAAAAAATTTATCGAGCCCTTATTTTTTACAAAGCCTTTGCCTTTACCTAATCTATAAAATAATCAACGACTACCACAAAAAATTTCCTCTTACCAATAGTCATCGACAAATGGCAAGACACTCGAACGACACTCATAGGATCATGTGGTGAATGACTCGTTCTAGTATGCAGCTAACATGCACTATATCCTTGTAAATTTCCTCGACATTAACCGCCAATGTTGGGAAACCAAAACTCGCAAAGATAAAATGCATGATCAAACATTTATATCCACAATGAGCCCCAATAACCCTTTTAGGAAAATATCACAAAATAAACGATGCCTCTTCCTTATTCAAAAAACGTAACAAAATCCTCAAATGTACAAGACTTATAAAGAATCTCATATTATCCCAAATGTACTGACCATCGCGTGAGTCTTCTTGAGACATGTGATTTCAATAACACACTTCTCAAAGGAAAATATGTTCCCACAACAAGTTGATATCCTGTCATTGTTAACTGTGCATAAATATTTACCCAAATCTGTTTGATATAATGCATAAACATATAGTAAAATATGGATTTGGACAAGATCATATTTTTTTAGAATATAATGAAGATAGTTTAAGTAGTAAGGAATATTATCAAAAGAGTCTCAAGGAAGTTGCATGGAACAAATATCATGAAATGGTAGGTGATGGTATAGGATCCATATAGTACATGAATGAAGGTGAGGCTCTGAATGTGATTTCTACTACGTACTATAAGCTATTGTATGATGTTGTTAAAACCTGTTTATGAAAATTGCACCATAATGTCTAAGTCAGTATAAGTGTCTGGACTTATCAACGTATAATATAAGTCATGGATTACCAAGAATATCGCAAATATGGACGATCGATGATTTCCCCTTTTATGGCATGTATATAGTTGGAGTACGCACACCAAGTTGGAATGCCCATATGGTATGAATGAAACATATATACATTACCTTCCAAGAGTTATAAATTATGTTGGTTTGACTATCATCGGAAGTTTGTACCTATAAACAATCCGGAAAGGAAAAATTGAGCGACTTATAATGGCTGAAACACTACATTCTTTTATGAGGCAGCCCTCCAAATGAATTTAGTGAATCAAATCATAAACTTAACTCACCCAGATACAGTACAAACTAATGAGGGAAATTACTTAATTAAATATTATAGCAAAGTAAAGGTCTATATTTCCTCATGTTTTTCATTGCTCATTTCTTCAGCCTGCATCTCGTTTGCTCTAGCTTACTCCCGATTCATTTATTTAATCTGCAATTCTAATATTTAAGTGCTAGAATTAGTAACTTACATAACTTTATTTAGGAGGTTTTTACCTTGAACTAGTGTAAAATAACCAAGCACCAACTGCCACACTTGAATGTTGGTTTGCTACCGAGGTCATCTGCTCTTGAACGAGTGGAATACACGCATCAGCTGCCATGTCTAAATGTTGGTTTTATTCAAGGTTTCCTTCATCATCTGTTTATTTGCTCACAATTTTCGAAATAACTACCGGAGTAACTCAAATTGGTTGAATCCTTAGAGTCTCTTTTCCAATTCCTGATATTTTTATTACCGTTGGTAACTTGGTTGAAAACTTGAACCTTTGAATATAAAACAATTGACAGACAAAGCTAAATTTTATGAAGGAAACCCATTATCAAATATTATGCCAATGTAATGATCTATAATAAAAAAAAAATGACTAAAGATAATTACCTTTTTGTGTAATAAGTGCATAATCTCCAAATGGAGACTAAAGCTTCTATTTAACCGTTTACTATTTAATATTTTTCAATCAATGTATTACACGTATTATAACTGCCTCACGACTTATCATGATAAGTAATTAAATGATTATACATTTCTCTTAGTCGTAATTACTTAAACAACGTTTCCCGTTCATTTACTTTATTTTATATATTCCTCATGACTCTTACCTAAAATCTTCTTGACGACCTTCACAATAATTATCTTTACTTATTCATTGTTCAATTACATCTTCATATCATTCAATTAAAATCCTCTGGATGACCCTTGTCTTCTTATTTCCGCTTGGCCCTTATCTAATTACTTTTGTATGACTTTCATCTAAAGGTTTCCTTGACTACTTGCTCCTACTTGCCCCTCGGATAACTATTATTTTGTGTACCTCATTTAGAATCTTCTTGGAGACCCTCATATAGCCAATTTTATATGCCTCTCTTGTAATTTTTCATGATAACCCACGTCTACTATCTTATTTATTTCATACATCTTATCCTCTTATCAGTCCTTGATATGAATATACATTGTGAATATAAGGAATATATACTATATAAATAATACATTATAATTGTAGACCACCATTTAAAAAAAATTATTTGGAAACTAACTTATTGCAAAGATAATTTTATTAGGCATAATATTAACTTTATGCATATCAAGAGAAATTGTTTGGAGAACCTAATGTCCAATCAAAGACTAAGGAAAATGTAAAATGTTGGGAAGATATAGAATTTTTATATTGAATGAGCTATTTACATCTGTTTGATGACATAAGCTTAAGAAAGAACAGCTTAACATGTCATGCATGAGGACTTTGTTTCAAACCATAAATTGGTTTATGAAGTTAACATACTAAATTTTGGTTTTGGCTTTGAAGATCGCCAAGAAGAAGTTTCGTAAACACTTATTCATCAATATCACCAAACAATATTACATTGTTTATGTATATCTAAAAAATACCACTCGTTATTGTTAACCACATAGAAACAACTCGCACCATAGTCATTTAGAAACACGAACAAAAGTCTTATTATAATAATACGAAACTTTTGTTGAAACCTTAAGCAACAAGACGGTTTTATCAATATCAAGAGAACCATGAGAGTTGATTTTTTAAAACACCCAACCACTATTAAATACATGTTTACCGGGGGGATATTCACTATAATCTGTTTTTTATTTTCGATAACAGATTTAATTTTTTATGCATAACTTTATTCCAAATAGCGTGAAATTTGGCTTCTTGAAAAATATTTGGCTAATTAACGTTTAATATATTTATAAAGAAGGTTATAATCAAATGTTATAGTTATTGATATGATAAAAAAATAAAGATAAGATACCTGAATGTATGGTCAGTTGGTTAAAAGGTTCACAAAATTAGTCGTAATAACGATGTCACATTCATTTGAATTATTATGACTCAATTTTTATCAAATAAATCATGATTTTATGTTCATTAATGTCATTTGTTAGGTGTACTAACACAAATCATATGATAAAATATGACACTAGAGTCATATCGTTTATTATGTAATGCGACATATATTATATACCATTTTCATATCGTTTTTTTTTAATATAAGCTCAAAATTAGGTACTAACCAACCTAAGAAAACCTTTAAATAGTACATTTATTCATTTTTTATTTTAATAAATACACCCACATAACGATATATATAATCAACAAAAGTTACAAAATATTTAAATTCATCCACAAAAGGTGAAAAACATCCCCAAACATATAAATGTACAATTTCATATTGTTGACTAGTATGAGACAAAGATGAATTGAAATGAAGCTATAAAGACTTAGAAAATGGAAAATATCACAATCATGATTTCCTTTTGGTAGAATCTAATTTATTTTTGTAAGAACAGAATTTGAAGAATGTGGGAGACGATTGAGAACCTGGTATAATGTCAAATGTGAAACCAAATGTAATTGCATTTGCAAAACCTCATATAATTATATTTACAAAACTGGTATAATTACATTTGTTTACAAAACTGATATAATTACATTTGTGAAACCCGGTATAGTAGTAACTGTAAAACCCTGATATAATTGCATTTTTTAAATTTGGTATCTTAGTTGAATTTTGTAATTTTCTTCCTCAAACCCTTAGAAACGAACACGAGCCAAGTATCCATTGGATTCGATGACTGAAATTTTTTATATAGAGTCAAAAAATTATTTTTGACATCAAATTTGATTAGTGGTTTTTCTAAAATAATCCAATATTTTAATGTGTTTGTTGAGAAAAAGCGAAAAAACTTTTTATAAATTTTGTTATGACTAATGGTTCTATGTGTATTTATTTAAGAAACATGTTTTTGAAAGGTGAAAAAAAATTGGTTATATATATATATATATAATTGTAGTAACTACATTTAGGGATTAAACTTAAATTGTAGGAAATTTATGGGATGATATTTTTGTTCAGTCATAATTACAAATAAGTTTTTTAGTTTTTTAATACTATTATGGATTTTGATAAATAAATAAACAATAAATAAAAATAAAATAAAATTATAGCGTCGCCAAAGATAGTTAATCTTGAATTATAGAAGTAGATTCAACTGTTTTAGACGGTCAATAGTTTACTAATTTATGTGCTCCAAAAGAAACTGTTCCTACAGATGGTTTGATCAATTTATATTTTTCTTTGTTCAGTTTTTAGCAAGAGAGTTGAAATGTTAGTTTTTCCAAAGTGGTACCTTTAAAGGTATAATAGGGATGAGCCTTTTTATTCGATAGGGAAACGTTGGGGACAAAATATAAACTTTGTCTTTTTCCCTTATTTTACTACATAACTAAACCTACACCACAAAAAAACGAAAGTAACATAGTTGAATTTTAAGCAAGTAGGGCTTCTGAGTTTCTATAAAAGGTATTAAAACCGCATGAACTAACACATCAAAATAAATTTTGAAGAGAGTATAAAGAAAAAAGAAATATTAAAATGGCATTGAAAGTTGTTGTCTTAGTTTGTGTTTTGGTCGTTTCAATGGCAGGGATAGTGAAAGTGGCGGAAGCCCAAACTGTGTTGAATAAGATCGAAGGGACTATATTTTGCACACCCAATGCCAATATTAATAATGGCACTACTGCAACTCCCGTCTTTGCCAGTGAGTACCACTTCTTCATAGTCTTAATAAGTGTCTTCCTCTTTTGATTTATAAAGATTATTAAAAGAAGATATAACTAAATTATTATACTTATTAAATGTCTGCAGATGCATTGGTGAACCTAAGGTGTTTAGGGAGTGTAGTCGGAAGTGACACAACCGACTCAGCAGGACTCTTCTCAATCTTAAAACTTTATCCGGCTAATACCATCCTCTCAAACTGCTCTGTAGTCTTGGTTTCTCCTCTTTCTGGCTGTAACTCTACGCTTCCCACCGTTAGCACTGGACTCTCTGCTCCTTTGAAGTATGTCGGAAACATCCTCGTAACATTTTACTTTGTTACTCTTAACTTTGCATAAGCTTAGTTTATATATGTATCGTATATGGTTGACCACGAGCGTTTTATAGTAACAGAATGTTCTATATGTTAATAAGGTCATCATCTAATCAAATGTAATGTTTTATTTTTGGGTTAGTGCCAGTGGGATCTTTTCGTTCTACTAATGAATATATGTTGGAATAAATAAAGGCGATGTGTGACTTTTCTACATCTTCTTTTGCCGTTCAGAGTTTCATTTTTAGAAGTGCGGGTATTATGGTTGAAAGCGGAAAATATGAGATATATTCTTAACCTAGTATTAGAGACGAAATGACACTCCAATAGACCATGTCTTCCACTGCGCTTTAAACGATGTGTTTAATTTACTGGGACGAAATAATGTCTTCCGCTGCGCTTTGATGCGATGAAACAATGCTATCGTCAGTATTTAAGACGGATAAAGTTTAATATTAGAATTAATTAGACGTCTAAGTCGTCTCTATGTCCAACCTCGTTTAAACGGAATACGATATTCAATATATAAAATTAAAACATATCTTTTAAACGGGATATAATATTTAATATATAAAATTAAATATTGATTGCAATGTGTTATTCTGTTTATTACGATTAGGACTGTTAATGGTTCAATCGAGAACCGGACCGGAACAGAAACGGTAAGGATCCGACCGGAACCGAACAGGTAAGGATCGGACCAAAAATCGGACCGAACCTTAACGGTCCGGTTCGCGGTTTCACTTTTACAACCGAAACCGATAAGGAACCAAAATAGTAAAACCGATAAATCGGTAAAACCGGTTTGGAACCTAACGAAAAAATTGGTAAAAATTTTCTACAAACTAATATATGTTATTTATTTTAGTGTAATTGGATTGACTAGTCGACCAATTTAATTATGATACATTATCAAATAAGGTGTAGAGTGCGGAATGCACGCTTGTTAGATTAGATCATAATTAGCGGGGTCAAGGGGCGGAGCCCCTCGCTGGAATCGAGCTGACCTTATATTAGTTGCAAGTCAACAGTTTGAATCGGCTGGGGTTGAGCAGACCTTATATTATATTAGTTGCAAGTCAATAGTTTGAATCGGCTGGGGTCGAGCTGACCTTATATTAGTTGCAAGTCAACAATTTGAATTGGCTGGGGTCGAGCTGACTTATATTAGGTGACCTTATATTGGTTAAATCGGCTATTGTTGCAAGTCAACAAAATTTTGAAATTGAAAATTTAAAAGTTTTATTTAAATTTTAAATTTCATCCGTTTTATTACAAAACCAGTTTAGAGACCTTAACAACCCTAACTTCCAAACTGATTTTTGGTTGGTCGAATTGATTAAAAATGGGTTCTGTTGAAAAAAGATATCAGATCATTTTTCATCCTCTCTATTCAATAGAATATATATGATTTTGTCCAATTGAAATTTTTAGAGAACCCCAAAAAAATTTCGATAATAAATTGTTTACGAGACTTCAGAGATTATCCGGAATTGAAACACTATTTTCTACAATATATTTTAAGAATTATCCACCAATGGATCTACCATTAAAAAATTATTTATCTCACGCTATAAATCATGTCTACAAATTATAACAATTTACTTTAAAATATATATATATATATATAGATTTTTACGAAAAAATATTAATAACTAAACTTTTAGTATGCAATTTTATTAATACTGCAATTGAATCATCTTACTAAATTATAATAAATAATAAATAAAGAATACTTAATAGTATTAAGGAAGAGAAGAAAATAAAAAATACTTAATAAGAAATAGTATTAAAGAACAACATTCAATTTTGTGTAATAAACAATAGTATTAAAGAAGAACATTCAATTTTGTATTTAGTGGTTTTGCTTGTGGTATAAAATTCCATTCAATTTTGTATTTAGTGGTTTTGCTTGTGGTATAAAATTCCACATCGTTTCAACAGGAGATAAAACATTCCTTTTATATAAAAGCAGACCCAAACCTACCTCTTTTTTCCTCAAAAGTAAGCATCTACTACTAAAGCAATCTACTACTAAAGCAGCTGTGGCTTAGGTGTTAAACCATTGCACCGCGACGTTGTTAGTCAATAATTATATAGAAATATTCTTACAGTGGTTGTCGGTAAACCGGACCGAACCGATTCTTATCGGTTCCTGTTCGGGTTTGGTTTTTGAAACCTAAATCTTGTCGGTTCGGTTTGGTCCGAACCGACAAGATCAGCGGTCCGGTCTGATTTTGTAAAAACCCGGACCAGACCGGACCGATAACATCCCTACCAATGATTCACTCATGTTTGGCAGTCAGCTATTTGTTAACATAATAACGAATTAATTTTACAATTTTAGGACTATCTTAATATATATTACAAAATATTCGTATCTACTAATATTCCTTTAACCATCGTAATAAATGATCTTTGGTTATTTTTTATATATAGAAATCATACTTTTTTTTATGTCCAAATAATAATGCGACATCAATGAATTTGAGTATTTACTTTAATATATTTTAACAAAAAATATAGTATATTTTTTATAATATTTTTAGAATATCAAAGAGTTATATGGAGAGAGAATAAAATTCAATGTATTAGACGGTAGCATAAAATGACTTTAAATAACTTGTAAGAAGCATTACATATTAAAGTGATAGTTTTTATTGACTGTAAATTGATGTATCGTCTAAAATACTAATTTATATAGCGTCTAATTATTAAATAAGATAATTAAAGTAATTAAATCAATTCCAACAAATCTCTCCCTTAAACTAGATATTCCTGAAAAGCAACTAGTTTAATTTTCTACTGCTTGCATTCTAAGTGAACTTTGACATTTAACAAGCGTCTCCAGCTTCACTGGCTTGGTTATTATATCTGCAACTTGTTCTTCTGTTCCACAATAAACCAGCTTCACAACTTGATTTGTAAGATCTCGTAGATAATGATACCTTACATCGATATGCTTCGTGCGCCTATGCATCACTGGATTCTTGGAGAGTTTAATTGAAGAAGTGTTGTCACAATAGATTTCTAGACACTCAGATTGTTCATATGTGATTTATTCCATAATTTATTTGAGCCATACACAATGACAAGCACAAGATGTTGCAGCAATGTACTCTGCTTCGGTTGTAGAAAAAGTAACTACGTCTTGTTTTCTTGAGCTCTAGTATATTGCAGCTCCATTGAACATAAAAACATAACCTGAAGTGATTTTTCTATCATCGAGATCACCAACATAATAACTGTTCGTGTATGCTTTCACCTTCATCTTTAATCCTCTTTTATAAAAAAATGTCAAACTCCATTGTACCTTTGAAGTATCGCAGAAATATCTTAGCTGCATGCATATGTCCTCTATTGGTTTGGCCATGAACCGAGACAATAAGCAGACCACGTACATCATGTCAGGTCTTGTAACTGTTAGGTACATTAGACAACCCACCAACTGCTTGTATAGAGTAGCATCGAATTCTTTTCCAGCTCCTTCATTTAAGAGTTTGGAACCTCGGACAATGGGATTTTTTTAAAGAACACAGTCTGTCATATCAAACCTTTCAACACCTCATGAGCATACTTTTTCCGTCTTAAGTGAATCCATTGGTTTTGATGAATTTCAACACAAAGAAAGAACCTTATCAAACCAAGATCAATCATCTCAAATTCTCGTGTGATTGGAAACTTAAACTCTTCAATTAATTGTTCATTATTTCCAGTTAAAACTAAATCATCTACATAGAGACTTACCATGATGTACTTCACGCTCTCTCTCTCTCTCTCTCTCTCTCTCTCTCTCTCTCTCTCTCTTAATGAATAATGTGTGATCATGACTACTTATGTCTAATCCTTCTTTCTTGAAATACCTCTCTACCCGACAAAACCAAGCTCAGGGAACTTGCTTTTAACCATACAAATATTTCTTGAGTCGATATGCTTTATCTTCTTTACCTTTTTTATAAAACCCTCTGGTTGATCCACATACACCACTTCTTTCAATTCTCTATATAAGAAATCAATTTTTACATCTAATTGATATACTTTCCAACTTTTGTGTGCAGCAACAACAAATAAAATCCTGATTGTATCCCATCTTGCAACCGGTGCAAAGACTTCATCAAAGTCAATGTCTTCTTCTTGTGCATATCCTTTCACCGCTAATCTTGCTTTTTATTTATCCACTTCTCCATCTTTATTTGATATAGTCTTGAAAACCCATTTAACACCGATTTTATTTGCATTAGTAGAGAGAGTTACAAGTTCCCAATGTGTTGTTTTTCTCAATGGCTTCTATTTCACATTTCATTACTTCAATCCACTTTGTTTCTTTGAGAGCTTCTTTATAATTCATCAGATCAATATGAGACATAAATAATGCCAATGCCATTTGTACTTCAGCCTCTTCATCTGAAATCCTTTCTCCACTTTCATAATCGTGCATCCATATTGGTGCTCCATGAATTTGTTTCTGATGTGTTTCAGGTTGAGGTGACATGACATTATGTTCATCAATGACATCTTCATCAACAACTTTGATTTCTTCATCATTCTCCCCTTTGGTAGTGTCTTTTTCTCTCCATTCAAGACTATCATCTGAATTTTCACATCAATATTCCAATCTCACTTCTCTTCCTCTTCGAATATTACATTACAACTAATGATAATTTTCTTTAAAGTTGGATCATAAAGTCGGTATGCTTTTGACTTGTCACTTACTCCAAGTAAAACACACTTATGGCTCATGTTATCTAGCTTTATTTTACGTTGTTTAGGGATGTGTACATGACTTATGCAACCAAAAATTCTGAAATAGCTTACACTTGGCTTAATTCAACTCCAACACTCTTCTGGAACCATATCACTTACAACACTTGTCACACTTTTATTCAGCATATGACACGTCCACTTAGTTGCCTCAATCTAAAAATTCTTTGGCATGCTCTTTTCTGCGAGTAGGCATCTTACCATGTTCATGATTGTACGATTTCATCTCTCGGCTACTCCATTTTGGTGAGAAGTGTATCCACTAGTTAGTTGTCTTCTTATTCTAGTTTCTTCACAAAATTGGTTGAAACTATTTGAAGTAAACTCTCCTCCTCTATCAGTTTTCAGACAACATATAAATTTTCCAGTTGCTTTTTTGATAAGGCTTTTTATGTTTTTAAAAAAAACAAAAGCTTCATTTTTTTCTGACAAAAAGTATATCCAACTTTTGTGACTATAATCATCTACCAACAAGAATATATACCTTTTTCCACTATGAGAAGTAGGAGATATTGGCCCACATTAGTCTGCATGAACAAGCTTCAATTTCTCTGTTGCTCGCCACTAACTTTTCTTTTACATGATTTCTCGATGTTTCTTTCGAATATTGCATACTTCACACACTTTTGTTTCCTCTTTCATTTGAGGTAATCCTTTTACCATTTGTTTTTCTTCCATAGTCTTAATGTATGTGTTACTCATATGCCCATAATGCTTGTGCCATAAACCGGATGAATCTACTTTCAGACACCTATTTAGACGAGAATTTCTAATTGCAGATACGGTGAACATGCGATTCATTGTCATTGTAGAGTTTATAATCAAACCTTAACGAGGATGGTAGATTTCGCATGCTCCTTGATCGATCAAAATACTTAAACATGTATCTTGAAGTTACCAATACTCAGTAGATTATTAGTTAATTTTGGAACAAAAAACAAATTTGTTAATACCTTCGACTTCAAGCTTCACATTTCATGTTCCTATCACCTCTTTTCGTGAGCTACTCCCTAGTTGTACTCCATGTCTAAAGTTTTCATTAAACTCAACAAACCAATCTTTGTTACATGCCATATGATTTTAGCAACTGGAATCGATAAACCAAACCCCTTTATCGTGCAAATACTTATTCATTCCTCTTTCGGGGTAAAAAGATTGTTCTTGTGCCGGCAAAGCCTCATCCCCTAATCATTGGCACTGGTCCTTCCACAATGACCTTGCTGTCCCGTGCTTTTTTTCAAGTAGCCATGGAAGAGGCTGGTGTGGTTTTCTTGTTGTTCTGTGATCCTGTTGTGAATGATTCTCATGCGGACCCTAGCCATGTAGTTCAGTCTCTTTTGCAGGAGTTTGCATATGTGTTTCCTGAGAATTTCCCCCCCGATTTACGTCCTCTAAGGGATATTCAACATCAAATCGACTTGGTTCCTAGTGTGCTCTCCCAAATTGGCCCCACTATCGAATGAGCCCGAAGAAGCATGAAGAAATACGACGACAGGTGGAGGATTTGTTGGATAAGAGGCATGTTCGAGAAAATCTCAGTCCATGTGCAGTTCTGGCGTTGATGGCACCGAACAAAGATGGTTCCTAGCGTATGTGTGTGGACAGCCGAGCTATCAACAAGATCACTGTTTGCTACAGGTTTCCTATACCTTTTCTAGATGATCTGTTAGACCAATTGGGTGGTGCTTCTGTGTTCAGCAAGCTTGATTTGAAGAGTGGATACCATCAGATTCGGATTCGTCCTGGTGATGAGTGGAAGACGGCGTTTAAGACGCGTGAGGGATTGTTCGAGTGACTGGTGATGCCGTTTGGTCTGTCCAACGTGCCGAGCAGTTTCATGCGTATTATGAATCAGGAATTGAGGCCTTTCATCGGTAAATTTGTTGTTGTTTACTTCGATGATATTCTGATCTATAGTGCTAACCATTCTGTGCATTTATCCCATTTACGTGAGGTGTTATTAGTGTTGTGTCGGGACAAGTTTTATACTGCTACTGCCAAATGCTCGTTTATGTCCCCAGCTGTCCAAATTTTGGGGTATATTGTCTCTGTCGAAGGGTTATGAGCTGATCCAAGCAAAGTCGCTGTTGTGGACCAGTGGCTTCGACCTACTTCCATCAACGAGGTTCGCAGTTTTCATGGTTTAGCTTCGTTTTATCGGCGTTTCATTCCCCATTTCAGCAGTGTTATGGCCCCGATTACGGATTGCATGAAGGGCACGAAATTTGGTTGGTCCGAAGATGCTGATGCGGCATTTGCAGAAGTTAAACGGCGTCTCACCACTGCGCGTATTCTGGTGCTGCCCGACTTTTCCCAGCCAGGGTGTCTTGTGGCTTTCTTCAGTGAGAAATTGGCGAGTGCTAAGCTGCGATTTAGTACATATGATATTGAATTTTATGCGGTGGTTAAGGATATCAAGCATCGACGTCATTATTTGTTTCAACGTGAATTTGTGTTATATACTGATCATGATTCTTTAAAGTATATTGGCAGTCAGGACAAGGTATTTCATAGACATGCTTCTTGGATAGCTTACTTACAGCAGTTCACTTTTGTCATCAAGCACAAGGCAGGTATTACGAATCGGGTTGCTGATGCTCTGAGCCGTCGTCACAATGTGTTGACTGAGATGCGAGTTCAGGTTCATGGCTTTGATTCTTTTGTTGACCTTTATGTTACCGACTCGTTCTTCTCTCGTGTTATTGAACTGATTCAGCAGGGAACACAATCTGATTTTTTAATGGAGGATGGATTTCTCTTTCGTGGAGTATAGTTGTGTATCCCTGACTGTAGCTTGCGTCTTCAGTTGATCAAGGAGCTGTATAATGAGGGTCATGTGGGTCGTGATTGAACATACCAGTTGCTGTCCTCATCCTATTTTTGGCCTTCGATGCGGAAGGAAGTTGGTCGTTTTGTCTCCTGTTGTCGAGCTTGTCAGTCGGCCAAGGGAACATCAACAAATGCAGGTATTTTTTTTCCATTAGCGATTCCTGCTCATCCCTGGACCGACATCAGTACGGATTTTGTTCTTGGTTTACCTCGGACTCAACGTGGATTCGACTCTATTTTTGTGGTGGTTGATCATTTTTCTAAGATGGTACACTTCATCCCATGTAGAAAAACATCTGATGCAGTGTGTGTCATGCAGCTTTTCTTTCGAGAGATTTAACACATACATGGCCTTACCAATACCATTGTTTCTGACTGTGACACCAGGTTTGTGAGTCATTTTTGGCGCAGCTTATGGCGTATGGTGAATACACAGCTCAACTTCAGTAGTGCTTACCGCCCCCACACTGATGGTCAGACAGAGGTGGTTAACCGGTCCCTCGGTAACTTGTTACGCAGCCTGGTGGGAGATCAGGCGAAGGCATGGGATCAGCGCTTACCGCAAGCGGAGTTAGCCCACAACCATGCCCTTAACCGGTCAATGAGTTTTTTCCTTTCCAGGTGATGTATGGTATTGTGCCTCAGGGTCCTGTGGACTTGCTAGCCCTGCCTAGCAAAATTTGCCTTAACACAACTGCTGAGGATCTTGTATCGTAGATTCGCCAAACCCACCAGACGACTTACGATCAGCTTGTCTTGAGCACCGCCAAGTATAAGTCTCAGGAGGATTCTCATCGTCGTCCTGTTCAGTTCGAAGTTGGTGATTATATGTGGGCAGTTTTAACCAAATATCGGTACCCTCCTAGTGAGTACAACAAACTAGCCGCCCGGAAGATTGGCCCAGTGGAGATTGTGGAGCGGATCAATCCGAATGCATATCGACTGCGTTTGCCTAGCCATGTCCGTACGTCTGATGTCTTTAATGTTAAGCATCTGATTCCTTATGCAGGTGACTCTTCTGACGAGGAGACTGGTTCTGATTCGAGGGCGAATCTTCTCTACCCCGGCGAGAATGATGCATACAGTTTAGGGCTGGAATTTATGAAGACTGGCGATCACCCGAAAAATGCGGTGAATTGACAGTTTAGAGCTCCAGTGTCTGATTTTGACCCACATCAACTTGTTTCGAAGGAAACGACGCCACCAATGCAAGTCACCAGCTTCGCTCGTGACATATGGGCTTTTTTAGGCATTTGGGCTCATCTATCAGCTTATTTCGAGTTTTTAATAATTTAGGATATTTTAGTAATTTTCTTATTTTAGTTTTAGGGTTTCAATTGAAACCTTATATAAACATATCTTCTTTACATTGTTTGGGGGAGAATTTTTTATTAAATAAAATTAGGGTTTATCCCTCCATCTAGCTTCTTTTGCGTTCTACTCTGTATCATATTGGTATCAGACACAGGCAGTCCTGCGAGATGGTGCGAGGAAGACTCAAAGGTCGCGGTGGCGCTGCGGTGGCTAGAGATGCAGGTGATTTCGGAGATCGCGAAGATGCTGACCTGCGCCGTCAGGTAGCTAATCTTACCCGTCACATGGCTGATCTTAACGCCAGGCAACAAGGTATGGAGGTTGAAAGTATCGATAACCCTTTTGGGGAGGGGTTGGAACAGAATACTTATCACGGCCGCCGCTGGGAGCTTGGATTTAAGGTAGACATTCCTGACTTTGATGGTAGCCTTAAGGTAGAGGTGTTTGTTGATTGGTTATCCCAAGTTGAGGAAGTGCTGGACTTCAAGGACGTTCCTAAGGAGAGAAGGGTCGCTTTGGTCACCATCCACCTGCGCGGCAGGGCACAAGCCTGTTGGTAGCAGTGAACAAGACCCGTGAGCGTGAAGGCAAGGAGAAAGTCCGTAGTTGGGAGAAATTCAGAAAAAAAAATCCGCAAGGCTTTCCTACCTTACAACTTCGAGCGGGAACTATTCCAGCGATTCCAGAATCTTCGTCAAGGATCACGATCTGTGGACGAGTATACAGAAGAATTTTATCAGTTGCTGGCTCGTACGAATGTGAACGAGTCGTCGCATCAGCGGGTATCCCGCTATATTGGTGGGTTGCGCCTTCAGCTTCAAGATGTGTTGAACATGTTTGACCCGTTGTCTATTTCCGAATCCCATCGGCGTGCCCTCTAGGAAGAAAAACAGTTGGCTCGCCGGACCCAGATTAGCGTACGGATTGGTGCTCCTCCAGGGACTTCGGCGCCCAAACCAGTTCCCCGTCCAACCCCTGATCAGGTCCCTCCTAGGCGCGGTGTGACCAGCCGCTCTTCAGGTAATTTACGTTGCTTTGGCTGTGGAGAGTTAGGGCATCGTCAGGTAGAGTGTCTGAATGCTACGGGTGCTAGGGGTCTTTTCTCTCACGATGCATTTGAGCCGAACCCCATTGTTCTTGATGGTCCTCCGAAATTTGATACATATGATGATGATATGCCTGAGGTTGCGGAGGAAGTTGTGACTAGTGATGTTGGTGCAGTTTTGATGCTATGTCGCACTTTTCTATCTCCTCGAGTTCCTGATCAGAGTGACTGGCTGCGGAATAATGTGTTTCAGTCGACTTGTACGATTGGCAGTAAAGTGTGCACCTTAATTATTGATGCTGGTAGCTACGATAATGTCATCTCCGAGACAGCGGTTTTGAAGCTCAGGCAGAAATCAGAATCGCACCCCAAGCCACAAAAGCTTGCATGGCTGAGTAAAGGTACTCATATAACTGTGTGTAAACGTGTTCGTGTATCTTTTTCTATGGGGCAGACATACCAGGATGAGGTGTTTTGTGATATTGTCCCTATCGACGCTTTTCACCGGTTGCTTCGCCGTCCTTGGCAGTATGGTTTGTCTGTTGTACATGATGGTCGTGCAAATACTTATTCATTCCTCTTTCGGGGTAAAAAGATTGTTCTTGTGCCGGCCAAGCCTCAGCCCCTAAGCATTGGCACTGGTCCTTCCACAATGACCTTGCTGTCCCGTGCTCCTTTTCAAGTAGCCATGAAAGAGGCTGGTGTGGTTTTCTTGTTGTTCTGTGATCCTGTTGTGACTGATTCTCATGCGGACCCTAGCCCTGTAGTTCAGTCTCTTTTGCGGGAGTTTGCATATGTGTTTCTTGAGAATTTTCCACCCGATTTACGTCCTCTGAGGATATTCAACATCAAATCGACTTGGTTCCTGGTGGTGCTCTCCTAAAGCGGCCCCACTATCGAATGAGCCCGAAGGAGCATGAAGAATTACGACGACAGGTGGAGGATTTGTTGGATAAGGGGCATGTTCGAGAAAGTCTCAGTCCATGTGCAGTTCTGGCGTTGCTGACACCGAACAAAGATGGTTCCTAGCGTATGTGTGTGGACAGCCGAGCTATCAACAAGATCACTCTTTGCTACAGGTTTCCTATACCTTGTCTAGATGATCTGTTAGACCAATTGGGTGGTGCTTCCGTGTTCGGAAAGCTTGATTTAAAGGGTGGATACCATCAGATTCGGATTCGTCCTGGTAATGAGTGGAAGACGGCGTTTAAGACGCGTGAGGGATTGTTCGAGTGACTGGTGATGCCGTTTGGTCTGTCCAACGTGTCGAGCAGTTTCATGCGTATCATGAATCAAGAATTGAGGCCTTTCATCGGTAAATTTTTTGTTGTTTACTTCGATGATATTCTAATCTATAGTGCTAACCATTCTGTGCATTTATCCCATTTACGTGAGGTGTTATTAGTGTTGTGTCGGGACAATTTTTATGCTGCTACTTCCAAATGCTCATTTATGTCCTCAGCTATCCAAATTTTGGGGTATATTGTCTCTGTCGAAGGGTTATGAGCTGATCCGAGCAAAGTCGTTGTTGTGGACCAGTGGCTTCGACCTACTTCCATCACCGAGGTTCGCAGTTTTCATGGTTTAGCTTCGTTTTATCGCCGTTTCATTCCCCATTTCAGCAGTGTTATGGCCCCGATTACGGATTGCATGAAGGGCACGAAATTTGGTTGGTCCGAAGATGCTGATGCGGCATTTGCAGAAGTTAAACAACGTCTCACCACTGCGCGTATTCTGGTGCTGCCCGACTTTTCCTAGCCATTTAAACTTCATTGTGACGCGTCTAAATTTGGTATTGGGCAGTTCTTTCCGAGTCAGGGCGTCTTGTGGCTTTCTTCAGTGAGAAGTTGGCGAGTGCTAAGCTGCGATTTAGTACATATGATATTGATTTTTATGCGGTGGTTCAGGATATCAAGCATTGACGTCAGTATTTGTTTCAGCGTGAATTTGTGTTATATACTGATCATGATTCTTTAAAGTATCTTGGCGGTCAGGACAAGGTATTTCATAGACATGCTTCTTGGATAGCTTACTTGCAGCAGTTCACTTTTGTCATCAAGCACAAGGCCGGTATTACGAATCGGGTTGTTGATGCTCTGAGCCGTCTTCACAATCTGTTGACTGAGATGCGAGTTCAGGTTCCTGGCTTTGATTATTTTGTTGACCTTTATGTTACCGACTCGTTCTTCTCTCGTGTTATTGAACTGATTCAGCAGGGAACACAATCTGATTTTTTAATGGAGGATGGATTTCTCTTTCGTGGAGTACAGTTGTGTATCCCTGACTGTAGCTTGCGTCTTCAGTTGATCAAGGAGCTATATAATGAGGGTCATGCGGGCCGTGATCGAACATACCAGTTGTTGTCCTTATCCTATTTTTGCCCTTCGATTCGGAAGGAAGTTGGTCGTTTTGTCTCCCGTTGTCGAGTTTTTCAGTCGGCCAAGGGAACATCAACAAATGCAGGTCTTTATTTTCCATCAGCGATTCCTGCTCAGCCCTGGACCGACATCAGTATGGATTTTGTTCTTGGTTTACCCCGGACTCAACGTGGATTCGACTCTATTTTTGTGGTGGTTGATCGTTTTTCTAAGATGATACACTTCATCCCATGTAGAAAAACATCTGATGCAGTGTGTGTCATGCAGCTTTTCTTTCGAGAGATTTAACACATTCATGGCCTTACCAATACCATTGTTTCTGACCGTGACACCAGGTTTGTGAGTCATTTTTGGCGCAGCTTATGGCGTATGGTGAATACACATCTCAACTTCAGTAGTGCTTACCACCCCCACACTGATGGTCAGACAGAGATGGTTAACCGGTCCCTTGGTAACTTGTTACGCAGCCTGGTGGAAGATCAGCCGAAGGCATGAGATCAGCGCTTACCGCAAGCGGAGTTCGCCCACAACCATGCCCTTAACCGGTCAATGGTTTTTTTCCTTTCCAGGTGATGTATGGTATTGTGCATCGGGGTCCTGTGGACTTGCTAGCCCTGCCTAGCAAAATTTGCCTTAACACAACTGCTGAGGAGCTTGTATCACAGATTCGCCAAACCCACCAGACGACTTACGATCAGCTTGTCTTAAGCACCGCCAAGTATAAGTCTCAAGAGGATTCTCATCGTCGTCCTGTTCAGTTCGAAGTTGGTGATTATATGTGGACAGTTTTAATTAAAAATCGGTACCCTCCTAGTGAGTACAACAAACTAGCTTCCCGGAAGATTGGCCCAGTGGAGATTATGGAGAAAATCAATCCGAATGCATATCGACTGCGTTTGCCTAACCATGTCCGTACGTTTGATGTCTTTAATGTTAAGCATCTGATTCCTTATGCAGGTGACTCTTCTGACGAGGAGACTGGTTCTGATTCGAGGGCGAATCTTCTCTACCCCGGCGAGAATGATGCAGACAGTTTAGGGCTAGAATTTATGAAGACTGGCGATGACCCGAAAAATGCGGTGAATTGACAGTTTAGAGCTCCAGTGTCTGATTTTGACCCACATCAACTTGTTTCGAAGGAAATGACGCCACCAATGCAAGTCACGAGCTTCGCTCGTGACATATGGGCTTTTTTGGGCATTTGGGCTCATCTATCAGCTTATTTCGAGTTTTAATAATTTAGGATATTTTAGTAATTTTCTTATTTTAGTTTTATGGTTTCAATTGAAACCTTATATAAACATATCTTCTTTACATTGTTTGGGGGAGAATTTTTGATTAAATAAAATTATGGTTTATCCCTCCATCTAGCTTCTTTTGCGTTCTACTCTGTATCACCTAGTCTAGCTTCTTTTGCGTTCTACTCTGGTTATATAAATTATATTCTCTCACGATTGGACTGTGCTGAACTATTGAGAAGGATACACTGAAGTAAGGACTCAAACACTGATATTGTTCTGGATGTATCCATTACTTAAGTAAAACTAAAATGACTTTATTTCTCAAATGAATTATTCTTAAAGGTAATAGATATAAACTCAATACATATATTATTTGTTTCCTATCTTGGGAGGCAAGTGGTCATGGACTGATTTGAGACCACGAATGTGATATAATAGTTGGATTTGAAAGGCTATATGTAAAATAGTGGTTGAATGCTGAGCATTATTAGATGACTTATTATTTGTAAGTCAAAAGACATTAATCTATTAGATATAGAAATAAATTCAAAGGAAGATTACCTGGTATTTGGAGCCTATCATTCTTTGTTGCGGAAAATTAAATTCATCCAACATGACAATCATACATATATTTAAAGAACAAAATATGGAAGCATATTGGATAATTAAAAAGATATTAAAAGATACCAAATAATCGGACTTCAATCCAGATCAAATCCATCTTCCTTTAAAGGGCTATCACTATGTTAGAAAGTTTGGAAAGTGGTTATATCATCTTTGATTACAATGATTGATCGATTGCTTAAAAATAAAGTAAATAATGTTTATCATTCATGTATAAAATGCTTTTCTAGTATACGTGTGTGTTTTTCACCTAACATCTATTCTTGCAGGTTTTAGACCTGACTACGTCGAGCTTGATAAATGGTTCTTTTGCAGGTAACAGGAATATCCAGTCAACTTTAGCAGATGGTGTTGCCGATGAAGCTAGCAGATTGAACCGGTTAAAGATAGGAATTGTTAGAGATATCTGAGATGAAAAATAAATTTCAGAGATATTGAACAACAAATATTTCGAGGAAGTATTTTCAATATTTCAAATACCTTCAAATTATACAAGAAGGAATATTAATTTCTCAATAAAAAAAATTAAATAAGTTAATGAAATTTCGAGAATGAAGATAGATTGTAAGATACAAGATATAATTTAGGTCTTCATACACTATCAAAAAGATATCTCCCGCTAATTATTAATATTAATTTTCTTGAAATTTCAATTTCCCACCAAAATTTTGAGTTCAATTTTGAGCCCAAAGACTGCTCCATTCTAAGTTCAAGTTGTTTTTTGAGTTTTCCTAATTTTGTAATTCGTTTCAAAACTTAATAAAAGTTCGCATCGTATAAAAAAATGGATGATTTGGAGTGAATATAAGTGTTTTAGAATAAAAGTTATATATTGTTAAAAAGTAAAGTTAATTAAATAATATGGTATTTTTTTAACGATTGTTGAATCTTTATTTATAAGTATAATATTACAAAAAAATACCTCCCAAATATTAGGGGGATTGTGTCTTATTTTAATCTAACTACCAATATTCTATAGTTAATTATATATTTAATTTAGTCTATTGAATATTTGAGTATTTGGATTGTTGATGGCCTAATGTATTCAGATCATACCATTTATACTCTTATGAATAACCTTTCTAGTCTTTGCGTGAGTAACAAAAAATGACGATTCAACATCGACAACTAGTGCTTCAAGAAATCACAAACCGATCTCATAAAAAATGACTAACTCAATTTTTTATGAGATTGGTTTGTGATTTCTTGAAGCACTAGTTGTCGATGTTGAATCGTCCACTAACTCATCTAAGGAAAGTTTTGGTGTTTATTAAAGACGTACTCATATACTATTTGTTTGGCTGAAGCTTGTTATTTAGGTATGAAGTTGCTTCAGATTGCTTTGATTTTTTGTTTACCTTAGTTGAGTAGCCCCCTCTTGTAGGTGAATAAAGTTGTGATATACTAATTTTACGATGGAGGTATTCCTGTAACCCTATAGTCCTTGACCAATGATGAGGGAATGAGTATGACTGTTTTATTGTTTTGCACTAGAAAACTTAATTTATTCCTTCAGATTTATCTTTTAAAATTTTCTTAAAGAGACCTCCTAATCGATCTTGAATATTGCTAAAATATAATTATGTACGTGGATATTTTTTTGTTTTTCTTCATCTATTAAAAAAATGTTTCCAAATGATGTTGGAGGCTTTGAATATTCCTAATCGATCGTAGCCTTCATTTCATTTACAAGTCGTCAAAAAATTTAAGTTGGAGGCTTTGTTTGCATTTTTTTTTGTTTTAAATACATGTGGGTGTCAGATAGTTTACATATGTTAGAGAGTACCTCGTTTAAGCATGCTCGTATTCCTTCTTCGTCTCCCAAAATTTTAGCCCTACATTGTTTTCTAAATCTTGGTTGTCTATTATTTGTATTAATTTTATCCATAAAAATAAAAAAGTCTATGGTTTTAATTAAGCGATAATGTTTTTTATAAATACAACAAGGTTGAGGTAACGAGTCTCGACATCGACAAAAGTCTTGCTTGTGTAGTTAACAAGGCATTTTATGCTTGCGAAAGGAAATACATATAGATATAGATGTATGAGCTCACATATCGTTGATGTAGAGAACATTTTGGGTGATGTGAGATAGGTTTTTAGTGTAACAAATGCAGCATCACAATTTGCATTTCAATTGAAGTTTTTGGCTCCTCGTAGTATTTCTTGGCCAGTGAGGCACTGGATCTCCTTGATATTCTTTGGAGGTTCCATCTAGATTATGGCTCTTAACTACATGGGGTCTGCTTTAATCCTCTTTTTGTTGATGACATGCCCAAGAGTTTTCATGTGCGGACCCCAAAATGAACATTTAGGTGGATTTAATTTGAGAATATACTTACATAAAATGGTGAAAATATTGTTTAGCACTTCCAACTGCTGTTGAGCTGTATTGGTTTTGACAATCATATCGTTGATGTATGCTTCCATATGCTGGCCTAACTGCTCTATAACAATTTTGTTGATCAAGCGTTGGTATTTAGAGCTAACGTTTTTAGGTCGAAAGACATGGCCGTATAACAAAATAGCCCACGCTTTGTTTGGAAGATGGTATGTTCTGTATCGCTCTTCAGCATCCAGATTTGATGATAACCTGAATTTATGTCCACGAAAGACATAAACTCACATATCGAGGCGTAATCCACCAATTCATTAATTCGAGATGATGGGAAAGTATCAGTGGGAATGCTTGATTTAGGTCAGTGAAGTCAACGCATATGTGCCACTGTCCTCCTTTCTTTTTTTACCCAAATTGGGCTCTCAACCCAGACCGGGTACCAAGGGTGACGTATGTGTCTGAGCCCGGATAGCTTTTCAATATCTTTGGTAATGGCTTCTTGCTTTTTGATGGAAAATGACCGACCATTTTGTCTAATAGGCTTGGCATATATATGGATTGCTAGATCATAGTATATTATCGAGGGGCCTAACCCTTATACATCATTTGCAGCCCATGCAAAAACATCAAAAAAATTGTTGCAGCAAATCAATTAGAGAATTTCTAAAACCAGAATATAAACTTGTAGTTGCGCGTACATTGTGCCATTCTGCAACCAATTCATCAGAGGAATCCTCGTGAATATCATCACATTGTGCACTTTCCATGGGATCATCCATCGAATCGGGCGAGGGGTCATGTGCTTGTTTGAGCCGAATCCCCCTTGCTAGTTAATTGCTATCACATCGGTTTGCTAGGGTCGACTACCACTTAGTAGCAAGAATGAGCAGTCATCTGGCTTCCTCTTATAATCCTCATATATGTTTTCCACCGGGTACATGATACATTAACAAGATGTGCAAGAAATGGCCTCCATCTGGTGCAGCCATGATCATCTAATGACGGCGTGATAAGAGCTTAAGACGTCATAAATCATAGATAGTGTCTTAATATCCCTCTATGTAACTCTGCGTCCTACCGTGACAATGAGTTTGACCTTGCCAACGCACTTTCAGTTACTGCCTTCATATCCCATCAAGGTGCGATGCATGGACTGGTAGGGTGGTACGTTCAACATCTGATCATAGCTTTCTTTAAAAATGATATTAGCCGAGCCGCTTCGTCGACTAAGACCCTAGTTACCATGACGCTCCCTATATCGAGATTGATCGTTATGGCATCTTCATGAGGAGTGACTATCCTCTTAAGTCATCATCGTTGAAAGTGAGATCAGCTATTGGTTCTCGATAGGTATTGTAAGATGAGCCCTCGACTAAATGTATCTCCTGGTCAGCTTTCATCCGCTTTCTGGACTGCTGATCCCCCCTATCAGGTTCCACACCCGGTGATCGTTAAAATCCATTGTTGTTTTCCTGTATCGACCCTCTTGTCCCCCCAACAAGTTTCTTTATTATTCTGGTGCTACTCCTCTTTTATGTTGTTTTGGAGGTGTTGTTCTTGTTGCTTGACAAATTGTACGAGGTTGATACTATCCACTAGCCTTTAGATTTTTTCCTATGATTGCCAACAATCGTCTGTTGCATGACAGTGATTATTATGGTAAAAGAAAAGTGTCGGGTCGATCGCTTGTAACTAGAGGGCTCATGATAGGGAGAGATTGATATCGTAATCTATCTTTGGTCCTATCATAAATGGCGGAGATAGTATCGGTTAACTGAGTAAAGTGCCTTGCTGAGTTTTCATAGGCCGTAGACCATTGGTTGTTGGTTCCCCTCAATACTTCACGATGAGGGCCCTCGTTTATCCAACTTTTATCAAAATCCTCCCTTTTAGATTCTGGTGTAACTTTTTTTGGGGAGTCTCCTTTCGTTGCATTATCCACCTTGATAAATTGGTCAGCTCTAACAAGGAGGTCCAATATTGTTTCAAAATTAAAGAGCACAAGATCGGCGTAAAATTTTCCCTTTCTATCAAGGCCTCTCTTTAAAGAAGCAACGACTATGTCTTCTGCTAGATTGGGAAGGGTATTCATAGTATGAATGAATCGCTTGACGTAATTCTTCAACGACTCCCCTCTTCTTTGATAGATGTCCATGATAGAGTTGCTTTCATGCCTCAATTCTTTGTTGTCGCGGAACCTGTTTAGAAAAACACTCCATAGTCCTGCAAAACCATGTATAGAGCTCTTAGGTAAGCTATTGAACCAGTCCATGGGATTACCTTTGAGTGTCATGGATAGAGTCCGGCAAAGCATGTGATCATCTGGATTAAACTCCATTATCATATTCATGAACCGTTGTAGGTGCCTTTATGGATCTCTTGTACCGTTGTAGGTTTCCATGTGGAACAAATCAAATTTACATGGGAGCTCGGTCGTGAGAATTTTCTCCATGAACGAGGATTATTTGAGCACATAAGTAGTTATTTTAGGGCATATCTGATCATATTGTTGGGCTTCATTTTCCTTGAAATTTTTTGGGGTGGTTTCCATTTCCTTACGATGACGTTCTTTTTCTTTTGAGTGATCATGAGTCCCCTAATTATTGATGTTGCGATTCGAAGATCCCTCTCTCCGAGTTGCCAGACTCGCCTCAACTCCAGATCGCGCTCGTCTTTTGCCTCCACCATGAAGTTTAAGAGTTAGCGCATGTCGAGAGTCGTTCATCTTAGTCTAGGTTCTTTTAGACGCCTCATCTTTAGCTTCCTGATCGTGAGAGGACCTCTGCTGAACTTGGTGTATAAGTTGAATTTGTTATTCCAGTTGTTGAATTCCTGCAATGTCAACGGGGTTATCGGCTCCGGTAGGTGGATCGACAAAATATGCAATAATTTTCGCCATGATTTGGGCGACTTCATGTGTGTTTGCCTACTAGAACCTCAACTACTTCTAGAGTATGATTTTCTATAAGGTTTGTAGCATGGGGTGTTACGTTACTTGGCCCGGCAGCTTGGTCCAACACCGAAGTCTGGTTTGTCAATACGATATGCCTTTCAGAGGGTTCCCTTTTAATCCCGGATTTTATCACTACCATTGGTTCTAACACATGTGTGTGTTTTTAAAGAGTTCCCACAGACGACAACAAATTTGTTAAGGTTAATTCTAAAAAATAATTGCCAAGATAGTGATTTTATTGATTCGAGAAGATAAATCCCTTTGTACATACTATGAGTCTTATTTATACTATTACATAGTAGTTACAATTTATCATTTAATACATGATTCCATTAATCTCGCTTGTATACTTGTATTAATGATAATGGCCCTAGAATTTTAACCAGTACTCTAGTTATAGTGCGGTACTGGGTTGACCAGTCAACAAGCATTAACTTCTTTATAACCTTTTTCTTAGTCGTTTATCTTGATAACCGAGCTCGACCGACTTTGTTATCATGCATTTACATTTAGCGACCTCTGCTTGGTAATGACCTCCGCTCGATATTATATATGTTCAGTAAAGTCTTGATTTCGCTTACGTTTGCTGATAGCTCTTGCTTGACTTTCTCTTTGATTCTACTCGGTAACACCGTGATCGAGCTCGTGCTAAGAGATGTCGTACGGTCGGGTTTTCTTATTAGTGTGGCGAGCTTTAATCAGGCTATGTTGGTCGTCTCGTTCAGTTCCTGTTCGATTGCTTGATGATCGCAAGTGTTGTTGTAAAGGCCTCGGCCTGGTCGTCATTAATGATCTTATTGGGCTATCTGCATGTTGTTTTATCACGAGGTCGATCATCCTCGGATTGACCTCAGTCTTTTATCGTTAGTTGTTCATTTTGTTCACATCTTTCTTAATCAACTTAATGCTAAAATTAACGACATCATCAATTACAACTAAGCGGTTTCACACCCTAAAAAGTCTACAAATCTAAAAACCATAACAAAATTCCGACTAAAAATATATATTTATACTAAAATGATATTTTTTCCAAGTTTTACAGTACAAATATGTATTTTTAATTTACCAAAACCAAATAATTGATGATAATGGCATGTTTCAAATAATACTTGTATTTATAAATAGTTTAATTTTAAACTAAATCAAATCGAATCCAAATTTGGATTCAAAAATCGTTTACTTATTAGCCTGGCGGCTCTACCTTCTTGGTTTTTTAAGCCTCTATATATATAAAATATTAAAAATTAATTACTTTTTATATATTTTTTTGGATTGAACTCTTGACAAAAAGAATTTTAAGTTCCACCATAAGCTTTTATAACGGTTCATGTTTTTAACAATAATATCATGTAACATTTAATAACTAGTTTATAATTTTCTATAGTTTTTAACACAAAATCAAATTTAATTAAGATTGTATTTCTTAGTTAAACTTTGGTAAGAACAATAAACAAATTGGACACGGGCCGACAGGAGCAGCAAATTGGCGGAGCTGGTTGCAACAAATCGTTGAAGAAGTGTAAAGGAGATATGAAAAAGGATATGGACCCTGTTCTACCATTTATCAACCAAACAAGTTCCCACCCAAACCTTAATTGAGTCTACATTTAGGTTGTGCGACGACTTGTTAAAGTTTCGTAGGAGAGCCCCCTACACCATATTCATCATCAGGTCTGAGGATTTGTTCGTGTGATTGTTAAGCAAACTGGATTGTATCCCAACATTAAACATTGTTGGGGATTATTAACTTTAATAAACTATAATTTATTTAAGTTTAGAGTGATATTTGGATATTTTTCACCAAAGACACATACTATTTCGATATTTACTGGGACACTAATAAAAAAATTAGTGACGATAAGGATTTTTAATCACCAAATAATATTTGAGGTGCTGATTGAAATTCACAAACTCTACATACACGGTCAAGTTATGTTAATATAGATTTTGGAAATTTTATTCATTAGCACGAGAGTCAATTTTTTGCATTACTGGAAAAATACTTTCTATAATTTATTAACTATTGATATATATTATTCCGAAAAAAAATGAAGAAAACTTTTTTTTGGTTTTTAAGAAAATTCTATCTTTAAGAACATTTATCGCATCAATCAATTTCCCATATATTTTGTATTTCTATTTTTGCCATCTCAAATTGGTTTTGCATTCAATCGTATGTATCTTTTTTTCTTTTGGTCTATGTTTTTGTCTATGCTCGCCATTCATATTGGATGAAATCAACATTTCCAGTTCTCATATTGTTAGAATATTCAATATATTAAGTTTCCTTATATAGGCCTCTAAGTTCTCTATATATTGAGAGCCTTACTTGGGTTTGCATTATGAAAAAAACAGTTCAATACAAAAGAGAACATTTTCTAATAAGCACAAAACCCTAGCCGCCTCCTGCGGCTACTTCTCTCTTTGTTTTTTAACATGGTATCAGAGCACGTGTGATACTGGGAATTCCGAACATCCTCAACAAAGATGGCTGGCAATGAAGTCGTGGTCAGTCAAATCCCTGATGAATTAACAATGCAGATTGTTGCCATTCTGAGAAATGGTCTCGGAACACAACAACAAACAACTAACCCCGAGAATTTGTCCCTAGGGATTAAACTCGGTGGTGACAACTATGCCCTATGGGCAAACCTGATGAAGAAAGCAATTGGAGGAAGGGGGAAAGGTTCTCACATTACAGGGGAGCCGACACCTCCATCCAAAACTGACAACACATATACAAGGTGGGAACAAGATGATCAATGTGTTTTCGCATGGATTATCCAGAATCTTGTATCCAACTTGGTGAATAATGTCTCGCAATATCCCATTGTAAAAGCCCTCTGGGATGGGTTAGCTACCACATACGGTTGTGGTACAGATTCGTTACAAGTGTTTGACCTTCATAAGAGGGCTAATTCATTAAGACAAGGGTCTGATACACTAGAAGACTTGTGGAACAAACTGCAGAACATCTGGATGTCTATAGATAGGCGAGATCTGAACCCTATGAAAGACCCAGAAGATATTTAGATCTACAATAAGAAGACTCAAGAACAAAGACTCTATCAATTGCTAATGGCGATTAATGACAAGAGAGATATCCTGAAAAAGGATCCTCTTCCTTCCATGGAAGCAACATATGCTACAATACGAAGGGAAGTGGCCAGGCTTAATATACTAAAATCAAGTTCTTCTGATAGTGACTCGATTGAAATTGGAATGGGTTAGCTGCTAAAGATTCTGCATAAAGGTTTAAATTCCGATCCAAAGAGAAAGAAGATAAATCCAAGTTGTATTGCACTCATTGTGGGATGAAGAAACACACTAAAGAGACATGTTTCCAGCTGGTTGGCTATCTAGAATGGTGGGAGGACGGTCATAAGGAAAAAAATAACCAACGTTTCAGATCTAATGTCAAACGGGCTTCGTCTACAAGTGGTGGTGAAGATCCGACTAAAAATGAGCAAGGAAGTGACACTGGTTTTGGAGGAATGGCAGCGAACTCCTATGAAAAACTTGGAGGTAAAGGGTTTGAGAAATCAATGAATTGGATCTTTGATTGCGGGGCTATGGACACCATATCTTATGATCCTAAAGACTTTGGTGACATGTCATCTCCAAAGAAGTCCCATATTGAGACTGCTAGTGGAGAAATTTGTGAAGTCAAAGGGGGAGGTTCAATTATTTTTCTCAAAAAATGGAAATTAAAAACCGCCTATACATTCCTTCACTATTCTTAAAGTTATTATCCGTTAGTCAAGTGACAAAACAACTCAACTGTGTGGTTCTTATGTATCCATTTTTTTTCATTTTACAGGAGATTCATACGAAGGAGATCATTGGGGGTGGTACTGAACAAGGAGGTCTCTATTATGTTGATGAGGTAGTTCATAAAGGACATGTCATGCTTCCTCACGGAACAACCGAAAAACAACTTTGCTTATGGCACCAGCAACTTGGTCATCCTTCTTTTAGCTATCTTAAAAGTTTGTTTCCTAGTCTTTTTTTGAATAATTCCATTCATGAGAAATGTAAAACCTGCATTCTTGCAAAAAATCATAGGGTCTCATTTAATCAAAGTAATACTAGAGTTGATTATGCTTTTCCGCTAATCCATTCTGATGTTTGGGGTCCAGCACCAAATTCCACTAACAATCAAATCAGATACTATCTTATTTGTGGATGATTTCTCAAGAATGACTTGGATATACTTCATGAAACATAAATCGGAAGTACCAGAATTATTTGTTTGTTTTTAAAAAATGATTTTGACTCAATTTGAGAAAAAAATACAGATTCTCCGTTCTGATAATGGAACAGAGTTTGTCAACCAAACAATGCATAATTTTTTCAAAACAAATGGTCTTATCCATCAAACCACTTGTCCAAACACACCTCAACAAAACGGTACTTCAGAACGAAAAAATCGTACTTTCCTTGAAAAAACTCGTGCTATTATGATTGAATCTAGAGTTCGTCATTCCCTTTGTCCAGAAGCTCTTGCTACGGCCACGTATCTTGCAAATCGTCTACTAACCCGATGTCTAGGAAATAAAACTCCATTACAAGTGCTTGTCACCCAAGTTACAATTCCATCTGTTATGACCTTACCACCTCGTCTCTTTGGTTGTTCGGTGTTTGTTCATATCCCTAAAACTAGTCAAAACAAACTTAATATGTGTGCTAAAAAGTGTGTATTCGTTGGGTATGGTGTCCATCAAATGGGCTATCGGTGTTACAATCCGGTTACTCGTCGAATCCATGTCACCATGGACAGTGACTTCTTAGAATCCGATTATGTTTTTGATCACCAATCTCGTGCTCAGGGGGAGAAAGTAAGTGAATCACTCGACTGGTTGCTATATGAAAGTTACTTTGAGGATGTGCCGACAGAGTCGGTAGATGGCGCCAACGAACACGCCTCTTCCAACATAAAGGAGACTGACGAGGCAGTTCTTACCACCAATGATTCTCCCGAAGACAATGTCTAACAAGAAATTAATGCCATGGATACTACCAGCGAATCAGCCGAAGAAAATGTCCATCAAGAGGTAAACAATTTACAATGTCATAACTCACAAAATGCTACTGATCGTGACATTTTAGGAAGTTCATTTGTTGAAACTCAAACTCTGGTTCTTCCCGCAAGAAAAAATAGAGGGGTTCCTCCTGACCGGTATTCACCGGAACACGTTCCTCGTGCTTCTACATATCCGGTAAAAACGGACAGGAAAGGAATGACAAAGATTGCAAAGGCGTTTTCAGCTACTATTCTCTCTGAACAAATCCCTAAAACAGCTCAAGAAGCTCAGAAGATGGCTGAATGGCATGAGGCAATGAATACCGAAATGGAAGCTCTAAAAAGGAATGGTACATAGGAGAATTGTGTGTTACCACAAGGGAAGAAAGTAGTCTGGTGTAGATCGGTGTTTAATATAAAATATAAATCCGATGGCACCATTGAGCGACACAAGGAAAGATTGGTTGCCAAAGGATATACACAAACATATGGTATAGACTGCTCTGAAATGTTCTCTCCGATTGCAAAGATTGACACTATCAGATTTTTACTTTCAATAGCCACAAATAAAGATTGGCCTATTCATAAATTTGATGTAAAGAATTCTTTCTTACATGGAGACTTGGAAGAATAGGTATATATGGAACCCCCACCAGGGTTCTCTGATGGTTTTCAAGAAAATGAGGTATATAAATTGAAAAAGGCATTATATGGGCTCAAACAGTCTCTTCGTGCTTGGTTTGGGAGATTTACAATGGCAATGAAACAGTATAGCTACAAACAGAGTAATGGGGATCATACTTTGTTTTACAAAAAGAGAGGATAATTAGTTACTTATCTTATAATATATGTCAACGATATGATTATAACAGGGAATGACGAAGAAGAAATTATCTCTCTTAGGAAAAACCTCTTCAAGGAGTTCGAAATGAAAGACCTTGGGGGATTGAAGTATTTCCTTGGAATCGAGGTTCTTTGGTCAAGAGGAGGGATTTATATCTCCCAACGGAAATATATATTAGATTTATTAGTTGAAGTTGGCATGGTGGATTGCAAACCAAATGACACTCATATGGTTTTGAATAACAAACTAAAGATAATTGAAGGGGCCAGACCATCGAGTAAAGAAAGGTACCAAAGATTGGTGGGAAAATTGATTTACCTGGCTCACACTCGACCCGACATTGCATACACGGTGGGAGTAGTTAGCCAGTTCATGCATCATCCTCAGGAATACCATGTGGAGGCAATAATGAGGTATTATTTGACATCTCAAAGGCACACCAGGAAGAGACATAATTTTTAAGAAAAATGGACACCTTGATGTTGAAGTATTCATATATACTGATTGGGGAGGGAATCCTAACGACAAACGATCAACTACTGGCTACTTTACTCTTCTTGGAGGTAACTTGGTGACTTGGAGGAGTAAGAAACAGAAAGTAGTTTCATGGTCAAGTGCTGAATCAGAATTTAGAGGAATCGTTAAGGGGATTACCGAGATACTTTGGTTAAAGAAGATAATCAAAGAACTCGGATCCCCCCTGAAGTGTCCAACTCAACAAATAAAATAGAAATTGTGTAATTGTTTTTAAAATGAACAATGAGTCTTCCAGAGAAGACTTCATTCCTTATTTATATAATTTACATCAAATATTCTTTCAATTATTAAATTACATGTGTGTCCGATCACTACAATACATGTGTCATTATGTTATAACGGTCTAACAAACTTTCTTGACAACTTATTATAAAATGATAAATACGGTTATAACTGTTTAACAAATTTTCCGCGTGCTCGTCGCAATCTTTTATACATCCTCGTCATAACTCTGAAGTTTATACATCCTTGTCATAACTCTGAACTTCACTCTTGTCATAACCTTTGGTGTAAGCCTCGTCATAATTCTAAATTTTACCCTCGTCTTAATCTCTTGGCATATGGACTCGTTATATCTATGATTTCGACATTGGTCGTGTTTCACTTCATATTATCTTCTTAGCCCATCGGTACACGAAACTTTTCATTCCTTCTACATCTTATCTCTTCATTAGCTTTATATACCTCATATGAATAAGGAATTTATTCTACATTTGAAATACAGCCTTAATAGGACTCCTCCTAATCCTTGAAGGAAACTATTTTTGAATAATATATTTAAAGGACTAAAACAAAAGTAACGTGAGGTCCTAATAATTTAAATAATATAAGTATACTTACCGATATAACGGGTACGTGACTAAATTAACACTTGTCACTAATATGTCATAACATCAATCAATAATTCTAGCATAAAATCAACAAAGTTGCATTCTTAGTACTAATCTAACCATTAATTTATACTAATCTAACGGTTTATATCACCTAATAACTAATCGATCATATTTTCACTCATAAACAAGCCCTTTCTACCATTTAAAATTCTTCCTTGTCATTCCGTCACAATACAACTACTTGCTTTGCTCACACTGCCTCCGCCACAATTCTAGAGATTCAGATTTCAACTTTCTTTAACAAAAATATATTATATTTAATATATTCTTCATCCTTCTATGTTTCTTAATATAAATATGTTTACTAACTCGAAATTTATCCTCATAATCTATAAAATAAAAAATTATATATACTTCAAATTCGTAGCTTTTGAAATCTAATATGAATCCACATTTATATTTCTAAGAAATTTATCGCTATCCTCCAACATTTTCCTTAAGAAAAAATGGACGGTAAGAAGAGACAATATACCAAATAATAAATTTCCCAAATAATTGTCTCTCAAAAACTCATATGGACTTCAATCCTGAAGAATTGCAAAAAAGACTTGCTAGAAGACTCAAACTTCTTACAATTATTCGTAAATAAGCCAACCAGATCCTATAAATATATGTATAAAAAAGAGCATCAATTGTTTAGGTTTGAATACAGTACCCTATAATATAGCAACCTGTTGGCCTAGAGTTGGCGATTGACCTCATCTTGTCGAAGAAGACAAAATCTATTTTTTCTTGCTCTATATAAATGAGGACTTCGATTACCCTTTGACCTTTACTTTCCCGATACGTAAGATAAGATTTACTCAAGCCATTTTTATTATCCAATACATTATTTTTCTTTTCTTACAAATTCATTTAATTTCTTATTTATATTGGAGTCCAAAAGAAAATTTTAAAACTTGAAGTAAATTATTTCATGATGATAAGCCTTTATAAAAAAATTGTTGTTGGCCGACCCATCTACAAATTCAAATTTCATTATCTTTTAACACCATAAAACTTCATCCAATCTAGAATTTGGCCTCTACCAGAAATCACTACGAATGCTCATTTTAAATTAATGATTAGCAAAACTAAGAAACTAATTATAGTTGATAGCGCTTTCACCATATTGCAAAAACGAGTATCAACCCGGATAAAAAAAGGAAACTAAACGTGATTTTTAAAAAATAAGATGACAAAATACATGAATAACACTGATTTTGTGAGCGTTTATCGAAGGAAAAAAATCCCCAAAATATAAAAGTTCGACCATCGGTACCTATCATGCTTAAAAGAATGATGACCCTAACAAAATTATTTTAAGCACTTCTTTTGTCAAGAAATCGACAATCTTGACGATCAAGAAGACACAAACCCCATTTTAGATAATGAAACCTTACAGAGTAGTAAATCAAACAAACCAAGACCATTACCAGCTTACTAATACCAATTTTACCAATACTCATGTCACCCATCTTAATACTGAGGGTACTAACAATAAGAATGCCAACAAAAACTTATCCCTTCCCTCAGGCATATCTATCCAAGAGACAAACATGGGGAAAACCTTATTCTATCTGTGGATCCTCCCTTGGTTCAAATCGAGAACAATATTAATCGGAAATCATCAGTCGATGACCTCAATGAAACTTTTTACCCCCACTGGAAATCCAATTTATACCGATTATCAACAACTCATTTATCACATGATCACCTCTATTTGTATCTATTCCATCTCCAACTTTAATCATATATCACCAAATTTCACATTATTCTAACAGATCTCAATATAATAATATAAGCATATCATATATCATTTAAAGGAAACTTGTATTCAATTAGAGATTCATTTTTAGTATTAGATTAATTATCTTTTGATTCATAGTTGATTAGTTTCTTTTTTGTAGTATTCATAGTTCAGTAGCACTTGCCTACATGAAGATGAATCCTCACAAAAATGGATGTAATGACCAACTATTAAACTGAAAGTATTCTGATTAATTCCATAAAAAACATTTGGTAGATTTTCAATAAGAACTCCGCAATATGAAACAAGCTCATGAAAAATTGAAAAAATATACAAAATATTGAGAATTGTGTTGCTACCATCTAAACTGAAAAGAATGCCGATATTTTTTAAAATATAGAATTAATAACTCATAATAAATTATTATTCAAACAAGGTACCTCTTTGACAACTCGGAAGACAAACTTGATCTCTCAAAACATAAATTTTTCTAACCAAAGCAAATGTTTAAGCACTAAAATTAGAATTATAACTTTTCAAATATCAGGTTTAAATTGAGAAATTAAAGTACTTCAACATGAATTTAATGATTTCGAGAAATCTAAAGATAGAGAAATTAAAAATATTGTAGAAAATACTGAGAATGATACTTCGAAGGTTATAATTAAGACACAATAAGTTGTTTTTGTTATTACTAAATTATTTATTAAACAAATTCAAAAATATATTATCTTGCAAATCCTCACATGTAGTTGTGAGGCCTAAAAGATTTGTTTTATCGAAAAGAACGCCCTAATATACCTTTTAAATTATCACCTCTAAAAGATAAGGATAAAAACATTAAACAAATGAAAAGCCTACTAAAGAAGCCTCTGCTATGGTCCTTTCTGAAAAAGGAAGAAATGAAAAAAAATACAACTTTTTAGATGCAACCAGACAACAATAAGAAGCTTGAGGAAAAATATGATGAAGCCCTTTCCACTGTAAATTCTGAGCCTATCAAGCCTATAGACAACAATAATGATATTTTATATTGAAGGTTGAATGTTTTACTTTTCATTCTCAAGCTAATAGTTTCCCTTTTATCTTTATATTATTAGTCTCATTGTTGATGAAAATTTTATTTATGTCTAACCAAAATCGCGATTTGACGAACTAATTAATGATGATTAAAAATAATGTTTTTTCATATTTACTTAATTTAGCTTTAGTAATATCTTCATATTTCTATTTTTACTGTGAGGTCAGTATATTTCTTCGACATTTATATCAAGCCTCTATATAACCATTTGTGTAATGTTTCAACTTCTTTTTAGCTTGAGAATTAGTTTATCAACCATAATCGAGACTTTGACTACTATGTGATGGCATAATATATCCTCTTACGTAACCTTTTATTTTTTTAACCTTATGCTCGATGTATGAGTCATAAGCGTTGATTTGACTATTATGTCAATGCACAAAATTATCACTTTCCTCACCATTAGGTTCATCGAACTTCAGCTTATTTTATTTACCATAATCTCTTATTCACAATTCTATACGAACCCCTTTATATAACTTCAATTTCTTTCTCTATCTTGGCCGTTCCCAACCAATTCAAATATCTTCGGTTTGCAAAAAATAATTATTGATGAATAAACTTTACAGTGTACCTCATCAAAAACCTTCTGGTGTCACCAGAAAAGAACATGAGCATACAACCATCTTATAAATTTTATGTATAAAATTTCAAATTTTGGATATTACAATAATGCTTCAACACATTACCACTCATATATTAAAACCTATATGCTCAATGATATCCCTTGGAAACAATATCTCATAATCTAGAGCTAATATTCTTGTGCTTTTTTCTTTTGCTCTTTGAATTTTTTATTCACAACTAAACCACATTCTTTTAAAAATCTTGGTTTTAATTTTGAATCAAATCGGATTTCCATTAGACTCTTATAATGTTGTACTATGACTACAACTTGATTTGGATTCTCTTCAATGAAACCCACTTAAATTTGCTTTCCTTTAATTTTATCCTCTTCGGAATAATTTTGTGTTCAATGAATTGGAATAAAAACCTCAACTGGAACTAGAACATCCATCTCATAAAAAAAAATTAAAATATGTTTATTTGTAGTGACTCTATGAGTTATCTTGTAAGCTCACAAGCTTTCTCATAACTTGTCTCATGATTTACCCTTTGACATCTCATACTTATTTTTTATCCCATAAAAATTGTTATATTTGTTAACTTCATCTGTCCATTAGCTGGAGGATAATAAGGGTTTAAAACATAGTTTCATTGCGTACTCTTTGCAAAATGTCGTCATTGTTGCATTTTGAAATTGAGGTCCATTATCAGTCATTAATATCATTAGAACCTCAAATGGTGATAAAGTATAACTCTGATAAAAATCACAAATTTACGGAGCTATAATTTTTTACAAACCCTTTACATTGACCTACTTTATAAAATAATCAACGACTACTACAAAAAACTATCTCTGAATACTAACGATCAACAAAGGATCCACCAAATCAATTTCGCATTTATCAAAAGGACAAGACAGTTGAATGACACTCATATGCTCATGCGACAAGTAACTCGTTCTAGCATGCAAATAAAAAAGAGAAAATGGAAAACTCGCAAAGATAAAATGCATGATCAAACTCGCAAAGAGAAAATGCATGATTAAAATTTTATACCCACAATGAGCCTCAACAATCGTTTTATGAAAATCTCACAAAATAAATGCCTCTTCCTTATCAAACAACGTAACAATTCTCATAGAAATTTTCTATACAGTATATTGTCAAGAATTATGTATTATGTATCTTCAAGTACCCAATCTCTCAAAAATGACAAGTAGTCATGCCTTGAATCACTTTTAAGTGATAAAATATCTATTTGTTGTTTTTCCTCGTCAACATATGACCTTTTGTTACTAATAAATAACAAATTACTCCAAAAATGTTATACTTTCTTACAAATCAACAACCAAATAGTCACGAAGAAACACTTGTTTAAAGTTCACATTTTCAAATTTCTTGTCCATTCCTTTAAAACCTCTAAATATCCCTGCATACTTTCCTGTTTGGACTCATAATCACCATTCACTTAACTTATTATCAATTTATAATATTATCTTACATGAATAATTTTTCCTCCACAACTATGAGCTAACTCCAGACCTCCTAACACAGCCTCGTGCACATTGACATTATCGGTAACATCAAACCCAAATTTTATCGGCTACTTAATTTTTTCACCAAATTATTGTTTCAAAATGATTCATTCTCCACCTCCACCAACACTTCAAGCTTCATCCACCTTGATTATCAATTCACAATCCATTTGCTTATCAGATTGTGCACCTTCGTCATCAATCACTCTTGCACCAATAAACTTGGTTATGAAATCTACAACTGATTATACCCTGACAATTGTACAAGGCTCATAAAGAATATCATATTCTCCAAACTGAACTGACCACCGCGCGAGTTTTCATGAGACATTTAATTTCAACAACAAACTTATCATATAGCAAAATAAAAATTTGTACAAGATCATATTTTTTGGAATATAATTAAGAGAGTTTCGATAGTGATGAATATTATCAAGATAGTCTCAATGAAGTTGCATTAGATAAATATCATGAAATGGTAGGTGATGATAGAGGATTCATAGAGTACATAAGTGAGGGTGGGGCTTTTAATTTGATTTCTACTATATACTATAAGTTGTTGCATGTTGCTGTTAAGACCTGTTTATGAAACTTGCACCATAATGTCTAAGTTAATATTAGTGTTGGGACTTATCAACATAAAATCTAAGTCATGAATTCTCAAGTGGAACCATGAGTAGCATATGCTTATTATGCAACGTCTCACATCAGAAAAATGTAGCAATATTCTATCCACGTATTGGTATGCAAAAAATGCGTTGATGCTTCTCCATCTCCTTCAGCAAAAGATAAACGCATATGTTGACACTTCCAAATCTTTACGGAGATGTAACTAACTTGAAATAATATTCAAAGTACTCAGTTAGGTTAGTAAAAATAATATAATATAAGTAGATATATGGCTAAAAACAACTAAAAAAGTTTCTTATACAACCTTAATTGCAAAATAATACCACTCAAGCCATAGTAACATGAAAGCATTTTGATACTATCTATCCGTATTTTACATTGGAGCCTTTGTAACATTAAAATGGATTCAATCTTTTTGAGTTATTGTTTTTTTGATGATGATGCGGATTTACAATTCAACATGTCGGATGAGAGACCTATAATTATTTACTTCACATATACTTCTTGTTTTTGTTTAAAAATTAGTTTCATACAAAGAGTAATGCACTATTTTTTCTTTATGATATGATGCAGTATCTCTGATAAATTTTTAACCCGGCAACTAGCCTTATCCCTAGTATTTGTTGAAACTTTCTAATCATTATTCAAAGATAAAAAAGAAAAAAGTCCAACAAATAAATAAAAAAATAATTTGTGTACAAAATAAAACTCTCTTGGCTTGTTTTTCACTTGTGGAATAACCCCTTGCCTTTTATTGAGAGAGACTAAATAAAAATTGGTAGTAGTTCTTCTATCCCGTAATCACCAATAACAATATTGAGCTTTTAGTACCATCATAAATAATAATAAAATATACCTTTTTACAGGGGATTCTATCAATAAATAAACTAGTATTATGGACTAGAATTATAGAAGTCGAGTGAACCCTTTTTTATTCTAAATTTAGACGGTCAGTAGTTAGCTCCGATAGAAACTGTTTGCACAGATGGTTTAGTTAATTAATATTTTTCGTGGTTCAGTTTTTAGTAAGAGAGTTGAAATGTTAGTTTTTCCAATGTGGTACCTTTAATGGTATAATAGGGATTAACCTTTTCCTTCGGTAGGGAAGTTTAAAGACAATATAAAATTTGTCTTTATTCCTTATTCTACTATACATAACTAAACCTACACCACAGAAAAAAACGAAAGTAACATAGTTGAATTTTAAGCAAGTAGGGCTACTCAGTTTCTATAAAAGGTATTAAAACCGCATGAAGTAACACATCAAAATAAATTTTGAAGAGAGTATAAGGGAAAAAGAAATATTAAAATGGCATTGAAAGTTGTTGTCTTAGTTTGTCTCTTGGTAGTTTCAATGGCAGGGATAGTGAAAGTTGCGGAAGCCCAAACTGTGTTGAATAAGATAGAAGGGACTATATTTTGCACAGCCAATGCCAATATTAATAATGGCACTACTGCAACTCCCGTCTTTGCCAGTGAGTACCTCTTCTTCATACTATTAACAGATCTCTTTCTCTTTTAAGTTATAAAGACGATTCCAATCCAGTGGTCATGAGACATAGATACTAAATTAATTATTATATTCATAAATGTCTGCAGATGCATTGGTGAACCTAAGGTGTTCAGGGACTATAGTTGGAAGTGGCACAACAAATTCAGCAGGACTTTTTACAATCTACAGATTTTCACCGGCTAATACCATCCTCTCAAACTGCACTGCCCTGCTGGTTTCTCCTCTTTCTGGCTGTAACTCTACGCTTTCCACCGTTAGCGCTGGACTCGCTGCTCCTTTGAAGTTTGTCGGAAACATCCTCGGAATTTTTTATTTTGTCACTCTTAGCTTTGCATAAGCTTAGTTTATATATGTACGTATATGGCTGACCACGACTGTTTTATAGCTATAGAGTGCTTCATATGTTAATAAGGTCATCAGATGTAATGTAATGTCTTATGTGGAATAAACTAAGCCCGTGTTTGGCTTTTCTATCTTTTCTTTTGCCATTTTATGTTACATATTTTTTCTATGAATATCAATTAATTAATGAAAACCCAGAAAAGGCACTAGATATGTAAACCCATTTTAATAGAATAATACGTAACTATTGGAAAACATCATATTAGTGGGTGACATATTTTTATAACATCGAAACTTTCGTGTTATATATAAAAACGTGATGAGATAATATCCTATGTTTGATGTGTTCAATTCACCGCGATTGAAGCATGCTCAGTCTATATTTAAAACAGAATTTTATCATTCCGCGAATCAACTTTAAAAATGGAGTGTTAGAATAAAATCAGTGTCTAATTGAATTGTATATCCAACATCATTTAAACAAAATATAATATTCAATATATATAAAAAAAATCTCAAAAACTGTAAAGCTTTTTGGGGGTTGAACCATCAACAAAACCTGGTTTCATCAAAATTTTAGGATGGTTCAACAACAAATGGTCAAATAGACGAAAAGGGAACTTCAGTCATACTTATAGGCCTGTCAACGGTTGTCCGGAATGGAGAACCAAATTGGAACCGGACCGAGAACCGGACAGTTAGGAACCGAATTGATAGAACCAATAAACCGATAGAATCGATATGGAATCGAACCGATGATACCGATCAATCGGTAGACCGATAAAAAATCGGACCAATAAAACTGTTAAAATCGATTATTTATTATTATTATTATTATATATTCTTTTATAAATTATAGTACCAAAATTAATGGTTAATTGCCAATTTTTTAAGAAAATCAAAGATCAACTTATAAACTTTAGTTTTAATAGCATTTATTTTAATAAAAGAAATTAAAAATCAAATTTTAATTGGTTTTATTTTTTTTAACTGGACCGAACCGGACCGGACCGAAAACTTAACGGTTCGGTCCGGTTCCAAAAATTAGAAACGAAAGCTTAGCACTCCAATCTGATCCAAACCGATAAACTTAGCGATCTGGTCCGATTCCTTCAAAATCCGGACAAAACCGAACCGATAACAACCCTAGTCATAGCCTTTCTTCCGAATATGTTTTGTATTTCTTATCACCAAAGCTTGACTTCTGTTTGGCAATCAACTATTCATTGACACATTTAATAATGAATTTTATAGTTTTAGATAGAGTTGTGAATCGGTTCAAACCGTAATTCAAACCGCGAATCGTTAAAACCGTTTAACAGAAAACCACGGTTTCTAACGGTTTGCGGTTCTAATGATTTGCTACTTATGCGGTTTTAACTGTTTACAGTTTTAGCCGGTTAGCAGTTTACCTACCAGGAAAAACCTTTTAGCCATCGTTTGTCAAAGTATTTTATAATATTATTTAAAATTAATTTGTAAGTGTTAATTGTAGCTAATTTCAATAATTGAGATATGTACAATATAAACGAGTTAATTATGTTATTTAATGTATTTTAATTTAAATACTATATCATTTTAATCGAAATTCTATAATCAAGCAATTAGATTCTAAAAATAATAATTGTATTATGATTTTGATATGTTTAATTATATTTATATATTTAAGATATTTTATTTAATATTAGGTAGATATTAAATAAAATATATACATCTAATTGTATTTTCATTATAAATTTTAATATTATTAATAACATTTTTACGATTATAAAATTAATAATTTGATTGTCTTAAACAAGATATCGTAAACAATATAATTGTAATATGATTTGCATATTGTTTGAATATATTTAGATATTTAAGATATTTTATTTAGTATTAGGTACATATTAAATAATATATACACATTAGACATATAATTCTTTAGATTTTTCAATCCTTGAAGTGTTTATGTTTAGATGATTTAAATAGTTTATTGTATTTTCAAACTATTCAACATTTGAAGTTTAAACTTAAAGTTTTTAGAATTGTATAACTATATGCATAAACATAAATTACTTGTAAATAATAAAATAAAAATTGAAATTGAAAGAGATATAATTAACATTTAATAAAAAAATAGAAGAAAAACAAACCATTCCTTAATAATAAAAACCAAACAAGTAACATAGTTGTTAAAAACATTCATTAATAAAATTTCAAAAAAAACAAAAATTGATTCGTCGGAAAATTCTCCGGATGACCCGAATTTTCACTCCATGCCTCCGGAAAATTCGTCCGGATGCTCCACAACAATTGTCCGGATGACCCAGACAATATTTTTTTTTTCGAATTTTTGAATTTTGTTTAATGGGTCTCCCGTGTAAATAGAGGAGACCCCAACTCCAAACTCACAAACTCTCTAATTCCACTTTACATCTCTCTAAATCTCTCTACTTTTTCTAGATATTCTATAAAACTCGAATTTATTATTTTACATATTGTAGTTCTACTTTCGGAATTGTTCGATTTTGTTTTTCCGCAAAATTGTTTCTATTTGATTGAAACACTTAAATAAAGTTGGAATAACATTATAATAGCTCAATTAAGAGCTTCGTAATCAAACATATCAAAATCATATGTTATGAATGATGTATGTGAATGATGGTCTAAATTTAGTTTTAATATTTAAAACCAACTAATAAAAATTGAAATTGAAAGAGATATAAATATGATTTAATAAAAAAATAGAAGAAAAACAAACCATTCCTTAATAATAAAAACCAAACAAGTAACATAGTTGTTAAAAACATTCATTGCTTAAAATTTCAAAAAAAAAAACAAAAATTGATTCGCCGGAAAATTCTCCGGATGACCCGAATTTTCACTCCAGGCCTCTGGAAAATTCGTCCGGATGCTCTGCAACAATTGTCTGGATAGCTCGGACAATTTTTTTTTTCAAATTTTTGAATTTTGTTTAATGGGTCTCCCCTGTAAATAGAGGAGACCCTAACTCCAAACTCACAAACTCTCTAAATCCACTCTACATCTCTCTAAATCTCTCTACTTGTTCTAGATATTCTATAAAACTCGAATTTCTTATTTTACATATTGTAGTTCTACTTTCGGAATTGTTCGATTTTTTTTTTCCGCAAATTGTTTCTATTTGATTAAAACACTTAAATAACGTTGGAATAACATTATAATAGCTCAATTAGGAGCTTCGTAATCAAACATTATAATAGCTCAATTAGGAGCTTCGTAATCAAACATTATAATACTAAATAAATTTGGTTTAAAAAATAATAGCAAACACTTGTAATAATTAAAACCAAATCACAATAATAATATTCAAAATGTAATATTAAAATTATAACAATATAACTTGTAATCTTTTACCATGATAAGATATAGTTTTGGTTTGTAACATAATATCAACACTACTAATATTGGATTCCAAAAAATAATAATAATATTCAAAATGTAATAATAACATAAGTAATATTTAAAATTTTGGTTTATATAATAATTACAACACTTAAAATATTAATAACCAAAACAAATTAATACTAACTAAAATGTAATAATATTTTTATAATCATATACAATATCTCAATATTTTTTAAATATAACTTAAGATATGATTTTGGTTATAAAATAATTAGAACACTTACAATATTTAAAAATAAACCGCGGTTTGCGATTCCAACGGTTTGCGGTTTACTGCTTATGCGGTTCTACCGGTTTACGGTTCTGCCGGTTTGTAGTTCTAAAAATTTGCATTTCTAACGGGCCAGTTTCGCAGTTTAACAGCTGGTTTACTATCAGTGCTCCAGTTTTTACCCGCAGTTCCAGTAGTTTTAGAGTTATTTATTTCAATATTTATTGGAATTAGTTCGAATCTACGCATGCTTTTTGCCATAAAAAGGATGGTTAGTTTGAAATATTGTTTTTTAATTTTTTTAATTTAAATTGTGTTATGTTTGTTACGCATCCCAATAATAATTCGACATCATTTAGAGTTGTATTTTTCTTGACAATCAAATGAGTCATTATTTTGATGTATGTGACAAAAAAACAAAAAAAAAGCTTTAAAACTAATATAATTTAAGATTACAAATAAGAATAAGAAGTATATAAAATATAATTATAAATAAAGATATATATAATAAACTTAATAATAATAATAATAATAATAATAATCCTCAAAGAGACATATTATTGAAATTGTAATTATTTTATTAATGGAATAAAATATATGGTAGCCTCGGCTGCCGATCGGGCTATTTTGGAGAAATCAGTACTAGAAGATTTTCATACTACATATTCATTCGAGCTATCTAATTTGATGTAATGGATAAAGACAAGTTACAACCCAATTCAAGCGCATATTTATTGAAAAGTTTGTTACAGGTTGATCACAAATGGAAACTATCATGAAATTTTTGGAGTATTTTCGCTTTACGGGAGAATACAACACCATCCAGTGGGATGCTAAGCATTAATTATTTGAATTTGATATTCAAGAGCACATTAAGAAGACCTCGCGTATAAATGTTTGGGTAGTTGGTCGAAAAAATATTATGTTATTTAAATTGATGTCTTGCTTAGCAATTACAGATGAATTTATTGTCTTCACCAATGGATCCTTTCCAAATGTCAAGAAAATCTTTGAATTTCTGCAATACTATCAAGAGAGATCATGAAAGATTATCAATAAAGAGAAAACTAATATTATATTGTCTCTGAAGATGCATCCTATAAGAGTTAAGATTTTGGAAAACATCTATAGTTTTACACATAGTCGTTTACATATCAAATACTTGGGGATCAGTGCATCTAATAATAAAATTAGCTACTTTGATGATGTGGTAACAAATATTAGGAATAATATCGCAGAATGGAATAACAAACTGCTATCTTTGGTGGTAGGTTAACCCTAATTCGAACTGTCTTATCTACCATCTCAACCTACTAAATTCAAAGTTGTTTACTCCCAAAATCAGTGATACAAAGAATAACTATAAATTGGTCCAAATGGATCGACCTATATAAACCATACAAAGAATGAGGTTTAAATATAAGAATACTAACAGATCTTCAAACTACATATTCATACAAACTATGATTTAATTTTAAAGAGAAAATGACATCATGAGCTAAATACATGCTTTCAATTTATTGTCTAATCAACATCATATAAAAAGACCTATTAATATTAGAGATATTACAGAAGATTTCATGTACTATAAAGTAGGTCAAGGAAATTTGGATTTGTTGATTGAGAGATGGTTTTTTCATCTTCCATTAATCAAATTCTCATATGATGACGATAGGTTCTAGTATAAGGTAGATAAGATCAATATATACTCGCTAGTTTCATAATGGAATCTAGAAAAACTAGATTACATGGTTATTCCTTTAAACATTATAAAAATAAAGAATTTTTTTTAATACTATAACTTACTACAATAGTAAAGATACTTTGAGATATATTAGACTTAAAGGTAATAATTCTAACTTATTCATAAGATTATGGAAATCTATAACACCAAAAAATTATCATTTTCCAATGGAGAACACTATATAATTGGCTGCAAGATTTCATACTTCAATACAAAAATTTATCATTGGCATCTAAATACTAATTGTATGAGAACTCTGAATCTATTCATCATATCATTTTTCAATGTAAAGGTTCTTGGGAGGTTTGAAATCATTATGCGGGATTATTTAGTATTATAATAAGTAAGAATATGACTTTGCCTCACATTATCACAAGTTGGTCATGATCTTTTAAAAAATATTTATATAAGGACTATTCTTCCACCAATCATCTAGTAATTTTATCCTCTAGAAATAAATGAAAAAACAAAGATAAAAAATCCTCCTCAACTTCAATGATTGGTCATATCAATTATATTCAATCGGGATTGGACTGTGCTAAACTATTGATAAGGACACATTGGAGTCAGGACCCAAATGATACTATTTTTATGGTTTGTATCCTGCACATGAGTAAACCTAAACTGGACCTATCTCTCTCAAATGAATTAATCATAAATTCAATATATATAAACGCAATATTGATGTTTCTTGTTTCGTATATGGGAAGGAAAGTTATGATGGACTAATTAGAGACTACAAAAGTGATATTATAATTAGATTTGGAAGGCTATATAGAAAATAACATCCTATTGTGATTGATTGTAGAGCATTTTTAGATGGACTTATTTAATATATTAGATATAGAAACATATAAAAACATGGATTAATATATTAGATATAGAAACATATTTAAAGCTATTAACTAATACGTTCTTGAAAAAGAAGGCTACATGGTATTTGCAACCTATCATTTTCTACTACAAAAAATTAATCTCATCAAACATGATAATCATACACATATTTAAAGAAAAAAACATGACAGTAGAATGGATAGCTAAAAAGATATTTAAAGATACCGAATAATCAGACTTCAATCAATATCAAGCCCATCTTCCTATAAGGGCTATCTCAGTCTTGATAACAATGATTAATAACTAGCTTAAAAGAGAGTAAATCATGCATACTATTCATGTAAATCAAAGTTTACCTGTATTTGCTTTGTTGTTCTGCCTCTAACATATCCTCTTGGAGGCTTCATGCCTCACTATGCCAAACTCGATAAATTCTTCTTTTGCAGGTAACACGATATCAAGTAAAATTTAGTAGATGGTGTTGCCGATAAAGGTAACAAATTGAACCGGTTAAGGATAATAATTATCAGAGATATCCGAGATGAAAAAGGAATTTCAGAGTTATTAAAAAATTAAGATTTTGAGGAACTATTTTATAAAATTTCAAATTACTTGAAATTATTCGAGAAGGAATATTAATTTCTCGACAAAGAAAAATCAAGGGAGTTGATAAAATTTCGAGAAGGAAGATAAATTGCAAGATGCAAGATAAAATTTACGTCTTCAGACACTACTAAAAGAGTATTGCAATCCAATCATAAATATTAATTTAGTTTTCATTTCAATTTTTAACAAAAAAAATTGGGTTCAATTCTAAGCCAAAGAGTGTTGCATTCTTAGTTCAAGTTTTTTTGTTGGGCTTTTCAAAAATTTGTAAATCTTTTCAAATATTAATAAAAGTTTACATCTTATAAATAATATATGATTTGAAGTGAATAAAAGTGTTTTAGAATAAAAGTTGGATGTTGTAAATAAGTATAGTTAATCAAATCAGACGTTATTTTTTAATAATTGTTCAATTTTTATTAATAAGTCTAATATTACTATAATTATCTTCCAAATATTATGAGGGTTATACCTTATTTTTATCTAACTACCTAGATTTTAAAGTTAATTATATCTTTAATTTGGTCTCTTATATATTTGAGTACTTGGATTGTTGATGGCCAAATGTATTTGGACGAGACGATTTATACTATTATCATTAGCCCATCTAGTCCTTGCGCGAGTAACAAGAAATGACTACCTCAATTTTATATGAGATGACCTGAATAACTACTTTTCTATGTTGAACCGTCCACTACCTCTTGTGATGCACTTTTTGTTGTTTATTAAAGACATCCTCAGATGCTACTTGTCTAGCTAAATATTTTCGTTTAGGTCTGACGTTACTTCAAATTTCTTTGATTTTTTGTTAGAAGTTATTGAGCAGTCCCCTATTCTCGGTGAAGGTTGACGTACAGACTATCCTATTATTTGGAGTGTTGTTTTTGCTTCAGCTCTTCTAGGTGCATACAGTTGTGATCTAGCTAACCTTGCCATGAAGGTATTCTAGTAGCGCCTTAGTCTTTAACCAATAATGAGAGAATGAGTACGACTGTTCTTTTTTACACTAAGAGACTTAGTTTATTCCTTCAGATTTAGTTTTTATAAATTCTTTTAAATAACCCTCTTAATCCTTTTTTAAGATAGGTAAAAGCTAATTATGTATGTGGATAAATTTGAATTTTTATTATTCTATCTGAAATTGTATTGAAATGAATGTTTCTAAACGACGTATTTTCTGTAAATATGATATTTAGGCTTAATTTATTTTGCAAATGCTCAAAACTTTTATGTTGGAGGCTTTTCTTGTATTTTTTTTTTAAATACAAGTGGGTATCACACAGTTTACGTATGTTGAAATAATACCTCGGTTAGGCATGCGCGTGTTTCCTCTTCATCTCCCGCAATCTTAGTCATTCATTCTTTTTCAGATCTTGACCGTTTATTATTCGTATTACTCGAGCCATAAAAATATAAATAATCTACGGTTTTAATTAATCCATAATCTTTTTTATAAATACAACATTTTGAATTATCTATTTTTTCGTTATTTCATCAATTTCTAATTCTTCTCCATTATCTTTTATATTCTCATGTAAGATGGCAAATAATTAAGAATTACTTGAGCTTCTAATAGTCATAATGATCAAATCAGTTACTCCAATGGTGTTGGTATTTCCACCGTAGATGAGGTTTGAGAGACTTATCATCCAATTTAGTCTCGTCTTCAAATAAAGAGCGTTTAAGGTTAAGACAGAAAAGTCGTTCATTTGTTTTGTTCAGTTTTTCCTATCACCTTGTCTCTTATGATTTTGTTGGGAGAAGTCGTTATATTGCAACAAACGATCTCCAAAGTGACTAGTTAGCTGATTATAATGCTCTAATCACGAGTCACGTCATATTGAATGATTTTAAAAAGGATACTATTACTGGTCATTCTTATCGATATCTTATAGAATATATGAGTGTGATATGAAGCTTTTCAATTAGGCAATCCTAATGATGTTAAGATCATATTTCTTATAAATGGGAAGAATTTGTTTGATGTCCGTGGTGATGAATGATTTTATTCAACTACATCCATAATCATGTGGTTTGATTTTGTTTTGCCATAGACCTTGTCAAAATTTTGCGAGAAGAATATATGTCATACTCAACTTGTTCCAATCTCATGGGACTTATTTATGCATGTTATTATTTTATTGAAGATACCAATGCCATTTTTATGATAGAGGAGTTTGCTAGAATTATTGCCGACCTTCCTAACTCCAACACAATATGGAAGGATAAATTCGTTCTTTTCTTAGGCAATTGGTATTAATAGGTATGTTGCATGTTAATTAGAAAGAATTAAAACATATTAAGGATAAGTTTGGTCTTTTAGTAAAAGATGATGCCAACTATTTGAATTATTACAATTCTTCCATGTTACCCTAACACTTTGTTCATAATTGATTGTGGTCTAACCATGTTTTGTTAGGAATGTTCTCTGTATGTCCACTTATTTATGATGATGCTACGGGTCAGAATTCTCTTTTAAAGAATTAACTCATAAAGAGATGGGAAAGAGGCCTACATCTGACAATGTGGTTGAGTAATGTTCCATTTGGGATCTTCACAACATAGCCAAATAGTGGTTTGAAGGATATGCCTTTTATATTTTATGAGGTAGAGTTTTGTATTTTATAATATTATTGAGAAATTATAGTGAAAACCCAAAGCCTTAATAAACTGAGAGGTTTTGTTTCTTTTGGGTAGGCGGGGCTGAAACGGAAGGCGATGAATCTGTCTGTAAGCGGCTAATGACATTTTTTAGGGTAATACATCATTTTATTACGACCGAGGGTATTGTCGATTTTATGCCATATATTATAGCGTATGAAGAAAAATCTTACAAGTTAGTCGAAGATGTTCTAACCACAACTTCTATTATTGCTGATAGAAGTCCTTCCAAGGATTCCGAGGATGTATTAACCTTACCTTCATGCAAGTATATTTTAACCTTCTCGGGCTTATCTTTCTATGATTTATATTTGGTTTCTACAAACTCGAAAGGCAATGTTTCCTCACAAATTTATTATTTAACTGATATTGTTGGCTCATGAACCTCTTTTTATTGGTAAAAATACTAAGATTGTTACTGAGTTTATTATGTTGATATGTTAAAGGACTCTCGTCATTTGTCTTTCTCATTTGAAATGACTTAGAGGAATTTGAGCTTGGGTTTTAGGTAATATATTTTTCGATATATGTTAATTTTTATATAATATTATAGTCCATAATGTAACATGCAACTTATTTTACTTTGTATCTATGTCGATTGATGCGTTTGGTTATCCTTAAACGGTTTACCATGCTACACTAAGCCCACGTTCATCCTCCAAATCAAATTTCTGACTTTTGGTCCCTTTTGGATGATGTTGTTGAACCAATATAATGATTTATTTATGTTAAAGCTTCATTGTAAGAATTGATTTAGGTCGATAGTAGCCTAAGGAAGAGCTTGAGGAAAATGGAGAAGAGAGAAGGTTTTTTAACATACTTTTATAATTTCAGGTTGAACAATTGAGAGATACGTGTTTTATTCATTTTCATTTTGGAAAATTCTTACGGCATGATCATTGAGATATTTTAGCAAGCTACCATCTTATTAGATTTTTTGATATGGGGACCTTTATTTAGAAAAACGTATTATGTACCTATAGAAAGAAGCTAGTTGAGTCTCATTATGCATACGATTCTTTAGAGGGTCATTGCTATTACATTGATTGAGAACTTATTTTATTGATGATCACGCATCTTATCAACAAATGATGATTTCTAATTTTTAGAACGTATGTAAGGGTAGCTCGTTATTGATTGGTCCTTAACGTTTTCACACCGAATACCCTAACGTTTTGTGTTGAAGTTTTGAATTTTAACCCCAATGCTAAAATAGTAGAGGTCTTAAACTTAATTGGTTCGAGAGAGGAATATGGTGGAATTAAAGTGGCAAAGCACAAGCGTTGAAGCTGATAATGTTAAGAAATCTGATGTTCCGAAAAAAGATATTTAACTTTTTACTTATTGAATATTAAAGGCACGATGTTGTACTATTTTTTATTTTAAATTATTTTTCATGACTACTTTTTTTTTTAATGAAACACATTTTTATTATCTATTTTTTCTATTGATGGATCAGTTTCAATATGTTAAAAATTATTTTTGTTGAACACTTATGTTTTCTTCTTAAATTTTTGTAAAAGTTTTCAAACATGGTCAATTTACATGAATCCTTGTTAGGGTTCTTCTCTTTTTTGGTATATTATTGTAACTTTTGTTAATCGTAATATTTTGGATAGAACTTATTTGTTAGGCGAGAACTGATTTTTGATTACTTGAGGCTATATTGTAGTTGATTTTTATAAATCTTATTGTTCATGATTGAACACTTTATTAGTCACAAAGTTATTATATTTTGTCATATACTTAAGATAGGCTTTTATAGGTCTTCTTTTTCCCCGAAGTGACTTTTTACATCGGCTTGTTCGTCTTTAGTATTTTTTAGTTGTACTTTGTTATGTAAGTAACATATAAGACTTTTATTTTGGCACAAAAACGTTTATTAACATCCATATGATTTAACAAATACGTATAACACTAATAGTGAGTTATAATTTGTAGGACTAAGGTAGAGCTTTAAATGCTCTATGTTTCGAGTAACTTGTAAGTTCATATATTTCTATAGGATTTGACTATGAATGGTACTTGTTAAGGGAGGTACTCTAGAATGTATGCCAAATAGATTATTTTATTAATCCAGAAAGAAAAGATGTGCTTTACATCATCTAACACATATTTATACAATATCAGTGTAACTTTCTCTTTGTCTCTTATCAATGATGTTAGCGCGTGTTTGAACATGGATTTAATATCCATTAAGAATCTCCACAACCATTTATGTCACACGACTGATAAATGGTGGAGCATGCATTCTGACGGTTACAGGTGGTGTCGGTAAAGAAGTTGATCATTCGGTAAACTCTTTTGTTGTTTACCCTCGCGTTGACCCCTGTCAATTATATTTCATAGTCTAGATTCCCTTAACTGATACCGACTCGGTTCTTCCTTGTTTGAAGTTGAAGATGACTCGTTTGACCGATGGGCCTCAATATCATAGTCATATTTAACCCGATGGTAATGGCCTTATCAGGGCTTTCCTTAGTCCTTTTATAAATGCAAGAAAAATGGAGGGTTACTAAAATGGATATTAAATCTAAAGCAAGATATGAGCGGTAGACCCAGTGCCCGAAATCCTGAGGTGGAGAAGTGTATTATCTTGGTCAAGTATTGATGTCCAAGATTATGCGATTTAGGGTCAATGATGGTGTGGCATGCTCAAAGATGACAACCGTCGTCATGTAAAATGTCTGGTAGCTATCGTTGCTTGTGTCTAGGTGGCGGTGACGCCTTATTTTTCTAAGTGCATAATCTCGTTATCTTCATTTTAGAATAAAAAAATGTATTTTTCCTCAATTCTCACAAATGATTATAATCAAACCAACATGGGGCGTTATTTAGACATTAATTTTAAACATATTTTGGTTTCTTCTAACTAGATAGAGAATAAAAAACGATAAAATTTGTTCAGCGCCATTGTAAAAAATTTAATGACTTTTGCATTACATCTACATATGACTCTCCTAATATATAATTTTCATGTCATATTTGGGAAGTTCTCAGGGGATTTTTTTTCGGTGGCCACCATGGATTATGTTTACTGATTTTTGCATGAGTCTCCTTTCACCGTTAATAACATCTCACCGCTAGTTCTTCACAAGGTGAGTAAGCTTGACCATTTCCGTATTACCTAATAGCCTTGTTGGTACGTTGCAGTTGTTCTACTTCTGATATGGCTCCTAAAAAGATAAGAAATAAGAAAGACGAAGAGTACTCCATCTCTGGCGACCCCTTTGAGGAAGATATGGAGAGTACAACATTCATGACGAATATTTTGAAAGCATTACCCCCCAAGTATGGGTATTTATAAAGACTGTATGAAGGATATAAAGATTGTTGAAGGTTGATTTCATCAATGGAGGTCTCAAGTGTTTGGTTACTCATGGAGTGTTTGTGAAAGAGGAAAGTGATAATTCTAGAGTTTCTGACAGTGCTTTGGTCCTATAGTGAAACGGTGTGTGTTGTAAGCATGGCTTCGGGTCTGCCCGAATTAAAGACATGAAGCCCATGAAGAGTTCAAAACTGGTCCAAGCTAATTGGTCCTTATCATACGTTATTAAGTTACAGTAGTCTAGTGTTACTCTTGTAAATATGATAAAAATACAAATATAATTAATTGTGTAGTTGGCAAAACTGCCTAACAAACTTGATTCCCTAGCTACCACTAATAGCCTATAAAGGATACTTTGTAATCACAAATACTAAGATTCAGAGAATAAAATTTATGATTCTTCATTCTTCTTTTTTGCTTACTTTAACTTGGTATCAGAGCTTTTCAAAGACTTCAATGGAAAATCCTGGATCTCCCACCCAGATCAGTGAGTCTTTAGGCTCAGTTATTCCAGGCAGCCTCTCCAACGATGCTAAAGACATGCACCTGCAAACAATCAGCAACAATAACATTAGTCAGATTAAGCTTGACAGAAATAACTACTTACTATGGAGAACTATGGTGTAACCAATGGTGAAAGGTAACAAACTAGGAGGTTTTATCACAAGGGACAAGCCCTATCCTCCTAAGTTTATTGGTGATTTAGAAGGGAACACTACTGAGAATCTAGATCATGATGACTGAATTGCGAAGGATCAACTCCTTCTTGGTTGGCTAAACTTTATAATGAGTCCTGAGGTGGCTGCTCAATTGATTGAAGAATGCACTTCTAAGGACTTGTGGGATGCAACTAGTAAACTTTTTGGCTCACATACAAGAGCCATAATTATCTACTATAAGTCTTAGTTTCAAAGTACACGTAAAGGTAACTTTACAATGACTGATTACCTAAGTAAAGTGAAAAACATAGCTCACAACCTAGTGCTAGCTGGATGTGGAGTAACTATGGAGGACCTGGTGACTCAAGTTTTGGCTGGTCTAGACTCTGAGTACACTCCAATTGTGGTCAGTCTAGCTGATAAGGAATCTCTTGGATGGCTAGATCTTGAAACTAGTATGCTTACTTTTGAAAGCAAACTAGACCAATTAATGAATCTACAAAACAGTGTAGCTAAACTCAATGTGTCATAGGCTAATTTCACTCAAAAGACAGACTATAAGACTCATGGCAATGTCACTAGTCAGAGATCTCCTATGGACAAAATAGAAGAGGCTACAGAAAGAACAGAGGAAGGAATGGTTACTTCAACAACAACAGAGGCAAAAATGGTTCCTATAGAGGGAGATAAGGCCGTTTCTCTCAGAATAAACCAACATGTTAGATTTACAATATGTATGACCATACTGCACCTGTCTGTTATTATAGGGAGGACCCTTCTATCATGGGTTCCATTCTTCAGAACAACCTAAAGGAGAGGGGGAACAGTCAGCCTATCTAGCAACACAATACTCCACAGGGGACAATGCCTGGTATGCTGACAGTGGTGCTAGTCACCATGTCATAGGAAACTCTAACCTATTAACTCAAAATAATGAGTATGCAGGTAACAAAGGTATTCTTGTTGGTAATGGTCAGAGGTTAAAAATTGAACATGTTGGGTATTCTAGTTTGCATACATCTACTAGTTCACCTATGTCTCTCAACAATATATTACATGTAACTATGATTAATAAAAATTTACTCCGTGTCTCACAACTTACTAGCCATAACAATATTTTTATTGAATTTCACAAGAGTTTATGTCTTGTGAATGACAAGGAGTTGGGGACCGTGCTTCTCAGAGGGACTACTGAGAGTGGAATTTACAAGCTTGAAGATCTTCCTAAGTCACATACAAAAGGGGCAACTTATGCCACTCTTACCACACTTTTGGTCACCAATTCTTCTTTTCCTAATGCTTTGTTTATTGGTATTTCTAGTTCCCTAAAGGATAGATGGCATATGAAGCTTGACCATCCATCTCAGAATATTTTAAACACATTCCTAAAAGATTTATAATCTCAATTTTGTTTTAAAAAGTGAGTTTACTTTTTGTGAAGCTTGTCAACTTGGAAAATCACACAACTTACCCTATTATGTTTCTAGTTCTTATGCTAGTAGTGCATGAGACCTTGTTCATACATATGTTTGGGGACCCTCTCCTATTCTCTCTACTGAAGGTTATAGATATCATGTGATATTTCTTGATGATCACACTAGGTATACATGGTTCTATCCTATCAAAGATAAACGTCAAGTGTTTAGTACCTTAAAAACCTTCAAGAGTCTGGTTGAAAAACAGCTTGAAAGGGCTATCAAAGTTGTTTAGTATGATTGGGGAGGAGAGTACAGACCTCTGTCTAATATGGCTATAGATCAAGGTTTTGTTCTAAGAAGATCATGTCCTCATACATTAGCCCAAAATAGGAGGGCTGAGAGAAAACATAGGCATCTTGTAGAGACAGGCTTAACTCTGTTAGCACAAGCTAGCCTGCCCTACAAATACTGGGTTCAACCCTTTGAGACTGATTTGTATCTCATCAATAGGTTACCTACATCTACCTTGGTCAATAAGTCTCGTTATACACTTCTATTTCACAAAGAACCTAATTACCTAAGTTTGAAAACGTTTGGGTGTGCTTATTTTCCTTGTCTAAGGGCTTATCAATCCCACAAATTTCAATTCCACTCTAAAAAGTGTGTGTTCTTGGGGTATAGTCAGTTCCACAAAAGGTGTACTTGTCTTAGTTCTACTGGTAGGGTCTATATTTCTCGTAATGTTATATTTAATTAGTCTGATTTCCATTTCCAAAATGGTTTTCTAAACACTCATCACTCTGAGTCATCTAAACACTCTTCTGTGGAGTTGTTGCTTCCTAACTTGCCTCAAGGTCTTGCGACTAGTGAAGGTCTATCATCTTCAACAGCTCACATCATTGGTTCACCTAAAGCAACTAGTCCTCTGCAGCCTATGCCCTCACAAGGTACTAACTCTTCCTATTCTGATCTTGTTGCTACTAGGTTTACTGATACCATCACTCAAACTAGTCCTTCTATATTACCTACTCAGTGCCAGTCTCCTAATTGTGACATTATACCTAACACTAGTTTTGTTCCTTCACCTCACATTATCACACACACCTCCCACAATATCAACTCCACTCCTCAGCCCAAGATTGCTATTTGTCTACCTTTCCCACACCCTGGCCATACACCTAAACACTGATATCACTTTAAAACTCATCCTATGCAAACTAGAACTCAAGATGGAACTGTTAAACCTAAAGTTCTCTATATTGGATCAGTGAGCACTACTGATTTGGCTACTATTGAACATACTACTTACTCTAAGGCTGTCTTAAGTTCTCACTGGGCCAGTGCTATGGAAGGAGAGTACAAGGCACTTATTGTAAATGACACTTGGAATCTTGTTCCCTGGTCTTCCACCCTAAATGTTGTTGGGTGTAAATGGATCTACAATATCAAACGTCATATTGATGGCTCCATTCAAAGGTACAAGGCAAGACTGGTTGCCAAGGGGTTCCATCAAACCCACGACATAGATTTCTCTGAAACATTTAGCCCAGTTATCAAACCCTCTATTGTTTGACTTATTCTAGCTCTTGTTGTCACTTACGAGTGGGAAGTGAGACAGCTTGACATCAATTATGCATTTCCAAATGGGTAGATCTCTGAAGATGTGTATATGAGCCAACCATAAGGTTTTCACGACATTGAGAAGCCTACACATGTGTGTAAACTTCGCAAAGCCATGTATGGCCTCAAACAGGCTCCAAGGGCCTGGTATTCTAGACTACGAGACGCTCTACTTGAGTGGGGCTTTAAGAATTCAAGAGAAGATTGCTCTCTATTCTACTTTGTCTCCAAAATACTGTGATTCTCATTCTAGTTTATGTGGACGATATCCTAGTTATAGGGTCCCAAACAGGTTGTCTACATTAGTTTGTTCACAAACTCAATGCAAAGGTTTCCTTGAAGGATATGGGGCCACTCCATCAATTCCTTGGAATAGAGATTCATCGTGACACTACATGTATGTATTTGACGCAACACTAGTATATTAAAAACTTACTGATAGCTTAGGGAATGTCTCTCTCCAAGCCGTGTCTCACTCCCTTTGCTACTGGTTTTCAGCTCTCCATTACTTCTGGCACTCCGTTGTCAGATCCTACATCATATCATATCTTGTTAGGTGCATCATAGTATTTAACTCACACTCGACCTGATATTTCCTTTGTTGTGAACAAGCTCAGTGAATATCAACAAGCGCCGACTACAATACATTGGCAGAATTTGAAGCGAGTTCTTTGTTACTTATCTGGCTCTAGCTGGGTTGGCCTTCATATCAAACCCAGTTGTAATCTTCAGTTACATAGCTTATCTGATGCTGACTGGGCATCCTCTTCAGATGATCGACAAAGCGTTGGTGCATACTGCGTCTATCTTGGAGATTCCCTTGTCTCATGGTCTTCAAAGAAACAGAATGTGGTGCCTATGTCTTCTACTGAGTCCGAGTATCCGGCGTTGGCTAATTTGTCTGCTGAGCTCATTTGGCTTCGATCAATCCTCACTAAAATTCAGTTCCCTGTCATACCCTCATCTGTAATTTGGTGTGACAATCTGGGAGCCAGTTCTCTAGCCTCGGATCCGGTATTTCATGCACGAACGAAGTATATCGAGATCGACATTCTCTTCATTCGTGATCAAGTTCTTCAAGGGTTTCTTCAAATCCGATTCGTGCCTTCTCAGGATCAACTGGCTGATTGCCTCGCGAAACCCTTGACCCATCATCCATTTTCTTTTCTTCGAGACAAACTCGGTCTCATTGCTTCGCCTATTCGTTTGCGGGGGGATATGAAGACTGTATAAAGGATGTGAAGATTGTTGAAGGTTGATTTCATCAATGGAGGTCTCAAGTGTTTGGTTACTCTCTAAGTGGTTCTGAAAGAGGAAAGTGACGAGTCTAGGGTTTCGGAAAGTGCTTTGGTCCTATAGTAAAACGGTGTGTATTGTAAGCATGGGTTCGGGTCTGCCCGTATTAAAGGCACGAAGTCCATGAAGAGTTCGAAATTGGTCCAAGCCCAACTAGTCCTTATCACACGTTATTAAGTTACAACAGTCTAATCTTACTCTTGTAAATATGATAAAAATACAAATGTAACTAATTGTGTAGGTGGCAAAACTGCCTAACAAACTTGATTCACTAGCTACCACTAACAGCCTATAAAAAACTACTTTGTATTCACAAATACTAAGATTGAGAGAATAAAAATTTATGATTCTTCATTTTTCTTTTTTTGCTTACTTTAACTGTATTTAATGGCGAACGAGCATCGTGAATTGAGGGAGAGGTTGGCATTTCAGATTTCATCATAACGCGTGTTTCGCCCCCAAAGGAGCTTCCCTATCAGGCTTGGGACCATTAAACATATATCTAACAAAATTGAGGGCGAACAATTGCCGGATTTTGTTATGCACAGTGCTGAGCTAAAACCTCTTACAAATCCCTGTTTTCTTGTCGGATTTGCTGGCGGTGGAGGACGTGTTAAACCCTGTTTGTTCCTATTTTTTCTATCTCCCGCTGACGTGGGTAATGAAGCTAGTGGACTTTCCTTAATCAGTCAAAAATAAAAACATACTTTTATATCTGTCCCTGGGAACTAGGAGCACTATAGTTCGCTAGAGAATCTGCAGTTGGAGAGGCGGTAGACGTTGAAGTGTCAGGAGTGGTGGTCTTTAACTTATGACATTTAGCAAGCTTGATTCTTTATGTATGGTGATTGAAGAGTTTAAAGGTGGACCAGGGTTAATTTTGTTATGCGAAGATTGTTGATAGAGGATTTTGTTATAGAGAAATGTCTCAGTATCAGATTTAGAGAGAGAAAGTTCAAATTGCTAAACAGTGTAGAGAGAGAAAGTCGTACTATTCATCTCGGGATTTGTGAAGCGTGTGTGGTCCTTTTATAGTACAATTGCGGACCCCGCACGCTTTAATTTGGATTAATTACATCTTTTGGTCCTTACACTTTGCCTTCTTCCTATTTTGCCTACCTCTTTACAATTAATACAATTCAGCCCTTTTATACGTATTCTTATACATTTTCCTCCTATGGTATTTTTCCTTTGCTATTTTCTCCTTGTCTTTTATTCTTCCTTATCAGTGATAACAACCTTCAGGTAAAGGTAAACACCAACAGTGGTGTAAAAAGGCCGATGAGAAGGGTCTATCAACCCGCTAAAGAAGTTGTTAGTCGCAGCGTACACTACATGGGGGCTCGAGGTAGCACACTTGTTTAAGTAGGTAAATTTTCCTATAGAAGGTCTCCGGCCTATTCCCGAGCTAGATATTACCACAGGCGGTAAGCTAAATTTCATAACGACGTTTGAATATACTACATCCCAACAACTACATTCCCTGATGCGCAAAATATTTTTAGATAGGAATAGTAGCAGCTTAGGTATAAATATGCCACAAAGCCAAAAGGATAACAAGAAATAAAGTGTCCTCGTGTGTGAAAAAGAAACATGTGCTGCAAGAAGAAGATACCATGGCTAAGAAAATGGGTGAAAGAAGGCATGGATAAAAAATCAGTGGTCAACCTAGAATAGTTAACGAGGATCAGAAAGAGATTGAGGGGGTAGAAGAAAATTCTTTGAAGAGGAAGAGATTGGTAAAGAAAGTGGTTCATATAGTAAAGTGAATGTTAGCACTGGTTAATGAGAACGACGACGGTGGGGAGTCGTTGAAGAGAAAATATATGGATATCCCTCAACACTTGAGGGGTACAAGAAGGAAGGTATGTCATGAGAGGTGGAGATATTGGATAAGGTGGATGATAATGTAGAGGTCGAGGACAAAGCAAATGATCAAATGAAAAAAGGGATTATAATGCAGATGATAACGTCTGGGTGAATGCGGTTGGTTATGGGTCAAGCTTTGTTAACATTGTGAGGCCAGACCTGTTGGAGAGTGTCAATGCGAGAGGCTCCTCTGACACTGGTCGTAGGTCATCTACCGCAAATAAGGATTTGTCAGCTATGTTAATAATACTTATTCTATCCATGATAATTCTTTGCCAATTTAAATACTGTCCTTCTATGGTAACATGTCCATGTCATAAATATTGCAACAAAAGGTAGAACTAGTGATTCAGGTTCGTGCAACTTGTTAATTTTATTAAAGAACTTGTTGGGAATATGGGTGTTGTGAATATGGGGTCCGTCCGGTCCGCATATTCCGCCTCCGTATATAAATAGGAACAACCAGATCTCATCACTACTTTGATATTGTCCGCTTTGGCACCCGAAGGCTCGCACGGCTTTGCATTTGGTCCATTACCAAAAGGCCTCACACTAGTTGAGGTATGTTCTTACTTATATACCGCTGATCCTTCCCATGTTTAACCGATATGGGATGTGGGACTTTGGTCGCCACCCTAACAAATCCTCCTCTCGAACAAAGTACCACCTTAGCCTCCTCTCAATTGACTTTCATCTGGTCACTCTAATCAGAAGTTGCTCCACCTGAGCAATAGATCTTTTACAGCGGATCTATCTACTCACTCGACCATCTTGTGCTTGTTCCTTTGCTCCACTATATACTCCAATCAAGTACCACCGCTTGATTAGTCATGAACGCTCCGAACTAGGATGTATAGAGTAGATCATTCACCTTGAGCATGACTACTGGTTTATCATGTTCGACCTCCGAGAATATTACCACCATCGCGTTATGTCTGGGCATGGCGCTCTGATACCACGTGTCATTTTGTTATATATTTTAACTTATTCGTTTTGTTATATATGAAGTATGAACACTTATGTAGGATCGCAGGCTCAATGTGGCCCTTTGTGTGGCCTCCAAGGGCATGCCGATTTTTACTTTTCCACAAAAATGACCCATGTAATCAATACATGGTATGGCTTATTACATTCCCGATGTTAGATGGGTATTGCTAGCACTACGCATGTAATACCAGAGTGAAGTATATGGTTCAGTAAGGCCCTTTACATACCCCTTATGAGCGTGTCTGATTAGCTTTGTCGTATAATGGACTGAAGTGGTCCAGGTGCAATACGACATTCTGCATAGCCGTGGCCATGAGAAAGAACTCCAATCACATTTTAAGAAAATAAAAGAGAATTTATAACTAAGCTGGTGAAGGCAAAAAGAACACACATTTGGCATTTTAAGAAGATAAAAGAGAATTTATAACTAACATGTCAAGGGGAAAAGAACACACATTTGCCACTTTAAGGAGATAAAAGAGAATTTATAACTAACATGTTACATAATGTAATGATAGAGTTTTAAATGGTTAATATTTCATGAATGCTTTAATTCCCTACCTTATAAGTCAGTTATGTGATACGTGCCATTATGTCATTTGGGAGCCACATTTTCTTCGTGAGATTGTCGTCATGCAAGTACAATATATATGGTTGCCGACAGTCGGCTACTGATTCCACCACATCAACATGGAGATCTGTTGTCAGACTATTTAACGTAGGGCTTGGTTGCAAGAGCACGGTGGTCTGTCCCCGGAAGCGGCGACTTTGGCCAAAACGTGAATGATTTAGTTGTCGAGACGTGGTACCTGGTCGTAAATGATTGGCTCTTAATTTGCTTCCATTTCTTTCAAGACGACTAGAGAATGATTGGTTACGTCTTGTTTGGCATCGTAGATGACATTCGCTTGATTAATCACAAGATGGGAGTCAAAACGTATTTGAAGTTCCGTTTACATACAAATATACCGTATTATTTATAATTGAGAAATTAAAGTTGATGGCATGTCGGACTTCGTCATTTATGGATATTTTTATAAGAATACCTACTTCTCGACCATGCACGCCTGATTCGACATGGGTCTCAACAATCCACTCTAGGGGGTGCCATCCACCAAAGATTCGCGCGGGATGGCATCGCTACACGATGTGAAAAATTTATTAATAAAATAAATAATGACTTGGTATTTAATATCATAGTCTCTATTTCAACAAACCATATTGTTAGTCGACCGTATATATTGGGATTTTGTAACACATACCTTAAGAGGAAGGAGTTGCGTAGGGTAACAAGGTGACCCTGGATTTCGCTCCCACTTTCTGCATTTCCAACTTGAGGAGAAAGCTCAATAAACGGACCGAGCTTCATTCCAGGTTTAAATTTTAATAGTTCGACCGCCATTTCCCTTTTGCTATTTGCCACCATGTCCATAGAAATTTCCATTGGTGCTAAGTCGGCTGCCGCCTTCTTCATTAATTCTTGGCTCCGGTTTTTGCATCTATACCTTCAGATCGTTCATGGAGGCCTTCATATTCTTGTCTCTTGCAATACGATTCGCTTGCTGTTCTACCCATCCTGGCTATGCTATCTTTTTAGCTAATAGCTCAGCGTTCCAGAGCCATCAGGTCGTCATTCCTTTGAACAAACCCGTTATTCTGTGATATTAATGGAGTGGATTCAGTCGTTACCTCCTTTTTCTTCTGATCGCACGCCTCCGAGTACTTCGTAGTAGTGCGGCCTCATTCGAGAGAGTTCGGTAGTCATCCTTTTGATAAACCCAAAGAACATAGGTTCCGGTTTCTAGTTTTCCATTACTTGCATATATGGGTCCGACATACACTGATAGGACAAGATAACTGAGTTGTGATGCATCTACAAGTAACATTGTATTTAGCATTACATGATTGGTTATAAGCAACACTGTTCGACATTATCAAATTACCTTTATTTCTAGCGGCACCTACCTCTGAAGTATTTCACTCATCGACATATTGTCGTAAAACAAAAGCTCATGACATATTTTCAGTTGTTCGAATATTAGCATAGAGGGCTTTGGCATTGAGATTTTGGAGGGGGTACCTCTTTTAATACCACACCAGATCCGCTCGGCCTCAATCCTTGGCCTTTCGTAGGTATATTTTCAGGCCTCACTATATTGACACGAGCCATTCCACTCCCTAATTCTTATACAAAAGTGGGCCACACTCCAAATTTTACAAACTGCTTCATCTCACGAGCTATATCTTCAGGGATATGCTTCTTTATTCTGTAATCGTCATCAACACCCTCGGCCTAGCTCGACTACCCCTCTGCTGGTGCTACATCTAAGTTGATCACCTCGGGAGCCTTCCTCCGAACCTTCTCTGCCGCTAACATAGGGGTTTTCCATCTTGGCCATCTGGTATCAGACCCCGATCACCTTATTCTTCATCAATCAATTATGGTCTTCCTGTTGCTAGTGGCACTACATCCACTATCCATTTTGAATATTTGAGTTGAGGACTCTCTTCCTCAGCGCCATCTTCTTCATTCTCATGCGGACGGGATCGACGTGCTTGATCCAGATTGGTATTGATTCTCTGAAACACGTCCTTCTTTTCAACAACCTCTCCCACACTTAACACATCTTCCTCCTTCTTCGTGTAACATTGTAAGAATGAATATCCTTCAGCCTCATTTATCTTCCTACCATGAGGAATAGACAAAAACATCCTAGTGTTATTCCTATCCCTGTAGAGTTTTTCCATCAATGCCCTTAAAGGAGGGGTTGTTTCTTTTTCTCCTATGCTAGTCATGGTTACTGTTCCGTCTGTCGTGATGATTAGCTCAAAAATCAACCACAACCAGGCTATTAAATATTTAACCTACGTAAATAATCCCAAAGGTTCTTGCAACCACGTCGAGCTCACTACATTTACAACCTTAATTAGCGGTTGACAGCCCCCTCTGGTAAACCCTCCTTACACCACTCATGGTGTTTCCCTTCACCTGCACACGTAAATATATCAATTAATTGTGACACAAAGCCAATAGTAGCATAGAATTCTACGGGTTTACTCTTTACATTTCGTTTTCCACCTTCATTCAAGTTGAAAATTCACTAAATCATTTCCATGCTCCTTGTTACCAGAGACAAACATAAAGGATTTTTTCCAATTCTTGTTGGAGCTCGACAACTCTACTATATTTCTCATACCATAAACTTGGGCATAAAAGAAAACAGATTTAGCTAAATTGGCCACATATAATGTCGCTAACACATTTGCTAAACATATTCATATGACTAGCAATCGTGAACTTAAGAGTATACTCGACAAGGTTCTTCACTCATTTTCTACTAACTGAGTTGGGCATATGCCCATAAAGTTGAAGAAATCACGGATTAAGCTCGGTAATGACAAATATAGACCCTAATCAAATACAGTAGTAAATAAGGAGGTTTCATTCTCTCTTGCATGGAAGGGATGCTCCCCAATATCTGGAACCCTAACAGTAACATCACTGGGCATACCATATCAGGCTCTAAAACTCATAAGGGAATATGCATCCATATATCCATATTTTGGGCAATTCAGGAAAAATAACTTTCTAAAAATATTGCATCTTCGAACTCTGATGTTAGGACCTTCATCGTTTTATCTTTTTTCTTTATACTATTTTTTGGACCCATCTTGTGTCTAGGACGACTACAATGAGTAAATAGGAGGAATCAGAGTATGCAATTCGTGGAACAACTAACACCTGACCACCACTACCACTAATGTGTTTATTTGGGTGCCTACAGCCGCGCCAAGAGGGTCTAATATCAAGGTTCTTGTCATTAACAAAAACAATCAAAACAAAATAGTAGAATACCTCTATGAGTAATAGGAATCTCTCGAAGAGTGCGCTTAAGGTTGATGAAAAAACTCAGATAATGCTTGAGATATTGCTCCAAAGTTTAATCCAAAGACTTATGATTTGCAAAAATCAGAAAAAATAGATTTCTAACTAATGATTAACTGCACACGTGGTTAATGTCGGTGAAATCTACCCTTACATGTCTCCAGCAGAAATCAAAGCGTCTAATTTGAAACTAGGAGTTAAGCGTCAGACCACTCGCACCCACGCGTCTACAATTATCAACATGTGGCCATCTCCCATTATTTATTCAAGAGTTTCATCATTTATAAGATGACATTATATGGGTTACTGGTATATTTGAAGTATTATGATTATTCTCTTCAATTAAAATTAGGTTTTTAATTCAGGAAATTTATGTCTTCACCATGCAATCCCTGAACTATGGGGTGCTCTGATGAAGGGGTAATCACCACACGAAGATAATAAATATAAATAGCCAAACAAGAAGCCGAGAAAAATAAATTACAGGTCGAGCTACTTAAAACGTAGGACGGAAGTATGGACAAAGTCGAACCAGTGAGTTGATGGACTTTGTCGAACAGGGAAACGAAAGGACAAAATGGCAAGAATATTATCATGCCCTGGCCGAGGTTTGAAAAATGCTGAATAGGAAGAGCACCAAGCATAAGGGAAACGATTGAAGAATAGCTCGGTCTCTTGCACTGATGAAATCTACAAAGAGAATTACCGAGAAGAGGAAGACCAAAAGATCCCCCGGGACATTAAGCAAGTAAAGTAAGCTGACCGAACACCTCGCACAATAAAACGATAATTAGAATAGCGGTTTAAAACCACTATAGCCGAATTGGTCAAACTATTAATGTAATGTCTGATAAATTAGGGCCCATCTTATAAATAGAGTTCATATATGCATTTAGGGGAGTCAAAGAGTGGAGTAATGTTTGATAATCTAATTTTCTACTTGGTAGTTCCCTTTGTTATTTCCCTTTAAAAAATCCAGAAATTAATATAGGGCCTTATGAGAAATTGTTGGCAGTGCAGTACAAGGCAAAGATTGACGCGATGGAAACGGTCGATGTCGTTGTTGTTAAGACACCAGTGGAACCGGAAGGTGTGAATCTTGCTAAGAAAGTGGATGATGTAGGACACGTGGGCTCATAGTTTAATTTACTTTAAGACTATATGTGGCAAATTTGTATTTTATAATATACTGCTCGACTTAGTCAATTTTCATGATGTTTGGTTGATATTAGGGTGAAGTAAGTGCGTGTGTTTATACTTATTTTGTTTGAGTAAAATGTTCTTGTAAGATCGCGCTTAGTATGGCTCATTGTGTGGCCAAGGCAAACTAAATGAATGCCTTAGAAAAATTCACGCAACAACCGATTCGGTCTATTACGTAAACCAATGTGCTTGGATTTGTTCGCATGATTAATACTGTAGTGTGGTTTTGGGCACAATATGACCCCTTACATAGCCTTGAAAAGGCGTGGCCGATTAGCCCGTTTGTCATAAATTTTTAGATATTGTCTAAATATGGAACACTATGGCCCCTATTGTGTAGCCTATAGGCATGGTCTGTGACCCTTTTGCAGAGTTACAAGGAACAAGTATAAACTGACATATTCGAATATCAAAAGAAATAAAATTTTATTAATTGGATAAAAGAAGTAGATGTCTCATTAAAAAACCTTTACGCGCCATCAGAAAGGAAATAGAGCGCATTTGTTCATTACATAACTTGATGATATATCTTAAGGTGAATAATATTCCAAGAATTCTCAAGAGAAAACCCCTCTTGATCGGCGAGACACAATGCGCCTTAGTGGCCCTTGGAATGCTTTTGTGTCTCCCACTCCTTAAAATACATTTTTCATGATGAGGTCCCCGATTTACAGCTTCCAAGGTCAAAGTTTGGAATAAAACGCCCTCGCATTAAGCTTTTGTAATGTTTTGCTCGTACTCGTGCTTGAACTTGTCATTCTTCAATTAAGTCGACGTCTATAGCTCGATTCACGTCGTTAGATTACTCTAACTAAATTATGGTTCAGTGACTCGAGTTTATAACTTATGCAGGCACCACGACCTATGTGGTGTTTCGCATGTTGCGATGCGACAAGTGGTGCAATAAGGCCATAGTACATCTAATAACGTTTTCTGGCCACTTACCCTTTGCTCCTTCAAGATTTATTTTTATGACATTAAAGATGGTGCGGTTGGTGACCTCCACTTGACTATTTTCTTGCAGGTAGTACGATGTGGAGAAGTATTGGGTTATTCTGAAACGTTTGTAAAAGTTGGAAAGTACCAAATTTTAGAATTGTGGTCTGTGGTCTATCATCAGTACTTGGGGGATCCCTTAGACGTGGTCATATACAATGCCTTAGCTTAAATCCATTTGATGAAATTTACCGCGACCACTAAGAACTGCCTTTTCCCTGTAGCCATTAATAGAGGTCCCACTAGGCTGATTCCCCATTTGTCGAACGGACATAGAATAAGATTGGCAACCAAGGGCTCGCTGGGTAGATGCTCCGTGTTACAATATTGCTGTCAAGCGTGAAATTTTTGTACGATTTTTTCTACGCCCGCATCTAACTCTGGCCAATAGTATCAAGCTAGTAGGAATCTGCGGATAAGACTTTTATGACCGCAGTGTGCTCCAGCCTTGCCAGAGTATAGATCATAGAGAACTGTAGTAGCTTCTTCCTGCTCCAAAAAGCATAGAAACGATCGGGTCGTGCTTTTGCTGAGGGAGCGCTTTGTCTGATGGTAATGTTCCATGGTTGAGGTAGAGTAAATACGGGTTTATCCAATTGGTGGAATTGTTGACCGGATAGATTGTAGTTGGCTAGAAATTAAGTAGCGTACTATCGTGTTCTTGGGTAATTACTAGTGACTGCTCTGCTGCCGCGACAGACTTTGCCAAAAATCCTGTTATGGAGTCAATGCAAGGTAATTTTTCGTATTGTACAACATGGAATTCGGCCTCACATTCCTTTAGAATTGTTAGATAGGTGTGCGTACCTTCATGTTTTGCATCATAAAAGCCCGTTGCTTGGTTAAAAACTAAATGTGAATCTGACGGTACGTGCAGTGTAATCGCTCCGCGGATACGGGCCGATCGCATGCTACCTATGACTGCTTCATAATCTGTCACATTGGTAGTCATTGAGAAACCAAACCGTATTTCCTACTTGATTTGTTCGTCTGTAGATGACTTTATAATTATTCCAGCTCCTCCAACTAAGACGCTTGAAGCCCCATCGGCCTCCAATATCCACTTGTGCTCTTATTGGATAGTGTTTGTGCCTTCATCTATCTATCGAGGTGTTGAAACTTTGGTTAAGAACTCTGCTATAGTTTATTCTTTGATTACCGTGTGGGGCTCAAATTTGAGGTCGTATTCTTCGCGTTTGACTGACCGCTTAGTGAGACATCTGGAAACGTTTGATTTTTGCAGTTAATTGCGCATGGGGAGGGACACATTCGGGCAATAATAGTATGCCCCTAGAAATACGGTCGCAGTTTTTGCTCCACGAATAGGAGACCCAAGAGGAGCTTTTCAAAGTTTAGGTATCGAGTTTCGGCGTCTACTAAGGTTTTTCTTGTGTAGTAAATGGGGCACTACACAACTTATGTTTCCCTAACGAGAACCGCGCTGAGGACAAAGCGGGAGACCGATAGATAGAGGTATAGTGGTTCACCTAGTGTTGGAGACGATACGATTTCGGGAGAAGTAAGGTACATTTTTAGAGCGACGAAGGTTGCGTCACAATCTGAATTCCATTCGAACTTCTTTTCTCCCTTTATGACCTCTAAGAAGGGATGACTCTTATCAAAAGCTTTCGATACAAAGAGGGAAAGGGCCGCGAGGCTTCCCGTGAGGTATTGAACCTCATTTATGTTCTTAGGTGGCTCCATCTGAATTAGTACCTGTAACTGGACAAGGTCCGCCTCTGAATTAGTACCTGTAGCCAAAAAATGTTAATGCTCGGATACTAAAAGAACACTTTAATGAATTAGAATTAAGTTATACTTACGTAGGACTATGAAAACGTTGCTCAACACTTCCAAATATTGTAATAGGGCATTAGTTTTGACGATCATGTCATCTATATAAGCCTCCATACAGTTCCCTAACTTCTCCTTGAACACCTAATTGATTGAGCCCTGGTAAGTTAAGCCTGTATTATTCAGTCTGAAGGGCATGACGGTATAACAGTATAGGTCGCGTTCTCGTTAAACTGATGTGTGCTCCTCATCATTTCGATGCATGCAGATTTGGTTTTAACCGAAGTAAGCATCGATGAATGACATATATTCACAACTCGGGGCGGAGTCCACCAATTGGTCGATTCAAGGTATGGGTAAGGCATCTTTAAAGTGAGCTTGGTTCAAGTCAGTAAAGTCAAAGCACAAGCGTTATTATCCTCATTTCTTCTTGACAAGAATGGATTTTACAATCCACATTCGATATCTAGCTCGGCAGATATGAATCGGATCGGAAATTTTAGTTACTTCGTTCAATGGAAAATTATCTACATTTCTGCCGATAAGATTTTGGGCGAAGTAAGGTACATTTTTCGAGCGAGGAAGGTTGTGTCACCATCTGTATTCCATTTGAACTTCTTTGCTCCTTTCAAGACCTCTAGGAAATGGTGACTTTTATCAGAGGCTTTCGATATGAAGAGTGAAAGGGTTGTGAGGCTCCCCGTGAGGAATTAAACCTCATTTATGTTCTTAGGTGGCTCCATTTGAATTAGTGTTTGTAATTGGGCAAGGTTTGTCTCTATTCCCTTTTTTCTAACCATGTAGCCTAAAACTGTTCATGCTCGGACACTAAAAGGACAATTTAACGGATTCCAATTTAACTTATACTTACGTAGGACTAAGAAAACGTTTCTCAACACTTCCAAATATTGTCATGGGGCATTAGTTTTGACGATCATGTCATCTATATAGGCCTCCATACAGTTCCCTAACTTCTCCTTGAAGAAATGATTGATTGAGCGCTGGTAAGTTGAGACTGCATTTTTCAGTCCGAAGGGCATGACGGTATAACAGTTAGGCCGCGTTACGTTTAAAACATCGTGTGCTCCTCATCGTTTCGATTTTAATGCATGCATATTTGGTTTTAACCAAAGTAAGCATCGATGAATGACATATATTCACAACCCGAGACGGAGTCTACCAATTGGTAGATGCAAGGTAGGGGGAGGCATCTTTAGGGAAAGCTTGGCTCAGTTTAGTAAAGTCAATGCACAAGTACCACTGTCCTCCTTTATTCTTGACGAGAACGGAGTTTACAATCCACACTGGATATCTAGCTCGACGGATATGCCCCGGATCAGAAATTTTAGTTACTTCATTGTTTATTGCTTGCTAGTTTTCAATGGAAATGATCTACATATTTTCCTAACAGGTTTGGCATACCTATCCATTGCTTAGTTTATGCCAAATTACTTAGGTTTAACCATAGTTATGTCCCTGGCTACCTATGCAAAATATCTAATTTTTTTTAATAATTCGATCAAATAAGTTTTGAAACCTAGATCTAGAGAGACTCCGATGAGGAGGGTGCACCCTGGTTCTAGTGTTTCTTCAAGAACTTGCTCTGGGTTATTACCATGATACTCATCTTCTCGGGGATCGTCTATCGGGTTCGGTGAGGGTTGAAGTATTATTTGCTCGCTCGGTTCCCCATCGCCCTGCACTGGAATACACAATGACAAAGTAGCAGGTTCATGTTGTGCGTTGTCTGCCTCGTATAATCCCTATAGCATTACCGACGGGGTATGTGATGCACTGACGGAAGGTGCAAGTGTTTTTTTCCATCTTGTGCAAACTAGGTCTTATGATGATGGCGTGGTATGATTTGGGTGCGTCCGAGATCATAAATGGGGTCTTGACTTCCTTTTTTGTAGCGTCATGTCCCATCTTAACCATGGGTTTGACTTTTCCCACACAGAGAGACGTTTTCCCTTCATACCTAGTCAACGTGCGCTGTGTTGGTTTGTATGTAGGAACCTCCAGCATTTGATCATAGCATGTCTTGAAGATTTTAATAATACTAATGATCCTTGGCTAGTGGTTGGAGATTTTAACACCATCTCCAATGCTAGTGAACAACTAAATTTTGTTACACTGTTTATGAATTCCATGGAAGACTTTAATAATATGATACCTGACTGTAAACTTGAGGATCCAGGATTCTCATGTTCTAATTTTACTTGGACAAATAGCCATATATGGAAAAGACTAGACCGGGTACTACATGATGATAGATGGAAAGAATACTTTAATGTAACTAGAGTGAGGCATCTGACCTGAACAGGGTCAGATCACTCACCCTTAATAATTTCAGTATCATCAGTGTCAACTGATCATAAACCACCCTTTAGATTTCAAAATATGTGGTTAAATCACCCAAATTTCTTATCAACAGTTGAAAGTAATTGGAATAATCCACTAGATACATCATCTCATACGAATTCTTTTATTCATTTATTCTGGTTTAAGCTTAGAAGTTTAAAATTCATTTAAAAACTTGGAATAAAGAAAGTTTTGGTAATATTTTTCAATGTATTGAGAAAACTGAAGAGGAAATTAGTATATTAGAAAGGATATTAGAGTCTTCTTACTCCATAGAAAACAATATAATACTATCTGAATTAAAGTCTAGACGTCTGGTTCTATTGGCTAGTGAAGAAACTTTCTGGTTACAAAAGAGTGCCTCTAAATGGTTAAAAGATTGAGATAAAAACACTAAAACATTTCATAATTATGTTAAAAAGAAAAGGTCTAGAAATAGGATAGATGAAAGCATTGACAAAAATTCCATTTTAGATAATAAAAAACAGATAGGTGATCCACCTGTAAACTATTTCAAAGAACTACTTAATGCTAAAACTGATGGACCTATACCTGACTTCCCACCTGACATCATACCAAAATTAGACAATGACCTAGACAACCTATCACTCTTAGCTGAGCCAATAACAGAAGAGTTATATAGAGTCATTAAAATCCTCAATAGTTCTAGTGTATCTGAAGTTGATGGTTTCAACTCCAGATTCTATATTGAATGCTGGTACACAATTAAAGAAGACCTGGTTAAAGCTATATCTGACTATTTTAACATAGTTAGTTTTCCACAAGGAATGTTTGCCACTTCCATATGCTTAATACCAAAGAAACAGCCTACTAAAACTTGGTCTGAATTCAGACCAATCCGTCTGTGCTCTGTTTTTAACAGAATTATATCAAAACTTATAAATAACAAACTAATTTTAATATTGCATAATCTAATCTCTAAAGAACAAGGGGCATATGTCCCTAATAGAACTATACAGGAGAATATCCTGATTACACAAGAGTTAGTTCATGATTTAAATAAAAAACAGAGGGGAAGCAATATTATAATTAACTTGGATATGAAAAAAGCTTTTGATAAACTAAACTTTAACTTCATTTACCAAGTTATGAAATCTTTTGGATTTGATAATCAGGTAATCAACTTAATTAGAAAAAGCATAGAACACATCCAATACTCAGTGATTATCAATGGTATAGCATATGGATACTTTAAATCTTCAAATGGTATTAGGCAGGGGGATCCTTTATCCCCCTCCCTCTTCATATTAGCTGAAGAATTTCTAATTAGAGGAGTGAATAAGAGTATAACATTAGATCCCAACCTAATCTTTAAAACCAAAAGCTCTATAACTATAAATTTCCTAGCCTTTGCAGACGATGTACTATTATTTTTAAATGGTTCAGTAAGGAATCTAAAAAAGATAAGCAATTTATGAAAACTTATCAAATCTTATTAGACCAGGAAATAAATTTACAGAAAACTACCTTTGTTGCTCCATCAAACTTGACCAGACCAAGAATTAGAACTCTTGAACTCTTACTTGGCTTTAATCATAATATATTACCCTTTAAACATTTAGGAATTCCAATATTTCTAAAGAATAAAAACTCATACTATGATGAAATCATAAACAAGATCAGAATTAGTATAGATCATTGGAACTCTAAATCTTTATCCTTTGGAGGCAGACTGATTTTGATCAAATCAGTACTGTTAGCCCACCCATTATATTATATGTAGTGTATCACAATACCTAAATCTATCATTAATAGAATTAATAAGCTCCTTAATAAGTTCTTATGGGGTCACACTGAAAACAATAAAAACATCATATGGAAAGATTGGCCAAGTCTATGTAAACCTTTTAGTGAGAATGGCTTAAACCTTAGAGATCTCTCTACAGTTCAAAAAGCTCAATCATATAAATTGTGGTTTAATTTTAGTCCTAATAAAACTTTATGGGCTAACTTACTAAACAATAAATATTGCTCTAAACTACATCCACTACAAGTCATACCTAAGCAATCAGATTCTAAAATATGGAAAAGGATGATAAAAGTTAGAACTAAAGTAGAAGAAAATATATATTGGGAAATTGGGAAAGGGAATGTAGATTTCTTCTTAGACAAATGGTTTGATAGTAATACAATAATTCAATTGAACCCAAATATATCAAACACCTCGTACACAAAAACTAAGGTAAATGAATATTGGTCTAATTACTCTTGGAACATGACAAAACCAAAGAATGAAGTCACTTTTGATTCAGTTATTAACAAGATAGTCAATATTAAAATAAACCAAAATAATAAAGACTTTATCATCTGGAGACATTCTCCAGATGGTAAATTCAATCTAAAATTTACTGGTTGATAGCATAAGAATCAAATATGTCAAATCCTTTTTCAAAAGCCAAATCTGGAACAATATAACACCAAAAAAATGCTCTATAACATTATGGAGAGTTTTAAATAATCTTATTTCGGTTGATACTAACATCCAATATAGAGGAATAAGTCTATTCTCAAAATTCCAATTCTGTTCAAATTGTGAATCACTTAACCATATGACAATAAATCATATCGTTAATAAATGGTTTTGTTCTACATAGTCTAGAATACATATTAGAACAATAGTACCATCCTTGATAGTCTAGTCAACCTGGATAGCTAGGAACAAGATGAAACATGAAGGTAGAATCAGTTCTGATATATCAATAATAAAACAAGTTAAATTCATTCTATATACTCTAGATAGATCATCTTTAATAAAAAGAAAACATTGGAGATATGATTTACAAATAGCTAAGGAACTAGAATGTTTCAACCATATTACTTATAGTAAATCAAGTCTATACATTAAATGGCACCCACCTTCTTTCAATAGACTTAAGCTCAACTGTGATGGCTCCTCTTTGTATAATGGAAAGTCTAGCAGTGGCTTCATCTCAAGGTATTCTGATAGGTAAGAGTTCACCTTTAGTTGCTGAATCATTAGATTTATTATATGGACTTACGCACTGTCTAAAGAACAACCTGAGATAGATTGATATTGAGACTGACTGCCTACAATTATTTAACATGTTAGCATATAATAAGTACCCATGGTATCTATCTAAAGTATTAACATGTTGTAGAAAGTTGATAACTTTAAAGATGATCTTAAAACACATTTTTACAGAAGAAAATGTTGTTGCAGTGTAAAGTTTGCTTTGGAAAAGAAACAGGATTGTTCATTCAATGGAATGAACTGTCCTAGCCTACTCAATGCTATTATATTGCTAGAAAGCTTGAATTTGGGCTACTTTAGACTTTTAGACTGACATACTAATCCCTTAAGGCAGGGATCAACCTGACCAATTAATTTGCTTCTTTTTGCAGGTACAAAACATGAAGATTCAGGAAGTGGATATATAGATCACAGAAGAATCAAGAAGTAGCAGAATGAAGAATCGGGAATTGGAGCTCTTAAGTCCATACCAAGTGCAACAAGGAAACAATATTCATGATGAAGCATTGATACAATGAAACATGAAAGAAGATAGATAGTTAAAAGTATGGGTTATTTATCAATGCAACAAACTGTGGATAGGAATCAAAAGTCTAAACTTTGTTAATATACAACTCATAGCTGTATCAGTACATCTTTCAAACAATGCTTGTAATATTTTTTGATATAAATAAAAGCAAGCTATTTTAGTTGAAAAAAAAGATTTGAATCATATCAAGTCCTTATATAAACATTCTTTGTATTGTAGTATCACTATATCCGGGTGGTGTTTTTCTAATTCTTGTTTTATAGTTTATACTTGAGAAGTTACCCGGCGCATTATATATATATATATATATATATATATATATATATATATGAAAAACATTATACGTTTAATTATATAAACACTAAAAATATGTCTTATAAAATATAAGAAGATAGACAAAGTAGATAAATAAAAAGTTGCAAACATGTTTTATTATAAATGATAGGTATAATGTTTTTTATACAAACATACAAAATCATGTCTAAAGCAAATTCTTTTTCAAATTCGGACATGATATTTTCTTTTTCTTTTTCTTATAAAAATTGGTCTTCCTTTCTTATTTCTCTATCATTTTTACTATGTAAATTGGTTTTCTCTCCCTATCCACGATGACTGTGAGGATAATAGTTTAAAACAAACTAAAAAGTAATAACGACCCAAAAATTGAAGGCACTGATTCATTTTGAACCGGACTTTTATAATGGTTTAGATATAAAAATAAATAATATCATATGTGCAAAAAAAACCTTAAAACTTGAAAGTAGTATAGAAAACATCAATTTTCCAATTGAATTTGCTTGATAGGATCTTCAATTTAGTGTCGGCTCAAAGTTTAGGTCTTAAACTTGAAAATATTTATAGCTAGACCACGAGTTTAGTATCGACGCCCAAAATTTAGGTCTTAAACCTGAAAATATTTACTGTTAGACCATGAGTATGCATAAGTAAAAGATGTCTTCCATCACTATGGAATCATCTTTATTTGTAAAACAAGATTACAAAATATCATATGAAAAATATTTTAGTTCCTCCACAAACTTTAATATATTCTAAAAGGTTTTTACAAATTGATTGATCTCTCGAGTATCAAACCATTTTAGAACTGTTTTATATAGAAGATAACTTCATCTATAATAACTTACGCTAACCTAAAAATTTCATAAATTTTAGACGGAAAATTATCAAATGTTGAATCTTTCATTGCTTGAGAAACCGTTATCCAGTATTTAATTAAGATTAGACTTTACCAAAAAAAGTATGGGCAAAGCAAAACCTGAAAACTATATAAGGTAAAAAATATTTCTCAAACTTTCTCTCTTGGTAACTACATAATGTAAACATTAGATCTCAAAATATTTTCTCAAGTATCCCTATTACAAGTTTTCTAAAAGTAATACCCTTCTTTATAAATCCATTCACATTACCTTCAATTAATGTTCTATCTTAGAAATGAACTATATATCTAACTTAATTGTCACCTAATATTCTATCAATAAGAAACGGAAAAAGAAATTCATATCTATCATGTACCCTATATAATAGATTAGAAACTTGAATTATATTCTTTAACAAATAATTTTATTATCCTAATAAAGACAAAAATACAAATTTATGTTATGAGGTAATAAAAACACAGACAATAATCATTTATTTCGAGTCAATAAACATGACCAACTGTCTAGCGATACTATAACAAAACTTCATGATAACAAACTAATGGAGTCAAATTCAAAACTTTGATTAGGAAGCCAATGAGCATGGTAGTTACAACCTCGTGCATACCACCACGATGTGTAAATTTCATGAACGAAAGCAAAGTATTTGGGAAAAAGATTGTACGAAGAAAATATTTTTAAGATCGGAATAGTTGCTAGCAGCAACAGCCTTGGCATCTTTTAAATCAAGCATTTAACTTCCGTCTATCTGAGCAGCTTGTAATAAAGCATCACTTGTGATCTGCAGATAATAAAAGGAAAATACTAAAAATTAACAGTTCGTATCATAAGAGTGTATGGAACTCATAGTGACATACATAAATATTTGAAAATTGCTTTCTTTGGTTAATATAATATAGTAATATGAAAAGAAAGAAATATACTTCGAGAACGGATCATAAATTCTTTAGAGAGCATCTCTTGCATTCATGTATTCAATTAAACCTTCACCTGCAACTAATTCCATACGCCTTATTCCAGATGCTTTGATATTATTTTGAATCCATTTATTTCAACTGTATTACTAACATGGGTCCCACCACAAAGTTCCATAGATATCGATGAACTTACTTTAGGATGAAAGTAAAAATCAGTTAGTTAATTTCTTTTCACCATCTTCAAAGTTCTATGCTTGCTTCTTATCTAACTGAAAATTTACTTGATCGCAAAATATTTATTTTTTTAAAATCAATCTGAAAACAAACCCCATCAGCAATCCTCTAATAACAATCTGTCATGCATTTTTTATATTCTTTTTTACTAAGCACAATAATGATATGTATAAGCCACTTTAAATCCTAAGAACTTATTAGATCAACCATATATATGTGCACCTGTATTAGTATCTCGCACAGTGCCTTTTAGCAGCCTAAAGTCTTGCATCAAAATATGTAGCATATATTTCTCCAAACATAACAATCGCCCCAGTTTTTTTTGCCTCATCAAGAGGCAACACTATTGTTTGAAAAATTGTTTCCTCTCCAATCCCTCAATCTTCCGGAGCTTGCTGTCAAGGAGCTTTATGTGGAAGTTAAAGTCAAACCTGAGACTATCAAAAGCCATCAATGAACCAGCTTGACATGTTTCTTCACCAATTAATCTCTTAAGTGCAGGTTGTAACAAAGAAGTGGCAGTATGATAAACCTGAGAATTGAGGAGGCACTAAAATTAGAAAAGTATAATCGAGACTAGTGTTACCTTGTTAGCTTAAATGGATGAATACATAATTAAATCTTAGTATATTCAATTTATTAAGAAAATATGAGAAATCCTCATCAAGTATTTGAAAGATAACCTGCATTTAAGCCGATACTTTAGTTCGTTGACTTATTTTTGCATCTTACAGTAGCTTCAACTTCTCTGCCAATTTCCAAACCTCCTTCTCTAATAATACCTATGTGAACAAAAACGTTACCAAGATACTTTTTAACTCATTTATTTCAACAACTACATTAGTTATTTTGCATCTCCATTTAGAAACAAAACCCCATCGGTGTCGCTGCCCTGTACTTGTTTCGTTAGACCTATGTCCTCTCGTTACGTCGAAAAGGTATGGTAAACGATCACTGCAACAAATAGATAATATCAGCAAACATAAAAATGAAAACCTTAATTTTTAAAAAGTAACGAAATAATTAGAAAAAGAAAGCTGCAAAGCACCTGATAACGAAAGAAAATAGAGGTTTTGGAGTATAATAATATGTTTGAAGGAAAACGATAGAGAGTAGAAGAAGGGACACTCAAATTTTAAAACAATGAAAGATAAACCATCGATAAATAAAATCAAAAAATAAAAGAACAATAAATTACATATCTCTAACTTTGAGTATACGTTTTACTCCTAAATTTTCTCAAAAATCGTCTCTAAATAAGAATCTCGTCAGGGTTTGTCGATAAACATAAAGAAAAAATGAGAGATAAAAGAATGCAATGAAAATGAAATAGAAGAACATTGAATACCTTTTTATCAGAAGATGTATAGTTACTATGGACATTAGAAATTAATCAAGAATATTAATAAATAACGGATAAAAGTAAGGTAAAGTAAGAAGAGTAATACTTAAGGATCAACTTCTTCAAATCCACTACTAAGTGCAAAGTGGGATTTCCAAAGATCAATGAATTCTCATCTTTATGAAAGGTCTTGATAGAATCAAACTCATGAAATTTTAACTATATACTTAGTTGTTCCTAAATAAGAGCTTATATATTACTTTAGTAAGTTCATGATAGACGCCAAGATATATTATATACATTTATAAAAACTAGCCTTAACTTTGATAGTAACAGCTAGGATAATGAGGCCTACTTTTCGGCAGATACTACTATTGTCCAAACTTATTATTATCTTAGAAACATATTACAATAACTAGACAAATATGGTAGACTAACTAAATGGTCAATAGAGTGTGAGGATATCAATATTAGGTTTTAACATCACACCACAAAATCCAACCAAAGCTAAACTGTTGGTAGACATCCTAACATGACAAGTTTGTTTGGTGGAAGGTTTAAGGAATTGAGCTCTGGTACAGGGCTACAGTTGACTTCTTTATCGAGGGAATTTCTAGACATGATTTGTGGCATCCATAATGATAATTCCTCATAGATCATCTCAAGCTCCTAAGTCAGAGTAACAACAATATAATTATATTATAACTAGTGGGGCCTGACATTTTATCTCCCTTAATAATAGTTTATTACTTCCTAATTTCATTGACGTAAAGCCTATACAAGAAATATTTACATCATAAAGCTAAGTATCTGCCACAATAATAGAGTATCTCTGGTTATCACGATAGACAACAACCTACAGAACTAAAACGATTGCTTGATACTCTTCTGCCTATCCAATATATTACACGAACGTTTTATTCACCTTAACCCTAATATAAATAGAAAGTCACAACTAGGAAGTGACTAAACTCTCTCCAAGTGGTTTTATGGTCATATCAAACCACTCACCAAACATCTCATACTAAAAAACCTTGAACATTATTCAACGGGATGGAAGCCATAATGCCAACAAAAAATTCTCTTCTTTCATTTTGAATATCTAAATATGATGAATGAAATCATGTATAAGTTTGAAGATCTGAGCTTAACCTAATCGAAGAAAATCATATTATACTCGATAATTAATCAGTAATTATAATACAACATGTTTGATGTTAGGATATTTATAAATAATATCTAGAGTGAATTAAATTTGTCTATTTGAGGTGATCGGTGTGAAGAGATAACGTTTAGAGATATTATAGTTTACGTGAAATAAAGAGAAGAGAGGATAAATATAAGAAATTTAATTGAATAATCATAATGTTATCCAAAGATCCCAAGTCAAAGTTTTCATTCATAATACTCGATTGTCGAAGGAAGAATTTATTGATTACACAATGATTACTCATTAAATCCTAATTTAACTCAATCTAAATGCATTAGATAATGTTAAATTCTTAACCTTTCTTTTTATAAACTAGGTTTTGATTGAGTTACGACTTGAATAATTATTAGTTTCCCATTTAGTGTTAGGCATAAAGTGATGATAAAGTATAAAACATAATCCCAATAGTTTATGTAAATTCGATTTCTTTTTGTTTATATCTCATCATTTGTGAACCTAAAAGGTATGGGTTGGTCATTCAGACTAGTAAATTAGATTTTGAATCTAAGCTCTACGGGTATGTATCATTTATCCATGAACCTAAGATTTATATTATAATATAAATATAATGTTAGAGAAACCAAAATATCTAAATAAGATCTGACCCATCCCTAACAAGTTCACTAGGCTGAATCCTAACTACTTAATCGAAGCAGTGACCAATAATTGGCGACACATACTCAAGAGGATGTATGAGGTAATACGAGTTTCAGATTTTACCTTATACAAGAAAAAAGTTACCAAAAATAATATGGAAAATGAATCGATCGTACAATAAAATATTTAACATGGTTCAAATCGTGACGAAATACTACATCCACATGTAACGGAAACAAATTATATATAGATGGTTATAAAAAGACGCTCCAACATTAAACATTCAGTCACTCCTTTGTTAGGAAATTCTATATAGGTTTACAAAGCGTCTCTAAATCTCATAATATCTAGTCAAATATTTTTCTTCTACCTTACTACACTCTCTACAAATAGACTCGTTGATCTCCTTTCAGCCGTCGCTCTACTTTTGTCTCGTCTCGCCACACATTGCAAAACAATATCTTGTTTTATTTATAGATCGGCTTAGACGATATCCACCTGCTTTGAAAATTCTTCAACTGCCTACATCCGAATCCCAACATATGCATTCCCCACAGTAGACATCTCTTCTACTAAGAACCCCTCCATTACTAAATACTATCACTCTAATCATCTACCATTACAACATGTGAGTTTTACTAAACCTTAAGTCTTATATCTCTAACCTTATACTCAAAATCTTACTCATTTAACATACCAATTGAAAAAAATATTACATTTAATTAAGCGACATACCTCGCATTTGTTAAAGCCTTTTCCAGTCTAGTATGTACCTTGAATATAATAGTTCCCTTATGGAATATATCATTATAATGGTCCTTGATATTACCTCAAGATCTACGATTTTCATTTTTTTATTTTGTCTTTTTCACCAACAACGAATATTAATATCATATATTCATGCTCACTGCACCGCTTGTAAGGGAAACCAAACATATCGAAATAAGATATGACCCAATCCTAATAAGACTCGTTAGGCTGCATCCGAGACACTCAGTCAAAGCAGTGACCATCAATTGGAGAACACCTACCCGAGAGGCTTTACGAGATAATGGAAGCTTCAATTCTTACCTTATTTAACGAACAAAGTTGAAAATAAAAATGAATTGCAAAATAATGAAATTGCACAACAAGAGATTTAACATGTTTCGTATAGTGAAGAATACCTACATCCACGGGTAACTAACACAATTTATATATAGGAGGTTCCAAGATAACTCTTAAACACTAAACACTCAACCCCTCATGTATTATAAAACTGTCTTATGGAATTCATGAATTTTAGAATGCATCTTCAAGTGTTTGTCTTGTACCTCGCTAAACTCTTTACAAACAGAGTCAGTGATTTTCACTCAACCATTACTCGTCTTTTATATCATATTGCCACTCATGGCAATATCCAGTTCAATTTATGGGTCAATTGTGATAAACTTAATAAATAATTAAGAAATCTAATTAATATAGAAGGCCCAATAAATATGAAATATAATTAATATATAAATTTAATTAATATAAAAGATCTAATTAATATAGAAATCTAATTCATAATATAGAAATTGAATTAATATAGTGAATCTTATTAACATAGAATACCTAAATAATATAGAAATTTAATTAACATTGAAATTTAATTAATATAGACGATCTAATTAATATAGAAATCAAATCGATATATGAGGTTGATTTAAAAAAATATTCCGCTTTGAGTTACTTTTAACCTACACTTAACAATTCTCTAACTATGGTTACAGTAACTCTAGTATTCGTTACCTTGATGCTCCAAGTACACACCGTAGACAAAATATCCACCTACACGGGTGGAGTTATCCATTCCCATGTAGTTTATGAATTTTATCGAGGAAATAATCCCCAATATATCACTCACCCGATCTTCTACATCCAAAAACGTAGTAGTCACATCTATCTGACCTATCCCAAAATCAGACCTATAAAAACTTGACATATGTTCCATAGTTTGAACATGTGAAGCCTCTGACTCATCAAAGTTTAAGACGAAATCCAAAACCAACAGTGGTTGAACTTTATTTGCAAATGACAAACTTGAACTCAGATTAAATACAACTTTTGCATAGCCATTCACATCCATATAATTATGTTCAAACCACATATCAACTCCATCTCCACCTTTGGAACCTGTTATATCTCCAAGAATACAAAACTAGAGGCTTATATTAACTATGATAGTTATCTAAACATCTCATTCACCCAGCATCTTATTATGTCCAGCTGTTAGAAGCAAAACACTTAGTCCAAGTAAGATACAACTCATATTCTCAGGTATTCCATACTTCAAGGTACTCTTCAAGATTTTATCTCCAAGTATACCAAATTTAGATAAATAGGGAGTGAGTGGTCAGTGCACTAATACCACACCATTATCAGTCCTAAACCTCTTCAGGTACTCCATGGATTTGATCTTTACCTTCTTTGACAAGCCTACAGATCTATTCCCCACTATAAATGCCTTTTTTTTACTACGAACCTATCCATTACGAAAACATCATTAGTCGGATTAGCCTCTATAATAACATGTGAGTCTTGCAAGACACTAAGTCTTTTGTTTCCATCCTTATACTCAAACCATTCATCATCTAGCAAACCTATAAAAATAAGGTTATATTCAAATTCATAGACATACCTCACATTTGTTAACGCTTTTTATAGTCTAGTAGATAGTGTCAATATAATAATTCCCATATAGAATACATCATTATAATTGTGCTTGACTTTAACCTAAGATCTATGATATTCGTCTTTATACTTTATCTTATTGACTAATAGAGAATATTGATATCATACCTCCATGCTCATTGCACCAATTATTAGGGAAACCAAAAATATCTGAATAAGATCCGACCCAGCCCTAGCAAGACTCGCTAGACTGAATCCTAACCAATCAGCCGAAATAGTGACCAATAGTTGGCGAACACATACCCAGGAGATTGTAAGAGGTAATTTACACTTCTGCTCTTACTTTATATCAAGACCAAAGTTAACAAGAAAAAATATGAAAAATGAATTAATCGTACTATTCAGATTTAACATAGTTTGGATCGTGAAGAAATCCTACATCCACGAATAACGAATACAAATTATATATATGGAGATACAAGAAGAGTCTCAAAAATTAAAAACTCAATCAATCTTTTGTTACGGAACTCTTTTTTTTGCTCTACAACAACTCTGTGAATCTGACAATGCCTATTCAAGTGTTTATCTTCTACCTCAATATACTATCTGCAAATAGACTCGTTGATTTGCACTTAACCATCGCTCTTCTTTTGTCTTGTCTCGCCACACATCGCAAAGCAATATATTCTTCTATTTATAAGGAGGTTGTGATAAATCTTAAACTATTAATTAATAAATGTAATTCATATAGAAGACTCAATTACTAGAAGATCTAATTAATATAGAAGACTACATTATTATAAGATTTTCTTAATATAGAAATCTAATTGATATAAAAGATCTAATTAATTTACAAATCTAACGAGTATAGAAAATATAATTAATATAGCATATTTATTTAATATATAATATCCAATTAATATGAAAATCCAATTAATATAGGTTATCTAATAAATATAGAAATCTAATTAATATAGGAGATCGATTTAAAAAATAATATTTTGCTTCGAATTACTTCTACCATACACTTAATAATTCTCCACCTAGGCATATAGTAACTCATATATTCGTTATCACGATGCTCCAAATTCTCACCAGAGACTAACTGTCCACCTTTACGTATGGAGTGATCAATTCTCATATAGTCTTTGAACTTCATCAAGAGAATCCTCTCAAACAGACAAGTCTTCTGACCTTCTATATTTAATAAAGCAGTAGTAACATCCATTTTACATATCCCAATAGCATACCTGAGAAACACTTGACAGTTGCTCCACAGTTTGAACATCTAAAGCTTTTGACCAATGAAACTTCAAGTTAAAATCCAAATCCAGCAATGGCTGAAATTCTTTTGCAAATCCGAACCTAAACTCAACTTGAAAATAACTTTCGAAGAGGCATCCATATCCACACTCTTATGTTTAAACCACATCTCAAATCCAGCTCTATTGCAGTAACCTATTAAATCTACATGAATACCGAAATTGAGGTGCTCATGTTGACTATGATAGTTGTCTAAATAGTTTTTTCACTCAACCTCTAATTTTATGCAATTGTTAGACGAATAGCTCTTACTCCGAGTAAAATACAACTCATCTTCTCAACTATTTCAGGCTTCAAGTACTCTTTTAGATTTTACGCATAAGCATACAAAGTTTAGATCAATAGCGCGTGAATGGTCAGTCCACTAATACCACGCCATTGTCTGTCCTAAAATTATTCAAGTACTTCTCGTATTGGATCTCCACCTGTTTCGACAAGCCTTCAACTGTCTCAAGCTAAATCCCAACAGATCCATTCCCTGTATTAGATGTCTCTTTTTTTGAAGACCCATCCATGACTAAAACACAATCAGTCTGATCATCCTCCGTAATAACAAGTGAGTTTCGCAAGACCCTAAGTCTTTTGTCTTCACCCTTGTACTCAAACCCTTCCTCATCTGACGAACCTATAGAAAGAAGGTTGCATTTACATTTATGGACATACCTCATATTATTAAAGCTTTTTATAGTCTAGTATAATGCTCGAATCTAATAATTCCTCTATGGAATACATCATTATAACCGTGCTTGACTTTACCCTAAGATTTGCAGTCTTTGTCTTTCTACTTTGTGTTTTTCATGAACAAAAAATATATTATTAGGTCTACACGATCACCGTAGCACTTGTTAGGGAAACTAACAATATTCAAACAAAATTTGATCCAGCTTTAACAACACACGTTAGGCCGAAAGCTAGCCACGTAGTCGAAACAGTGACAAAAAATTGGCAAACACGTATCTGAGAGGCTGTAGGAGGTAATACGAGCTTCAGGTCTTACCTTATTTCAAGAACAAAGTTAACAAGAAATAACATGAAAAATAAAACAATCGCGCAACAAGATATTTAACTTAGTTCGGAATCCTACATCTATAAGTTACAAATACAATTTATGTAGAAGAGGTAACAAGAACACTCTCAAACACTACACACTCAATTATTACTTTGTTACGGAATTCTCTTTGTGGGTTACAAAGAATCTAGAAATGAATATTCAAGTTTTATCTTCTACATCACTACCTTTTTTATATACAAATTCGTCGATTTATGCTCGCCCATTACTCGTCTTTTATCTCATCTCGCCATACATTTCAAAACAATATCTTCTTCTCTTTACGGAGTTTTAAAAAATTTAATCCATTAATTAAAAAATCTAAATAAAATAAAATATCCGATTAATAAAAAATATAATTAACATAATAGACTAAACTAATAAAATATTTAATTACAATAGAAGTCTAATTAATATAAAAACCGGTATAAATATAGAATTGTTTTTTTGCCGTTACTCTTACCAAACACTTAACCTATAAAAAATATTAGTGTGATGGACCCAACATGGGACTGACCGTATAGAGTGATATACAAAGGACATCATGGGGCATATTGACTAGAGAACGTGGATTGTAGTGTATTAAAATATCATTGGAATATCACTCATTTGAAAATGTATCACCATGCCATGTAGAGCGGTTGTGCACTATTTTACCCTTATGATAGCGCTCAAGGGTTTTTTTTAATGAGGCACATTGTAAACCTTTAAGTTAATGAAATGTTTCAATGTAAAAATCTTCTTTGTTCGTATCTACGTATTTTGAATAACATGCTCAATTTTTAACCACCATAACAAGGATAAAAAATAGTTACCACAGATTCTCCCTTGAAAATGAATCAATATCATCAAAGTACGAAGGGGGTCAGACAATGATGTAAGCAAGCAAAAGGTTTAAAATTAACCACTTCATCATGACTACGACACATGCCATATTTGACCCTGGGTTACGAACTCAACAAAAGCGATATGGTTGTTAATCCAAGCCTATGTAGCCACGCAAGGGGCCACACTGATCTCAGGCGGCAACGCATAACTAAGAGAAGAGGTATAAATACCACGTCTTTAAAGACCATGCAAGAGGGCATACTGAGCTTGGACATACAAAGCCTACTATGAAAGACTAATAAACCAAGCCTACTAGACTACGCAACATGCTTAACAATGAAATTAATGACAAAGTCGACAACCCTCCCCTCATACCCCTAATATCCATCTCTTTCTAGTGAATGCTATCCATTATCAACATAAATAACAAATGAAAAATGAAAAATGAAAATATTTAAATTTGAGCCAAAACAACACATTGACAACGATGAGCAAATGAAAATGTAAGTCCAAATATCAATAAATCAAAAATACCACAACTGTATTATTATACAAAAAGAAAAGATTAAAGCTACTCAACAATAACATCCTTGGAGCAAGTATCCTCTTCCTTCTCCTTGACGATCTACTATTCCTCTGAGTTACCAAATTGAACCACCTCGATGTCAACTAGAGCACCCTTCACTTCAACAGGCTTCACAACATCAATCTTTTCATTTTCACCACCAGTTTCCTTATCTTTTTCTTCTTATTCGTTATATAATTCGTAACGTTATTCATTCTTAGGTACCAAATCCTTCAGTTTTCCCAATTCCAGTCTTGAGTTCCTCTTCCACACATCTAAAGTCGTGTCCTTATGTATCCTTTCAAGAAGGCATTGGCAATACCCAGAGTATCTTTCTCACCATCAGCGTAAGCTTTGGCCGCACGATCTCGCCATTCTTTTGTGGCATCTTGCATTTATGTTCTTATCCAGATAAACTTGTTTTAAGGGTACCATTCTCAAAAAGGAGGGCACAAGACTTAATAGTAACCTCCTCCATCTAATTTAACAATATAATATTCTTCCCAATAAGCTCCGTTATTAGCTTCACTAAAATATCGTTCTGCCTGGTCTTCTCCACACTCTGAGAAATCACGGACCCCTTTAACCCCAAAAACTTATATTTTTGCAGCTTCACAATATCCCTCTCAGCATTAATTGCAGCAGAGACCTTCTCCGTAGTGTTCTTCTCTTTAACAATCTTCTCAAATCGAAGCTTCGATGAAGCTTAGGCTCACTTGTATCTCAACATTTCTAAATTGATAACTTTTCTAGAGCCAAACACCAATGGTTTAGGTTTAAATTCTTCCATGGGGTTAGTGTCTACAAGATTTATTAAACGATAGGCTAGCACCATCAAATTGTGATAACTCTTCCAAGACAAAGGAAAAGAAAAATAGGGGCAAGTCAATACATCAAAGTTAGAGTATTTAACAAAATAAACACCGATATGCAACTTACCTCCACAGCTAGCTCTATATGGCTTTGCTGGATATTAGCTATTGAGATGTTGTTTTAGTATGCCAGCTCTGGGCAGTGTTCCAACTTGTGGTACATTAGATGGGAAATTATCAGCATACTAATTACAATAGGGAGTTCGTCACTTCCCAATAGCGAAGGTTGTTCAATTGTATAAGGGTTAGTATTCAGTCTATCTGTCACATTTATGTTTCCATCCTCTTTTTAGGAAGTCGCCACTCTTTTTCATAGCATCGACCAGGACATCAGTAGATCCAGAAGCCATTCGCTCAGCCATTCCATCTTTGTCTAATGAGTCCCAGAAATATCAATCCCTCACTAGAGGTCATAGTACTAAAAGGGGTACGGTCATTAACTTCAGCAACCTCGTGCTGACGAATACCCTCAACGTCCCATATTGCCGAAGGTTTCTCCAACACGGGCAAAGGCGTCGGACTCACAACCATGCAAAAGTTCTCTTTAGTAGATTGCTTAGGAGCATCATGAATATTTTGCCGTTCTCCGGTGGGCACACCATTGTTTGTTAAGACTATTTTCCTCTTTGTCACCTCATAATCGTCAACTCGAAGAGGTTCTGCCTCACTTCACCATCACTCTTAATCATGGGGGACAACACAACATAGTCACTCGACTATTTTTACTTGGCCAGAGTTAGAGTCCTTCTATCATTCGAAAGACACATCTTTCAAACTTCATAAACTATTTTTTTTCGTCTTCTTCTTCAGTTTAGGTTTCCCGGGATTAGTATCTCGACAAACGTGTTTTTTCGTAGTATCCTCTACAAAGGGTACCTCTACTTCACCTTACTAACTTTCTTAGCAAAGAAATCCAACCCAATATCTGCAGGGTTCTTCCCATATACTTGCTACAGCAATATGCCGCCCACTTGGTCAGCACTAGCGTTCGGCCCTATCACGGTTATTATTACCTCTTCGTATTTTGACACCGTTATCTTTGGCACAGGGCATAACATCCCTAATAAAAAAAATTACGGGAATAAATAGATGATAATACTCAAGATACTATGCTAAATATGCTACAACTGATAGTCTCTTCAATGAATTAATCTTCGGTTCACCTAAAGTTTTCTTTACAACTCTTTGTACTTCCTTGAATTTGTACCTTCAATAAAAAAAGACATATATCAACATTAAATAAGAAGTTAGCCAGGCAGGCTAAGATATCCAATATCCTAGAGATCACTAGTGTGCTTAACATCAGTCTCCAACTATTATGAGTGAGTAGACGTTGTTCACCCGACTCATGTACCCTAGTTTCAACAAAATCTGGCAGGACGTATTCTACCATAAATCTCTACAGTTAGATACTTATAAGACGAGGACAAGTGACCAAATAATTTGTCGAATAATTCTTTATTTTCCACCTTATCCTCAGGTGGAAGGTTGGTAGTAGCATCCTCCGATGATTTTTTCTTCTCAAAAAGTCCTTACCAGGAATTTCTGGTGGGCCAGAAAATTAAATTATCAACAAAAAATTCAAAATCCATATCACCACATCAAGCTAAGCCTAAATCTCTTAGCCACAAAATAGAAATGAACAATAAAATCAGTAGAAGAGTATAAATTACCTATCATTGAATCATTATCTCTGGTATAGGGGATAATGTATTAGTTCAAGAACATAAGCAGCGGAATAAGTGGATCCAACTTTCGAATTCAACATTTATATTATTCATCAATATTTCTTTCAGTCGTTTCATGGGCAAACGATCAATGGACCACGATGTTGAATTGGTCCTATGAACAATAAAATATTAAAAATGTTAAATGGTACTAAAGATGAACCGCCATTTTTAGAAAACGTGTATATAAGTCTCACACTATCAGAAGAAGTGATACAACACACCGCATGTGTCATTTCAAATAATAACGTTACAGTAGAAAACACATAAAAAGAAACGTAGAAATACAATGTACAGAAAAGTATACAACCTTAAACTATGATGTATGAGAGTTCTTTTGGCTAAATATACAAGAGTGAATTATTTAGATCGTTTTCTTTCTTTCTTGATTCTAATTAAGCACTTATCTTGAAAATACCTTATCACTTTCTTTCTTGATATTAATTAAACACTTATCTATAAAATCCATTATCACTTGGCGTCAAACCTATTCCAGCATTAGCAAAATAAAAAATTTGGAAGCTCAAACAATTTCGTCGATAAGTACGCAACTTCAATTGATTTGGGCATCGGGTTTCACGACTGGCTCCAACGGCCCAAGAACAAACCCACCAAGTACCAAAATCACCACTAAAAGAACATTAGAACTATAAGTTTCCCTATTATTATATTAGGATGAACTAAGGCTATCATCTGACACTAGCAATAAGTGCAAATTAGCATACTTACCATCATCTATCGTACATGGGTTGCCATCATCTATCGTACATGGATTGCCAAACTCTTATAGACCTCATCAAATTGCACAATTGAACCCTTACATAGCTCATCCAAACCTTTATGGTTATTCCCGCTGCAATCCCAGTTTCTCATTGCATAATCTTCATTTAAATTGGTAAAACAACAACTCCAATATTTGGTTATACAATAGCCTTTATAGCATCAACAACAACAAGCACATCTGATGGCGTGGCAGAAGATTAGAAAAAAAAACAAAGATAAAACTCTAACTCTAGGTTAGAAGGAGACTCAGAGAAATAATTTTCAAAATTTAATTAATCAAATTCTGACGGTAAAATAGGCTATAAGATGTTTTATATAGCACTACCCGAAATCCTAATTCCAAATAAGGGTAATTACGTAAATGTTTAAAAATAAAATAAATAAATAAAATTAATGCTAAAATATTACAACTGGTTTTCGAAGGCATTACGGGTAGAATTTGGGTATCAAACTTTATGGCATAATCCTAGGTTTAAAATTTGACGGGCTCTTCGAAATCTTCAATTTGAGTACCTATTTGACCTAATTCCGATACTTGAAAGAGAAACCAGTCTGTTCGCAGTCTTCACTACATCATCCTTCCCGATTGGGAAGAATTTGACCTCGAATTCAAAATGTTGAAACATTGAAATGTTTTCCAACACGACAACATGTATCCACCATAAACCGAATCAAAGGTTTGATTTTAGGATAACATAAAATACCTGGAAGATTCATATGCACGATAAAAGGTACTGCTTCGCAGTCATTTTTAAACATAACCTCTAGAGCGATGCAACCCTTCTTCAACGAAACCTCTATTGGATGCAAATTACCTTCATTCGCATCAATTTTATCTTTCTCCGTGTCGATTTATTTTTCGTCACTAATTCTTTATTTTTCTCCATCAACATTTGATGAAAAACTTAGTTTCAAAAGCTCTAACTTTTTTGGCGTTGCCAATTCTACTACGTCAATGCTCTTCTCCTCGACATCATCATCATACTTGTCATAGATCGGTTTGTCAAAAACGGAGTCAGACAAAGTTTTAGCATCACAACTAAGATCGATAGTTGGTGCAGTATGAGAATGAAACTCCTTAACTGGTGGTGGTTTTGGAGAAACTACTCTAGATGGAACCAATATAAACTTGCAACCATCTTCCACAAAACTGTATCTATTCATTCTACTATCATAAATAGAATTTCTCTTAAATCGCCATGGACGTCCTAAAACTAGATTGCAAACATACATAGGAACTACGTCACACCATGTTGTATCTTTTGTAATTAGCAACAAAAAATGCAATTTGGCAGCGTTTAGAAACTGTTACCTTAGTGTACTCTATCAGTCATGACAGTATGTACGGGTATGGAAGAGCTTTCGTCTTCAACGTTTGTTTCTGAACAGCTTCCTTTAAAATCAAGTTCTCATAGATATCTGAATCAGTTACAAACTTACAAATTCTTCCTCCAATTGCCCACGTAGACTGAAAGTTGTCGTTCTCTATTTTAGCCTTCAAATCAAGGGGTACCCGAAACATGATTCATGTATCTGCGTAACATGAATTTCTTGGCTCTGATACCAACTGATGATGTGGCGAAAGATTAGAAAAGAAAGCAACGATAAAACCTTAACCCTAGGTTAGAGAAATAAGGAGACTTAAAGAAATAATGTCCAAAATTTAATTAATCAAATTTTGACGGCAAAATAGGATATAGAATGCTTTATGTAGCACTATCTAAAACCCTAATTCCAAATAAGGGAAATTACATAAATGTTTTAAAATAAAATAAATAAATAAAATTAACGCTAAAATATTAAAACTGGTTTTCGAAGACTTTACAGGTCGAATTTGGGTATCAAACTTTGTGACATAGTTACAGTTTTGAAATCTGACGGGCTCGTCAAAATCTTCGATTTGAGTATCTATTTGACCCAATTCTGATACATGAGAGAGAAACCAGTATGTCTGCAGTCTTCGCTACATCAACATCTCTTCTTTGTCCAAGGATTCCAAGGCTAGAAGGTCGTAAAAACTAATCATAACAAGCTCATTGACAATGAATCTTTATTGACCTGAGAGATATTATATGGCTAGTTGCTGAAGTTTTATAAAAGCATGATGAAAAATAAAAAGGTAAAAAAAACCCCTAACATCACATAAAAATCATGCTTTGGTGATCATCAAAAGATGCTATATGCAGCCTTATTTATGACAGTTGGGGACAATATGTTCCATTGGTTCAATAATCTCTGCCCTTTATTGACTGTATTAAAAACTTAAAAATGCTTCGAACAATATTCAAATACTAATACATCGGCTCAAAATATTCAAGGAATATGGATATTACAACATCAAACAACAGAAAAAGTTGAGGGATAGGATTCATAATTCCATATAATGGAATTGGTTTAGCCTCAAAATGTATCCATCATTCCATTACAGTACTTCGAAACAATACAAAATAATTTAGTCATGTAATTATTGAGCCTAGAGACATCTTTTACTTCTCGTAATTGGTTTTGATTGAACCAAGTACCATATCCTCGTCCGAAATTCTATAATATATCATAGAACTGTTGATAAAACGCGGTGATATAATGTAGCCACATAATGAGTTCACTAGAATATTAAACACGAGTCTTCGTGTTTTTTTATTTCAAAATTTTTAAATAACATATATTCAATAAATTTGACTTAGAAGTAAACAATAAAGAAAGACTTAAATAATGATTTATATAGAGGTTTATGTCATTTTTTATATATGATTACTTTTCAATCTAGGAAAATATTTCAATACATTATAAAATTTTGTTTGTAATGCTAATGCAAAAAAACAATTATCGTAATTTTTCTAAGAAACTATAAAAAAAACATGTTTAAAACTGGAATAATCGATCCCAATTATGTTATATACTTAATGGTTAAATAAATAACGTTGTACTTAGTGAGTTTTTTTCTAGTTTGATAAATCAAATCAGGATTATGTGATCAGGACAAATAAAAAAACACGAGTTAAAAATAATGGAAAATGAGTGTAGATATTTCGTATCGTCTTTCGTGGATTGTTATAGAGAAACCTAAAACAATTATTTATGAAGATAAATCTAGTTAGTATAAACTACTTAAGAATTACTTCAAAACGTTAAAGATTATTGATTGTACAACTAACTACTTATTGGAGTATACTTTGCAAACCAATATCTTGTCGTCCAGTTTTATTTTGTTGATGGAACTGTTTTTACGGGAAACGTAAAGGGATACTATTTTTTTCATAGCTAAAGATGATAACAATAGTGAGTTTTGTTCTATATTGTTAAACGGAAAACTATGTTATTTTTGTATATGAGATGCAACATGGGAGATAAAAAATATGATATATGTGAGACTATGCTTAATCAATTTGATAGATGTGAGATTGGGCATAGCCAATATGATAGATGTGACACTAGGTATAACCAATACGGCATATACAAGTTTAGGTATAACCAGTATGATATATGGGAGATTAGGCATAACCAATATGATATATGCGAGATTAGGCATAACCAATACGATGATAGATGTGAGTTTAGTCGTAACTAAGATGATATATACGGGACTAGTAACCGATGCGATAGATGTGAGACCATGTATATGTGAGACAATGTATAAACAATATATAACCAGTGTTGTGGATTAATTTCAACTGGGGTAATTTTGTCTGAATTTTGGAGGTATTTTAAGGGTATTTAATGTTTGGTAGGTTGTAGTGAGAGATTTAAGCTGTCTGGTTGTATTTAATTTTCATTACCCTCATTAAATGAAAGTGGTTGGGTATTTAAACCCTTAACGTTGGGCCATATGGGCTTTCGGGTCATAATCATAAATTCGGGTCGAGTTCAAAGACCCATTAGTTCTTAAACAGGCAGGTAGTTAGCTTAGTCATAAAGTGATTAAGTTTTTAATACATTAGTTCAACATTAATTCAGTTCGGACGGTTCAGTAGGTGGATCCTCTCCGAATTGCCCCTGTCTGGTCCTGGTAATTAGTGGTGACAAAATCCGGCCTCATCAACCAGTATGATAGATGAACATATATAATCAATATGATAAATGCAAAAATTGGCATAAATAGTACAACACATGTGAGGCTAAGGCATAAACAATACGATGCGAAACACCTCATATGAAAAATGCCAGACTAATAACATGTGAGATGCACTAATAACAATGTGATTTATATTGTATTTTTAATAACCTTTTCATGTCTATTTCCTGTTGCATTTACTATTATTAAGGTGGGAGATTGTGATAATTCGGTATGGTTTCTCGAGATGATGAAACTATATTTGTTAAATCGTCGAATCATATTTATTAGTGATCTTTATTTAAGTATTGTTAGTGTTACTCTTTTATTTCCAAATTGGTATCATGCATATTATTTGTTCATCTTATAAATAATTTGAAGTATTGTTTTATTGTTATATCAACATCATTTAAGAATAAAATGGTTTACATGTTTAAAATATTTGCTTATGATGCGACTTAAAACCTGTAAATTCAATTTATGGATGAATCTATTTAAAATGAGGTAATAAAGTTTTTGGTTTTACGATAATTTATCTTCAAAACATTAGGCTTTTGATTTTTTCAAATGCATCCGATATGGTTTCATGATTTCTATTCTAGCATAATCCTTCAATAATTTAATCAAACAATATTATAGTTTACCTATATTAGAGTAAGTTAACATGATTAGACTTTCACTTATAAGATAAATTTTAAGATTATATGTTGAGGTTGAGCGTTGAAATGGTGATTTATGTCCAAAATTTGAAAAGGAGTTTAAAGGAAATATGGAAAAAGTCGTCAATTTGTAGTTCATTCGTCTTCACCAATTTTACATGAATTTTTTTATGATCATGTTATGGTTGTTGATCTTAGTGGATCTAAATTTTCTTATGGTGCCTTGTAAATTTGAATATTTTCTATGATCTTATGCTTAGGCTGCCATCTTTTATATTGCTGAAAATTCTATGAAATATGTTGAGTCATGTTACTTCATAAGCTCTTATAAGGAAACGTATTCAATAGGTTATACCCGCGTTTATTACATTTGGTCAAACATTTACTTCAAAAAATTATCCTAAATTACTTCCTTCAATTTTGAAACTGAGAGTTGGAAGACCTAACAAGACACATATTTCATTTAGAGGATAAATAAGTACTCACAAGATAAAGTGTAGTATTTGTTCGAAATTTGATCATAATAGATGATCATGTCTAGAGGCCTTGTAAAATCAATATAATTTTGTGACTTGTAATTATCAAGGCTTCTTTAATTTGATATATTTTACGAGACAATGTATTAACCAACTACATGCTCAATGCAGCCTCACATGATTCACTTTATCATACAAATTCATAACCAATTACATGGGTGCTGATATATGGAAGATCAGTTCATAATAACCTCATATGCTGATGGATGCAAGATGTGTATATAATAATTTATTGTAGTAGACAAAGTCATAACCTTGTACATGGATGGTGATAGATGCGAGACTAGCGCATACTATAGTGATATGAGACACAATCTAACTAATTACATTAACAATTCATATGCGAGAAGAATACGTTCAAGAATTTCAAATATAAAATTATTTACAATTTTAATTAACAAACAATTGGAATATAGAATATAAATGGAAATTAAAAAATATAAAATGAATACCAACTCGAAATTCATATTAAAAAAAAAGTTGATATAAGAACTTGGCTTAGGATGCTGAGTATTTACATTTTGACCTATTTTCCTCTCGTTCCTTATAGAGGAGGTCACTTCTTAAATATTTTCATCTTTACTAGTTTTATAAATTTGTTTGTTGTGAAAATTCTTAGTAGATCATTGGGATGAATATTGTATGTCAGCATCCTATGAAGATCTAGTTTTGCATATGTGACCTAGTTTTTGTTGGAATATATCTTAGTTAATTTCATACTAAGCTTGGCTAATTTCTACCTGAACCTGGTAAAATTCAAACTAAGCATACTCAGGACCAAGCCCTCGAATAATTTCAGTAATATTTGGGTCTTCGTTGCTATCAATTAGAGCCAATGCGTCTAGAAGTGGCTTGTACGTGGGGTTGGTTTTAGTCGAGGAGTTTCCAGAGTGGGTTTGTGTTCGACCATAGGGTTTCTATGAATTTAGATAAATATATAGTAAACAAATAAAACATTTATATAAGTTACATGATAAAATAAGACTTGTATAGTTAGTAAGAGATGTTGAAGAGGTGATAGATGTGAAATCAATAAATAATTAATTGTTGAAGACTAATTCATAATAATATCATATGAGGTGATAGATGTAAAGCCAATGCATGTGTTGTGATAGGTGTGAGATAAATTCATGGGTGAGATATATGCAAGAGCAGCTCATGGATGGTGATAGATGTGATACTAGTAAATAATTCAATATAGCATACCAATTCATAACCAATGACATCAGTAAGGAACATTACAGCATATATACACTCTCATTGTGTTAACATTGATATGCAAATAGAGTTTTAAGGATTAATTTGTAAATAATGTAAATTTAGGAATTTAATTGTAATTAAAGTAAGTTTTGTCCTTAATTTGTGACTGGTGTAAGTTTAGAGGATATTTGTGGCTTTGTATAATTTATAAGGACTAAACACTTTTGTAACAGATTCAGTTTGAGACTAAGTCTTGGCTCCTCTATATAAAGGACCAGACTACTCTAATAAAAGGGTTGAACACTTTTACTTTGAAACTCATTTGTACTTGTATTTTCTCTCTCTAAAAACTCTCTAGCAATTTCTCTCTCTGGAATTCTTCCTTAGCAATTTACTAAAGCAAAATCAAACCTCATCAATTTGGCGACTCCACTGGGGACTGAATAAGAAAAATCAGTGGCTTATTCTGTTCGAAAGTGATACTATTTAGTGGTATTTCTTGACTAAATTTCATACGATGAATAACAATAATAACCCAATGCTTCAATCAGCGATAAAAACTGTGAGAGATGATTTGCAAAAGAATGGAACTGATGGGAATAAAATTGATGGATCCTCTCCGGTCCAAGTTTGATCTGATGTTGAGACAAGAATGAATCAACTCATAGATAGAATTAATGCTTTGAATAAAAATATGAACGGAGAGAATAAAATATACTTTCTCTATGAATTAGATCTGAAGTCAGGCAAGAAATGGAAAAAACTGATGTGGAAAGTCAGTCAGATCGGTCTTTTGATGATCGACATGCTAAGTCTGAGCACAAAAAACACGCTTTGTATCTCTTAAAGAGCGATATTCGTCTCGAAATGAGAAAAAGGATAAATAGAAATTAATAACTTCCAGTGACGAGGAAGAAGAAAGTTCAGCCTCGGGATTTAAAAAGCATAGAGGTTCTTTGAAAGGGGAATCAGATAGAGATTATTTGAGGAGGTATAAAAAGGAGAGTAAGTCTAAGAATGCTCCTCAATTAACTTGGCATGAAGGGAATCCTTCGAATCAGTATGCTGAAACTGACAGGAATCTGTATGTCACGATGGAAACCGATGATCAATTCGTTCAAGGCGTTGATTGGAGAAATTTTCCATTAACAGATGAAATTCGTTCCATGACGCTTCCGAAGCGTTTTGATATTTCTAAAGTTTAAAAGTTTGATGGGATGCAGGATCCCGATGATCACATCAAATAATTCAATAATTATATGATGAACTTCGAGGATGACGACCGGCTTGTGTGTCGTGATTTTTCTCAAACTTTTAAGGGAATAGCTCTCAACTTGTACAACAGGATTCCGAGGGGGTCCATATCAAATTTCAAGGATTTTTTTACTGATTTTCAAATGTAGTTTGTGGGAAAAAAAGAGATGAGAGCTAATGGTGATGCGATTATTCAGTGCAAGCACGCACCGGGAGAAAAATTAAAATACTATACCAAGAGATTTGTGTTGACCAAGGCTAGTTTGGACAACTATGAGGAAAATATGGCGATTGCAGCTTTTCGCCAGGGATTATTTCCAGGGGATTTGGTTAATGAGACGACAAAGAGAAGGGCCTTGACTTTTGGAGTGTTGATGGCTCAAGTTGAGGATCATATCAAAGTGGAGGAGTCGAGTAGAGTCTGAGGTGGACCAGTTAACACTCCGAAAAATTTGGGACAGACAGCCAATAATCAAGGGCAGTCCTCGAATGGTAATAACAATGGTAATGGTAATAATCAGCAATTGAAGCAGAAGAATAGCAATTTGCCTCCTCGGGTGGTGGTTATTCGAACCACGCTCCATCTAACAATTACAGCAGACTTATGCCAAATACATGGGTCAGGCCAGAATACTATGTTGATTTTATAGAGAGTGTTTACGTCATATGGGATAAGACTAAAAATTCTGTGAACTTTAGGAAGCCAGCTCCTATCAGCAAACCGAGGGAAGAAATGAATAATAAATTTTGTAGGTATCATGATGATATTGGGCATGATACGAATGATTGTATTGCTCTGAAGAAAGAAATCCAATATTTGATTGAGAATGGAAAGCTCCTAACTTATGTGAAGTCACATGGGAGTGCATCGAAGAATAATGGTGCATCAACTTCGAAGGTTGCACCGCTAGGTGAGAATTTGATGATTATGGATTCACAGATTGAGTCATTCGATGCTTCTAGTGAATATGTTGAAAAGGATCCGAACATGTTGCTTCTGATGGCAATCGAGGAGCCTGTTGAGGTTGCTTCTGTGGAAAAGTGGTATGTTGGGGAATTGTGTAAGTTTTTTGAATCGTTGGCAATTTTTGGGGGCGATTGAATGACTGGAAATTCAGACAGCTCAAGGAAAAGGCATGTTGTCAACTTGACAACTCAAATTGAAGGGAGGATGTCAACACATTTGTATGGAAAGAAAGATATTCCCTTCATTTTGTTTGATGAAGATGATTTGAGAGGGACTGCAGGACCACATGAGGATGCGTGGTGATTGGAGCTGAGGTGGCTGGCGTCAAAATTCGACGTGTACTGATTGGAACTGGCAGTTCAGCTAATGTCCTTTTTAAGTCCACCTATGATAGGATGATAAACCACCTCGGATTAGTCAATCAGATCGTATGTTGGAGAATTTGAGGGTGAAGTTAGTTTGGGAAAATGATCATTCAAGAAAAAGGTCCAAGTACTCTTTGTGGTGGTGGACTGTCCCACAAGTTATAATGCTATTTTTGGAAGATCATGGCTTTTAAGAATGTACGGGGTGGTTTCAACAGTTCATCAGTGCTTTACGTACGTAGTTGGGCAGAGAGTTGGAGTGGTTCGAGGCGATCAAAATGTTGCCAGAGAATGTTATGCCACTGCGCTTCGGGTCCGAGGATCCAGTAGTGGATATTTGATGCTAGCATAGCAGTTAGAGAGGGTACCCTCGGATTCGGAAGAAAGGGTTGATGATCCGAGGGAAACCCCGGGGTCTTTAACAGTGAGTGAAGAAATAGAGGAGTTTACTTTTTCGGAAGGAAAAGTGCTTCAGATTGGAAATTTATTGACCCCTTTTCTACGTCAATAACTGCTTGAATTTTTATCTCAGAATTTGGATGTCTTCGCTTGGAAGACAGAAGATATAACAGGAGTACCTATTGAGGTAATTCGACATAGCTTGGCCATAAATCTGAAGGTCAAGACGGTGATTCAAAAAAGGAGAGTGTTTCCTCGGAAAAAGCGGAAGCAATTGTTGCAGAAGTGGATTGGTTACCTAAGGTCGGATAGACAAGGGAATCACTGTATCCTTTGTGGACAGCGAATCTGGTGGTGGTTAAAAAGAAGAATGGGAAATGGAGGATGTGTGTGGATATTACAGATTTGAATAGAGTTTGCCTTAAAGATCCATCTCTTGTTCCTCGAATAGATCAGTTGATTGATTCCACTTCAGGCAACAAAATTTTGACTTTTATGGATGCTTTCGCACGATATAATCAGATCTAAATGGATCCAAAGGATCAAGAGTGCATGAATTTTATAACTGATAGGGGCCTGCATTGTTATGAAGTGATGCCCTTCAGATTGAAGAATATTGGAGCCACTTATCAGATATTGATGAATAAATCTTTTGCTACGCAGCTCGGAAAAAATATGGAAGTATATATATTCGATATGGTAGCGAAAAGTTCAAGGGACGAAGTGCATATTGACGATCTAGATGAAGCTTTTTTGAACCTAAGAGTGATCAGGTTGAAATTAAATCCTGAAAAATGTACCTTCGGAGTTCGGTCGGGGGAAGTTTTTGGGTTTTATTATCAGTGAAAAAGGAATAGAAGCCGACCCCGAATTGTTAAAAGATTTGATAACAATGAATTCACCTCGATCAATCAAAGAAGTTCAAATTTTGACAGGAAGGTTAGCATCACTTAATCGATTCATTTCAAGATTTTTTGACAAATATTTTCCTTTCTTTCAAGTATTACGAGGACCCAACAGATTCGAATGGACGTCGGAATGCGAAGCAGCGTTCACAAACATTAAAAACATGTTGTCATCACCAGGAATTTTAATAAAGCCTCGAAATGGGGAGAAGTTATTTTTGTACATCGCGGTATCGGATTTTGCACTCAGCACAGTGTTAATTAGTGAAGATTTATGAATTCTGAAGCAGGTGTATTATGTTAGTAAAAGTTTGGTGGCAGCAGAAAATAAATATATGAAGTTGGAGAAGCTGGCTTTAGCATTGGTGATTGCTGCTAGGAAGATGCGTCCCTATTTTCAAGCTCATACTATAGAAGTCTGAACCTCATTCCCGTTAAAAATGTATTATAATGACCTGATATTTCGGGAAGGATGACTAAATGGTCAATGGAGTTAGGGGACTGCGATATTTTATTTACACCTCGAACAGCGATCAAGGCACAAGCACTAGCTGATTTTTTTATTTTTTTTGAGTTCCATTCAAGTCGATCGGATAAGGAAGAAATTAAAAAAGCTTTACTTATAGATTCGAGGTGGATTGATCGAACGGATTGAGGATCCAGTATTTCAAGGTGCAGTGCTGGGGTTCAATTGATAGCTCCGACGGGGGAAACAATGGTTCAATCGATTAAATTTGGGTTTCATGCTTCAAACAATGAAGCTGAGTACGAAGCTGCTTTTGCAGGATTGAGATTGGCAAAAATTTGTAGAGCGACTTCAGTACGTTTTGAAACGGATTCTCAGTTATTGGCAAGAAATGATCATTTGATTTTATATCTTCGGGAGCTTCGGAATTTAATGCTTCTCTTTGACAATGTGGTTGTGGAATATATCGGGCGAGGAAGTAACGTGGTGGCTAATTCTTTAGCAAATGTTGCCTACAAGGAAGAATATCCTTGGATTTTGCTACCAGAAAATCCTTCAATTGTTACTCAATTTAGCCAATGTGAAATTATAGAAGAATTTTTTATCACTGATGAAAGCCGACGTGATTGGCGATCAGATATTCTTAATTTTTGGCCCAAGGATTATTGCCAGATGATTCTCAATTGGCTAAAAAGTTAAGGGGCAAAGCCTTCAGATATATAGTTCTGGATGGAATTTTATATAAAAGGCATTAAGCAGACCATTACTACGATGTTTAGGCAAGCAAGAATCACAAGAAGTATTGTCAGAATTGCACGATGTTTAGGCAAGCTTTATTGCGTAGAGTTTTACTTGCAGGGTTTTACTGGCCTACAACCATGAATGATGCTAAGAATTTAGTCTGAGGTTGTGATATTGTCAGAGATTTGCTAATGTTATCCACAGATCAGCAGTACCGCTTATGTCTATATCTGAGGCGATATCATTTGATAGATGGGGAATTGATTTGGTGGGACCTTTGCCGATGGCCTCTAGGGGAAGGCAGATGATAATTGTGGCGGTGGATTATTTTTCGAAGTGGTCAGAAGCAGAACCACTATCAGGCACAAAAGCAAAGGATTTCATCAAATTTATTGTGAATAATATTTGTTGTCGTTTTGGGGTTCCTCGGAAAATTACAACAGATAATGGCCTTCAATTTAACAATAGAGAAATGGCTGGATTTTGTACTTCTAAAGGAATTCAGCAATGTTTTTCGACGCCTTTTCATCCTCAAGCTAATGGACAAGTGGAAGTGACAAATCGAACAATTTTAGATGGCTTGAAGAAGAATCTATCGGGGCAGCAGGAAAATGGCCAAATTATTTGCAAGATGTGCTTTGGGCTTATCGAACAACTCCAAGATAGGCTACAAAAGAGACTCGTTTTGCTTTGGCATACGGTATGGGTGCAGTTAGCCCTATTGAATCTACGATGTCATCTTTTATAATATCTCAATATTCTGAAAGATTTAATGATGAAATTCGAAGGGCAAATTTGGATTTGATTGAGGAAAAAAGGGTTCAAGCTCATTTGAATGCAATCCATTATCAAACTCTTATGAGAAGTAAATATGATTCAAAGCTGAAAAGAAGAGAATTTAAAGAATATGATAAAGTGTTGCGAAACGTTTTCTTGCACACAAAGGAAAAGAGCCTCGGAAAAATGGCTCCAAATTGGGAAGGGCCTTACACAGTTGTTTAAAGAATTAAGCTGGGGTCTTATCGTCTTTGTGATTTCGAGGGGAGGATGCTACAACATCCATGAAATATTCAGCACTTGAAGCTTTATTGGGAGTAGACATGTTTTTGTATTATGGAATTTTTGTTTTGAATGACGCACTCTTTCCTACCCTGTTGGCCCGGGGAGGTTTTAACAAGACATCATGTATATGTACATATTCAACTCTATCAATAAATTTTGTTTTTTGGCCAATGGTTGTTTACATTTATTTGGATACTATCTTAACAAATCATCAAAGATTGATCACCTTTAAGATTAGTTAATGGTAGAATATTCCGAAGTGTTTATCACACTTTTCGAAGAAATAACCATGTTTTATAACCACGTTATATTTGATATTTCAAAGTGAATGCTTAAAAGTGCACTGAGAATTTGGATGAGCTAATCAAGCTTAACAACACATTCATCTATTTTCGAAGAGGTACAATTTTTTTGAAGCACGGTATTATGATATTTATCAATTTTTATTAAGGTATTTGAGGTGGTAAGCTTATATTGTTAAGATTGTGCAATCATTTTGTTTATTAAATATTTAGCATCGAATAATATACAAGAGAATGGAAACATAGAAAAACCCTTTGTCATTTAGATCAAGTTGTTACAGTATGAATAGAGATATTTAAATCAGACAAAGACACAAAAAATAAAAGGATGAAAAGATAGTTAGTCAGAAGATTCTTCTTCGGATGACTCGTCTTCTGAAGATGATGAACTAGGAACAGGGTCGAAAGCTTCGCTTGGACGTTTTTCTTCAGGAATATCGTTCCAAAAATTTGTAAGATTGATTTTTGGATAAGCAACATGAAGTTCTCAAATAAGAAGGATGGTTGCGTCTTCTTTTCCGACGTGAATAGTTGTTTGTATATCCTTTGAAAGCTCACATTCGGCAGCAGTTACAGCAGAAGCTTTTTCTGCTTTGAAATTCTTCTTCAGTTTTTCAATTTCATCAGTCAACTCCTTGTTGTTTGCTTCGCAAAGAGTTAGAGAATTTTGAAGTATGGTGGAGTTGGATTTTTTTATATTCAATTCAGCAACATACTCGGTTTTGAGTTTCTTCATTTTTTCTTCATGAGATTTTGTCAGCAGCTCTGTATCAACCATATACTTGATTCGAAGATGATCCTTTATGCAGAGAGCACCTTTTATCAGCTCGTATCTAGCTATTTCATAACCATAAAACTGTTCGGCTACATTGTTGTGCAAAGTCTCTCTAAATTTATTTTCAGCTTCATAAGATTCCTTATAGTAAACCATATATTTGGCCAATTGTTTGAGATGGTCTTGAGAAGCTTCGATTTGAGAGGCAAGCGTTTTTGCAACAGCATCAAGACCGGAAAATGGTTGAAGAGCGATGGCAATTGTAGGATTTGGAGGAGGGATACGAAATTCCGATGTACTAGGCTTGTCAATCATATCCACAGATGTGACAGGTTTGACAGAACGAGTAACTTCTGGAAGAACTTTTTCTGGAGTAGGCCTCGTAAAATCAAGCATGTGATTTTGGATGACTTGAATAAACGGATCCTCTTCGCCAGCAAGTGTCTCTGTGTTCTCGAAGTTGATGAACATATTTGGGTTGAAGCATGTACGAGGATGATAAACAGTTGGAGAGTAGTCATCAATGAGAATCAAAATGTTCTCTTTATTAGGATTTTCTTCAGTCGAAGGGTTTGGGGGTGTTGTTGGTTTCCAGCAGCAGTGTCTTCGTCTTCATCAACCAAAGTGTGCCAAGTGATTTTCTTCTCTCTTTTTTTCTTTCCGAAGGAATCAGAAGATATATTTTTTTCTTTGATGATGGTTCTTGGACATTTCCCTCTTCGATGGGCGAAAGAGGTTGTTCTGCAACTTTGCGTTTTCGATGCTTTGGTTTCGAGGGCGTGGAAGGGTTAGCACCAAATGTGCTAACTGCCTTTTTACCTTTCTTTTCTCTGGCGATTTTTTCTTTCTTCTTTTTTGGTAGATGGTTATCCGATCTTTTTCTTTAAATCATAAACTAGTTCTCTAGCAATCAAAATGTTTTCATGGATTGATCTTTGCTTAACAAAAGCACCTTGAGTACAAAAAATAATTTTAGGTAGAATAGTTGATAATCTAGAATTTAAGAGTTTAGAAAACATCCTATTAGTAACAGAACATAAGCTAATAGGAAGATAATGAGACCAATAAGTAGGATTAGTGGTTTTAGGGATAAGATATAATCCAGTAGCAAAAATCCATTTAGGGAACTTATTAGCAGATAAGTAAGCATTAAAAGCAGTTAGCAAATCTTCTTTGATTATATGCCAACAGAATTTAAAGAATATAACATTATAACCATCTATCCCAGGGGCACTATCAGGATTCATAGAATTTAGAATATCCCAAATTTCCTCAGTAGTAGTAGCTTTCATTAAATGCAAGTTATCTTCTATAGTTACCAATTTATGAATAGAAGAGAGAAGATCATCCTGCATACACTTTTCCTCATCCTCTTTTGACTTATAGGGTTGTTTTGAATAGGCTTTTTTGTAGTAGTTTTCAGCAAAAGCTCCAATATCCTCCATATTATAGAGCCATCTATCACCATCCTTTATTCGAGTGATCATATTTTTTCTTCTCTTTTTTTTCCACATAAGAATGAAACATCTTGGTATTACTATCCCCCTCAAGTAACCAAGAGCTATAAGCCTTTTGTCTCCAAAAAGTATCTTCATTTCTAAGAGCCTGCAGATAGAAACTATTAGATTTCCTTAAGTTCTTTTCAGTATATGCATTATTATAAGTATAGTGAAGCAATTCTGCTTTTTTAACTATGTTTTCAGTTTCCTTAACTTTTGAGAAAACATTCCCAAAACAATTTGTGTTCCAAATTTTTAGACACCCTTTAAGTCTCTTTAGTTTAAACCAAAAAACTTCATTAGGGTAACCTCTAATTTCCAGAGTCCAGTTCTTTTTAACCACCTCAAGAAAAGTATGGTCATTAATCCACATATTCATGAATTTGAAGTTTTTGTAATTGGAGTTATAAATATTTGAGTTTTCAAATTTATCAGTAATTTGAATAGGAGCATGGTCAGAATACGTTCTGACCATGTGAATAATCTGAGTAGAAATGAACATAGTTGTCCAATTAGTATTGAATAAGGCTCTGTCGAGGCGCTTCCACTTTAAGCCTATGTTCCATGTAAATTTAGGCCCAAGGAAACCTGCATCCTCCAATTGACACTCAATAATTAATTGCATATACAAAATCATCAGTACTATTCTGGTCCATATTATTGCAGCCTATTTGCTTCTCATAAGTCCTTATAACATTAAAATCTCCCACTACAAGCCAACTACAATTAGTCCTAGGAATCAACTTTAATCGATTCCAAAGATCTAACCTAAGCAACCTGCCACACTTAGCATAAACAATAGTTAAGTGAAAAACAGAATTGTCAACAGTAGTAACATTAAGATTAAGACATTGATCATGGTTAACAGTGATGTTAATACTTAGATCATCCACCCAAAAAACCCAAATTTTATTAGAAGTATTAAAAGAATAACTAGAGAAACCAAGTAAAGAAGCAATGTTTGATATATTTTCAGAGTTAGACATAGGCTCCTGTATAGCCAGAATACTAATCTTTTTATTGAAAATTAAAGCTTTCAATCTTCTAATAGTTGGCTTGTTATTGATACCCTGAAGGTTCCAGTTAAATTTTTTTATCATTATCAGATAAAGATTTAAGTCTTCTGTTTGTCCCTCCATATTTGAGAGTTTTCATAATCTTGTTGCTTGGTTTCTTTATTTTCTTTACAGATTTCAACTTCTTTCTCAGGATAGTACTGAACTCTTGAGCAATGGGGGACTGAGCACTGTTTTGTGGAGATTGTTGAAGGCTCCCAATACTGCTTTGAAAGGGAGAGTTGAAGTCAGATATGTTGTTACCATCCTCCTGAAGTACTTTGGAGCCACATTTAACTTGTAGTTGTTGTATAGCTTCTATTATTTCTGCATTTTCGGGGATGCTAACACAAAAATTTGTATTAACATTATTATTATTATTATTAACAGGTACTTGTTGATATCCTAATTCAATTTTGTCTTACGATTTCTTTTCTTCTTCTATTCTTGGAACAACTATAGATTTTAAAGCAGGAGCAAACTCAGAATTGGAACTAACAACCTCATTTTGAACTCCCAAATCCGAATCACCACAATCATTCTTTTTAATACTTTGACCCTTTACATCTTCTTTCCCATTTCTTGTTTGCAAAACATCACCATGAGCCGGTATTTTAACTCTTTTCTTGCACTCTTCAGGTTTGTGACCCAAATGAAAGCAACTATCACAGTAAGAAGGCAGATTTCTATGACTAACATTAATCCAACATCCTTCATTTAATCCAAAACCAACCCAAATACGATTGTGAATTTGAACTGATAAATTTATTTCGATCAAAGCATAAACTGCATTTTTAGCTACGTTTTCTTTTGACACTTCTAGCTTGTAAATTCTTCCAATAGAGGAAGCCACTTCACGCATCAGGCCTTCATTATACATATATTCTGGAATTTTGTCGAATCTAGTCCAGACCAGAACTGAAGGGTTCTCATACTTTGGGTGAAAGTCAAGTGACCACCATAAAATCCTCATCGTATAAATTCCAACCTTCCAGACATATACCTAGACCACATCTTGCAGATATCTTCACTCAGATCAAACTCCATGAAGATATGATGTGAGTCTCAATTAGATACTTTGAATGAACCCTTAAACTTTAAAGATTTCAATAATGCTTCAAAAACAGGTTTCTTTGGTAATCCCAGGGAGCATTTTCCGATTAGGGTAGTCTTAGCATTCAAGAACAGAGACTCTTTAATTTTTTTGGAGAACTGAACCGAAATATAGTTCGATCTTCTTTCGATTCTCTCTGGTTTGAAATCTAAGTCTTTTTTGTTTCCCGTTTGATCTTTAAAACAGATCGGCAAAAGAATTCATATCAACTGTCTTTCTCTGTTTTTTATTTTGGAACAGAGGAGGAAATTCATCTTCAAATATTCATTAGTTCTCATCTCTATAATAGAGATATTCAGAAACTACAATAGAATTGACAAAGAAAGACCCGTCTACCGGAGGCTACTTTACTGGAGAAAACATCAGGCGGAGGAGGAGAGAGGCTGGATCCTAATATTATAAGCTCCTCTTATCATAAGACTTGAACCGTAGATGTATTCAACCTTAAGATATCCGATTTTAGGGTTGTTATCTATCCGTAGATGTATTCAACCTTAAGATATCCGATTTTAGGGTTGTTATCTATCCGAATTTTGACGGCATTGTAATGGATTATTAAGTTTATTGGTTCGAACCGGACCGTATAACTAAATTTTAGTTATTGTTTTTGGAGCTGGAGCTCGGATATTTAAATTTTTGTTTGGTCTACTTCCTATTCAATTCAATTCTATTCTGATTCGGTCCTACTTCAATTCAGCTTGGTTCAGTATACTCTGTTTCAGTCCAGCCGAGGTTCAGTCTACTCCATTTAGGTTTGGTTTTAATTTGGTAAGGTTTCGGTTTATTATTAAAAAAAATTAAATTTAATTATAATTTAATTTTTAAAATTTTCATTTAAATAAAAAAAAATTAACCCCAAGAATAGTATTTTTATTGATCATAAACCAAAGATTACAATTGTCAATGCCAATTATGAGTAAGATACTCAATTTTACAGATTTAATGAATATATTTGATAGAGTAACACATGTGTGAGTTACTCCTACATATTTATACTCATTACATTTTCCTAACAAGCCTTTCTACAATCTTCCCTTGCTGCCTTTCTCTTCCCATCTCATCATCCTTTGTATTCCATCTTAAGAAGCTTCTCACCCCCTTGCTGTCTTATGTAATGTACTATCATCTAAATCTTGTCCTGCAAAACCAAGATCAAGAATGGTCAAGTCTTACGACTTGCCAACAAGTTAGTCAAAAAATCGAAAGTATCCTAAGTTTAAAGATTCTAACAAAGTAATTGCAGTTAGCTCATTCAAAGAATGGGGCGATTCTACTATAAATCTAGACTGAGTTTTTAATGCATGCTTAGCTATCCAATCCGCAGCAGCATTCTGCTCTCTATGAACATGCTTTAAATTCATTTGCGGCTTAATAAATGATCTACAATATTTCAGAATCTTGTCTAAGTACCATGGATATTTTCCAGTTGCAATCATATTAAATATACTAAGACAGTCTGTTTCAATATCAATACAAGTTTTATTATTATCCTTACAATACATAAGACCATTTACTAAAGCAATAATTTCAGTCATTTCAGCAGAACATTTGCCTATTAAGTCACCCTTAGCAACTATAGTAGAACCTGAGCTATTCCTAATGATGTAACCATAACTAGAATCACCATTTATCAAAGAAGAGCCATCAACATTCAATTTCAATCTATTATTTACAGGCAGAGACCAAACAACGTACTGGCTTGTTTTTGAATTATCAGCATGATTAAAGCATCTTAACTCTTTGGCTATATGCAAGTCCCTAGACCAGTGCTTTCTGGTTAAATATCTACCAAAATCTAGTGTTGATAACATGAACAGAATGTGATTGATTATTCTTTTAGGTGAATGAACATTATCATTATGTTTACAGTTATTCCTGCTATACCAAATAGAGTACACAATTAATGAAGGTAAAATTGTTCTAATCTGAGTTTTTTTTTGCTGTAGACCTAACCCAAAGATTGATAATATTATTAATTGTCATATATCTACCAATATTAATCCTAAACATCTCGGAGAAATAAGACCAAATAAGCCAAGCAGGTTCACAAGACACAAATACATGATTCAATGATTCAACATCTTGACATCTATAACACTTAGAAGCTAAACTAAAACCAAGTTGCTGCAATTTAATGTCTACACCTAATAAGTTATTCAACACTCTCCAAAGAACAAAAGAACATTTTTTTGGTGAAACTTTATTCCAGATTTTATCTTTTACTTGAGATATTTCATTCTTTGTTCTTATTTGATTGACTGTTCTTTTTAGGTTAAACATTCCATCAACAGACAGTTTCCATACTATAGAATCAGATGAGAGAGCATCAATCTTAACTCTACTAATTTCATGCACATAAACAGAAGGCAACATACATGACAGTTTATCAATGTTCCATGAATTATCAATCCAATATTCATTTATTTTTTCATGTGTATAATGTCTAGCATTTAAGGCTGTCAGAGTTATTAAAGGTCTATTACTATACCAATGATCTAACCAGAAATCCAAATTACCCTCTCCTACATTCCAACCTATATGTTCCTCAACTTTATCCCTAACTTCTACCATTCTTTTCCAAATTTTAGAATCTGACTTGCTAAGAATAGACTGTAAAGGATGAATATTAAGGCAATACTTTGAATGCATCATGCTTGACCACATTTTTTTATTCTCTCCAAAGTTAAACCATAACTTAAACGAATAAGCAGATTGTATATCTTTTATGTTCCTGATATTTAAACCATTTTCATTGTATGGTTTACATAATTTCTCCCAACTAGACCAGATCATGTGTTTATCAGTTTCACTAGACCCCCATAAGAACTTATTTAACATCTTTTCAATCCTAGCAATTATCCTAGAAGGTAATTTAACAGCTTGCAAATAGTATATAGGATATGTCATTAAAACAGAGTTTATCAATGTTATTTTACCCCCAAATGATATATGTTTAGAGTTCCAATCAGAAATTTTGCAACTAATCTTATCAATCAGTTTCTCAAAATGAACAGAATAATTATTTGAATGAATTGGAATTCCTAAGTAAGTAAAAGGAAGTTTTTCATTCTTGAATCCTAACAAGTTTTCTAAGGCTGTTAAACTTAATCTATTCATTCTTAAAGATGTAATAAAGGAAGTTTTCTGCCTATTAATTTGCTGACCAGAAAGTAACTGATAAATGTCTAAAAATCTAATTAACTTCTTGATACTTCTTTGTGAACCATTTACAAACAAAATTATATCATCAGCATAAGCAAGACAATTAACTTTAATTAAGCTTTTCATATTATAAGACATATAGATATGCTGGTTAACTAGTTTATTAATGCCCCTAATTAAACATTCTTCTGCTATAATGAAAAGACAGGGGGACAGTGGGTCTCCCTGCCTAAGACCATTGACAGATTTAAAAAAAACCATATGCACAACCATTAACTAAAACAGAATACCACACATTTTCAATACACTTCTTAATCAATGAAATTACTTTATCACTAAAACCAAAAGAAAACATGACATCATAGATAAACTTAAAGTCTAAATTATCAAAAGCTTTCGACATATCCAGATTTATAATTACATTATGACCTCTAGTTTTTCTATGTAATTCCTTAACTAGCTCCTAGGTAATTAGAATATTCTCCTGAATAGTTCTATGTTCCACATAAGCACCTTGTTCCCTAGATATTATATTAGGTAAAATCTTAGCTATCCTAAAGTTTATTAGTTTAGAAATAATAATGTTCAAAACACAACATAAACTTATAGGCCTATATTGCATCCAGGTTTTAGGAGCTTTGGTTTTAGGAATTAAACATATCAAAGTTGCAAACAGTCCTTTTGGCAATATAACATCTAAGAAAAAATCCTTCACTGCTTTCAATAAGTCATCTTTAATTATGGTCCAACAATCAAGATAAAACCTGGAGTTGAATCCATCAACTCCAGAAGCACTGTCCAAGTTTAAACTTCTAACTACATCATGCAATTCATCTAAAGTTGGCAGTCTTAAAATGCTATCATTATCTATATCAGATATTATCCTAGGAATAATATTCCTAACAGTATCTATGTCATTTATAATTTGAGTCTTATTCAGCAGACTAGAGAAGTAATTCACAGCAGAAGAACCAACTAAACTATCATTTTCAATCCAACTGTTATTCTCCTGAATTCCCTTTATCACATTTTTAGCCCTTCTTTTCTTAACATAATTATGGAACATTTTAGAGTTGTTATCACCATCTATAATCCAATTAGAGTAACTCTTTTGTTTCCAATAAATTTCCTCTCTCTCCAACAACATTGCATATATTTCATTTAGACTGTCTAACTTAGCTCTATTAACTGGGCTATCCTCCTCTTCTAATCTTAATTCAGCTACTTTTATATCCTCTTCTGTTTTACTTAAACAATCAAATATGTTTCCAAACTTTTCCTTATTCCAGATTATTAGGTGCTTCTTAAGTCTCTTAAGTTTTGACCAAAAACTAAATATATTAGAAGAATCCCTAATTTCCCTAGACCAATTATTCTCAACAGTTTTAAAGAAGTCCTCATGTTTAATCCACATATTCTGATACCTAAATGATGGCTTTTTATAAGAAGAGTTAGTTGAAACTGTAACTAATAAAGGTGAATGATCTGAATATATTCTAGCTAAGTGATTTACCTTAGTTACATTAAAGTTTTCTCTCCATTTATCATTATGCAAAGCCCTATCTAATCTTTTCCACTTATGATTATTAGTCCAAGTAAAATTAGAACCAATATATCCTGGATCTTCAAGCTTACAATCTAATATCATCAAATTAAATTCATATATACCTCTAGAACACCTAGAACTACAAGCCAACTGTTCACTTGTGTTGGAGACAGTATTAAAATCCCCAACGACAAGCCAAGGAAAATTAGTAATTGAAATATTCCTTAATTGATCCCATAACAACAATCTATGAGCCCTATTACACTTAGCATACACAACAGTGATTACAGCTACAGATTTAGATGCAGAATGACATACCATAGAGTTTAACAGTTGCTCAGAATTATTTAATACATTCATATCATAACCCTTCCTCCAAAACAACCATATCTTATTATTTATGTTTGCAAAATGTGAATCAAAGCCAAGTTTTAAGGAGATAGAAACAATCTTATCTGCTGATATCATAGGATCCTGAAGAGCTACAATATCAACAGCAAATTTCTTAGTCAGATTCTTTAACCTTCTCAAAGTTTTATGATTTCCAATTCCCCTTAAATTCCAATTAATCAATACTGTCATTTTAAACTTTTAAAGGAGGATCCTAAAGACCTTTTAAAGCTCCCAGTTCTAGTTGTCATTCTATTTCTAGCAGACCTTCTTACACTAACATTCAATGATTCTTTTAACAATTTTCTTTGTTTAGGTGAATTAGGCTCACTTAAAGTAGGTCTATTTATAGCTATCTGATCTTCTATAACATCTTCTACATTATCTATCTCTTCATCAGACAAAGGCTTAAAAGGATTACTTAGCTTTATATTTTCTATTTCATTAATTATGTCTTCATTAGTTACTACCACAGAATCATCCAAGTGATTAGGAAAATCATTCAATGACAAAGTATCAGAAACAACATGCGTACACAATAATGCATTATTATTATCTTTTACAACATAGTTATCAGTATGCCTAACAGACCTATTATCATTGAAGTGTTCTACTGCAGCAATACTATCATCATGCATATTGCAATCATTCAATGTCAAAGCATCAATTACATGATTATAAGGCAATGAAATGTTATTATCTTTAACAGCACCATTGTTATCAACATTTCTAACAGACTCTTTAGCCTTTAAACCAACATGTATAAATGCAGATACACTGTCATCTTTCCTAATCATCTCATCACATGTATTACAATCATTCAATGGCAAAGTATCAATTTTAGAAACATCATGCTCAAATGACAGACAACTGTTATCAATAAATCTAACAGATTCCTTAGTATTAAAAGCAGAACGTTTAACAGCACTTTCATCTATATTAATACTAGCATCATTTATATTACAGTCATTCAAAGACAAAGTATCAATTACATGCTTACATGCCAAAGTAATGCTATTATCTCTAACAGACTCTTTATCCTTATTGCTACATGCTTTCCCTATCCTATCACATACAAGCTTCTCACTATCATGCAAAATAATAATCTCATTACTACATGCTTTACCTAACTGCACAACTTGATTATCTTTATCATTCATATTTGCAGATGTTACACTCGGTTTATTAACAGACAATCCATTATCAGAAAAAATTTTATCATTGCAATCTACATTCTCATACAATTGCTTAGAAATAATCACATCATGTTGACAAGAATCTGCAATTCTAATGTTATTAACTGCTTTAACAGATGCACTTAACTGTCAAATTCCATTACCATTAACACTAGTTCTCTCATTAATTTTTCCAGAACACTCATCCATATTAGATTGTTTACCAATATTATCTTTGCTAATTTTAGTTTTAGGCACCCAGATATTACCATTCTTTCTATCCTTATTACCCTCAATCTTTTTCAAATTCTGAGATTTCTTAAACTCTAAGTCATCTGATTTACAAACACTATCCTTATGACCTAAATGTCTACATTTCTTACAATAGGCAGGCTTATCTTTATAGCTAACATCTTGCCAAAAACCTTCCTTATCACCAAAACTAACCCATATTCTATTAGGAAGGATACTAGAGACATCTAAAATGGTCCAGACTTCACAACAGTTATAACTAGCCCTATTTTTATTAGGCAACCAAGACTTTAAAGGTACACCAACAGCCTTAGCTAGACTTTCTATAGTATCTCTATTATACATGAATTCAGGCAATTTAGGGAATGATACCCAAACGGGAGTCAGCGGAGACTCACGTTTGGGGTTAAAATCGGGGCTCCATTTTAAAATCCTAAACATAAACTGACCTATAGACCTGAAATTGTACTTCCAAAAAATTTTAACATCTAACATATTATCAAACTCTACAAATACGTGCCTAAAGTCCCATTTATACAAACTGTAATTACCTATAAGTTTTAACGACGCTAAATACGATCTGAATTCTAAAGCAGTAGGACATCCATACGAAAATTTAGCAATTAATGTAAATCTAGATAAAGAGTTTAGAGAGAACTTATCTTTTTCGCAAAATTTCACAAATGTATAACCTTCTTCCGTGCCAATTTCTACTCCGTCGTGGATGAACCCTTCAATCGAGACAGCAGCTGGTTGTGTCGCCTCCTTTCCCATCTTTAACACCTCTGCATAGGATCTTGAAGGTTTTTGTATCAGCTGATTGCATGCCTTATCCATCTCTCCGCCTTTTATAGGTTCTTTTGGAGACTCATTTCTTTCGAAAGTTGGATTTTCAAAGAAATGAGCCTCTGAGATGTTGAGAATATCCGAAGTTTGCATAAATGATTTAACTCGATTTCTGAAGTTTAAATTTAGGGAAGAAAGACTCTAAGACAAGACTAAACTTTCTGTTCTTCACGATGAAGAACAGAATCTAAATTTGCATGAATGATTTTGGACTAGATCCAGAAACGAGAATGAATGAAACAAAGGTTGTGGCTAATTGACAGAGACGATCTAGAGTTTAGATCTGAATGGAATCGAAGAAAGCTTCAGAAAAGAGAGATTCGCAGATCTAGGGTTTTGAAAAGAGGAACGAACAAAGGAGAGACACAAGACTGAAAGGCTGTGAAATGATCTCACTAGGGTTAGGCAGATTTATGGTGAAAAGGCTTCACCGATTGTCATCGAGCTTAGGCCCATGGCCTGATTTTCAAGAAGTGAGAATAGGTTCTTGGAGGCCTATTCTTCCTCTACTCATTGGTCTTATCAAATCGTCCCCCCTTTTTCATTTAAATAAAACATATAAAAATTAGAGTGCAAAAGTTATTCTTTAGTTTTTAATCTGTCCTTAAATATTAATTTTGATTATAATATAATGTATAAAAAAGAAATTAAACAAATCAGTTCCGATGATTTTACCGATTCGATTCGGTATCGATTCTATTTATCCGTTTATCGGTTTTATTAGTACGGTTTTATTTCAATAAACGGTTTTATTAGTACGGTTTCATTTCGATTCATTATCGATTTTGGTTTTCGAAATAAAATCGTTTATCGGTTTTATTAGTACGGTTTCATTTCGATTCATTATCGGTTTTGGTTTTCGAAATAAAATCGCAAATCCAACCGTGAAGGTTCGGTTCCGAAAATCCAACCGTGAAGTTCAGTCCAGTTCTTACCGATTCGATTTCGGATTCCGGTTCTAACCATTAACAGCCCCCTCCTCTATGTTTCACAAAGAGTAGCTAAAAGATCATAAATAAAACCATTCGCCAGGTGTACCCACTGATATTTACATTACATGAAGCAAACAATTAAAAAAAAATCGGCTTGAACTAGAACCTCGTGTAAAACAGCCTATTGATTCTCAAAAGCAATTGAACGATATATATCCTCAGCCTACTGATTCTCAAAAGCAATTGAACCATATATATCCAGAAAACTCCAAACAAATTTGTAGCTACTGATGATATTATAGAGAGAAGTTAGAGGTGAAAAAGCAAGAAACACTATAACCTCAATGAAGTCCAATAGGAGTGCATTACCGAACTAGATAACCTCATTCTATACTAGGAAACGAAACACTAAGTATGGTAATAGAAGATTATAAAGAACCCAATCGTAATATGAACATTTCTATATCATAACAGTGTCCCACAAGTCGAGATCCAACAATTATAGAACGAGTATGTGCTAATTCAATACCGAAACAAGGAAACAACAACAACAATTGACAGTATACAAAGTCATATAGACAATCTCTTAGTTTTGAACTACTAACTATACATTCCTGTCATTTTACCAAACCTAGCGATTCAAGACCTCAACCATTGACTTACCTATCTGGTTGATATATTGTCCCTTCTGCAGAGTTAGCTTTAGCTGTGCAACGCCTAATTTCTTCCACTTCTCCTTCATGCCCGCCTTTTTGGATTCATCCATCAAACCCCACGCCATTTTAGAGTCATGTTCATCAAAACCTAGAGAAGCCAAGTAAGTAGCCACGCCAGCGATAATTGAAGAGCTACCACCGCTACCACCTTTCTTTGTTGAATTTGCATTCGGACTCTTCTTTACCACTCCATTACTCTTGATACAAGATTTAAGAACGCCTTTTATTCCCCATATTTTCTTGGACAGATCGTAAATTTCCCGTTCATGAGGGTCGGCGGCGAAGGCTTTCTCCCTCTCACTCTGAGTTTTTTTCTTATTAGTATCATACTTCCCTTGGAATCTCTTCACTTTATTTATAAGCTGAGTCTTGCTAGCATTGAAACTAATAGATTTCACGATGAAAGCATAGAAACTGTCCATATCATCGTAAGGGTGCTTACCTTTCTTGGTTACGTACTTCGTAAATCCTTCCAGCACTACGATTTCATCTTCGTCAAACCAGATACGCCGATTAAATTTCCTGCCTGATCGCACCGAACCACTCTTTTTAGCTTTCTTAGCATCTTTAGGCTTCAAATCAGAATCCGCCTTGCGCTTTGTCTTCGTAGGTTTCGGATCCGAAACACTATCGGATTCTTTGTCGGATTCTGAACCCGAAGCGTTCGATTTACCAGATTTGGATTCACCCGACTCAGATTCACCCGATTCGGTCTCTCCGTCAGAAGCAGTTTTCTTAGAAGAGCTATTTCCACCGTCTGATTCACCGGTTCCTTCCTTACTGGTGCCTTCTTTACTGGTTCCTTCCTTACTGGTGCCTTCTTTACTGGTTCCTTCCTTACTGGTTCCTTCGTCGCCGGAATCTTTTTGCTCGGCCTCTACTTTTTGCTCGGCCTCTTCACTGGATGAAGAATTTGCGTTCTTGGTTCGTGGCATTGTTGATTCAAGAAAGAAAAACAAGAATGGAAAAGAATTAGGGTTGTGATAGTGATCAAGAAAGGGTTTTACAGCGATTTAATGAGAATTGAAAAGTTGTTAGGGTCTTATAGAGGCATCATCATATAAATTGTAAGGGCTCTCGTTACCATTAGATTCAAAATTTAAAACAATTAATCTAACATCCCAAAATAATTATATTATTAACTAAACCTGGCCCTCGTTACAGTTAGATCAAGAATTAAAAAAATTAATTTAACATTCCAAAATAATTATGTTATATACTAAAGGTGGATCTCGTCGTAATTAGATTAAAAGTTAAAAAGAAAATAAACTAACATTTAATCATATTATTAATAGTGTATTTACTAATGGTGCTGTTTTTTGCTATTTCCATCTCAACAAGGGTTTGAGACAAGGAGATCTTTTATCTCCAAGTCTCTTTATCCTTGTTGAGGAAGTTTTTATCGTAGGGTTATATATCTATAAATGGAAAACAATAAGATGTTATATGTTATTAGAACTAACCTGCTTATTCCCTATTTATTCCCTGTAGATAATATTTTTATTTTTTCCTGTTAAGCAAGCATTTGGAATAGATATCAGTTAATTTCGGGTCAAGTGATTAACAAAGAAAAAACAAGACTTATTACCTCTCACACAATGGCTTCCGCTAGAAGTAACAGTTTAAAGATCAAAACTGGTTACTTTATAGACAATCTCCATGCTTCTTACTTGGGGAGCACGCTCTGCAACAATAACAAATGTGTCAATTTTAAACCTCTTCTGGATAAGGTCAGAGATAAAATTAACATTTGGGATTCTAAGTTTCTCTCCTTTGGAGGGAGATTGACTCTTATTACATCTGTTCTTTTACCTATATCTTACTACTGGATGCAGAACAGTAGGCTTCCTAATTCTATTATTAGTATTTTGGAGTCTACTTTTAACAGGTTTTTATGGAGATCTAAATTCAATGATAGGGCTCTTCATTGGTCCTCTTGGAGTTATGTCTGCAAGCCTTTTGAGGAAGGTGGCTTGAACATCAATGCTTTAAATGATATCCAAGCTGCTTTCTCTCAAAAGCTTTGGTTTATTTTCAGCAAAAATGTCTTGTCTCTCGTCTAAGATGTTACATAATATTTATTTTTCTAACTCTCATCCTATTAAAGCTAAGTGTAAAAGCACAGATTCTATAACCTGGAAAAGACTTACTGAAATAAGACACCTTGCTGATTTTAACATAAGTTGGCTGTTGGGAAAGAGTATTGTCGACTTCTGGCTCGATAAATGGCACGATGGGACTCCTTTTGATTCAAATAGTTGTTACATTGAAGCTCATGTGAAGACCTTTTGGAAGGACAACTCGTGGGATTACCACTAATAATATTTTAAGGCGTAGACATTTAGTAATTGTGTCTAAGTGTCAATTATGTAACAGTTCCGAAGAGAAAAATCATCTCTTTGTGAACTGTTGCTATTCCTGGCAGATTTGGAACTATTTCAGTTCCATTTTTAACGTTAGAATCGGGCGTTACATGATTGTCACTCATATCATTAGAGTGTGGTTCTGGCACTCTAACAATAACACTTCTATATCACTCACTTAGTGCCTCAAATAATTTATTGGTAGAAACTCTACCAAATTTAAGGGCTATCATGATTCTGTTCAAATTACTATAGATAAGATCATAAAGGTTATTAGAGGTATTGACTACTCTAACTTTCTGACTAGTAAACACTGGTCAAATTCCTTTAATACATGAATCAGTTTATGATGTCAGTCGATTGAGTCCAATAAGAAAAATGTAACTTACTTCAAATAGAGGCCCCTTGAGAGTGATTGGCACAAGCTGAATGTAGACGGAGCTTGCTCGCACACCGGTGAAGCGACTGGAGGCGTCATTGTTAGAAACAGTGAGGGGGACATCGTTGCTGGGTCTGGCTTTAGATTTGGAAGGATGAACCTGCTGCTTGCTGAAACTCGGGCCCTTATGGAAGGTCTTCTGATTTGCTACAAAAGAGGTTGGGTGAATGTTGATGTCGAAACCGATAGTTTTCTGCTCGTCAACATGATATGGAAAGGGGCTGAAAACTGTCATTATGTGCCTCTCATCGACATTTGCAGAAACCTCCTCCACTCTAGGATGTCGTTTAAGCATATTTCGCGTATACAGAACCAAGCATCGGAGTGGATAACGAAGTGGATATTTCCTATAATGAGTCTCAGGAATTCATCCATAATTCTGCTCCTAACGAACTGCTATCGATCGTATTTCTTGAAGGACCTTGTTTGGGTTATATCGATATCAATTGACTGCATGCAGTCGATTGGCTGCCTTCCCTCCGATTTAGGGTTTAATTGGGGCTTTGTTGTTGGCTTCTCTTTAATATGCTCCGTTGAAAGGTTTGGTGCTTCATGAAGCAAAATTTTGTGATCTTGCAGGTTGATCGTCCGTGCATGTTGTGATACATGAATTGGATCACTGCTTTTTTCAAAGGCATGTAAATTTCTTGGAGAAAGTCACTCCCTGATTTTCAGAAAGCTAATTCCTCCAAGAAACCTACATACCTATGTTTTCAAGCTATTGGATCTAGTTGCTCTTAATTTCTTCAAGCTGGTGAGGATGAGTTTCAGCTCAAAAGGAACTTGATTTTTGAAGTTTTGGTGTTTCTTTCATGATGTTTTAGTGATGAATTTTGAAGTTATGAGTGTTTGTGCGTTTGAGGGTGTTTTAATTTGTTAGGCCTAACTTCCTTAAGGCCTTGGGCATAGTCATGAAACGAATTGTTTCAATTTAGTGTATCTTTTGAAATTATTAAATAAAAGTTCGCGATTGTTTAAAAAAATAATGTATATAATTCTTTTTATTTTCTAATATTTGTATTTTTAGAAAGGAAAAAAATTGTTTCATATTATATTTTGTTCTCATCTTCTAACGGACTATTGATTACATAAACTTTTCAGCCAACAAAGTAGTTAGTTTTCTCTCCAATATTAGGTTGGGATCGTTTTAGAAAATTGGAAATCAGACCGATAAAAATGGAGGGTGAATCCGACCATAACCTATCCAGGTTATAATATAAGGATATAATCATCTTTTCAATGGGTAGCCAAGTTGGTCGACTCTACGTGCATACGTTTTCCTGGTTTAACATGTAACATTGTATGATTTTTCTATTGGTGTTGATTTGCAGACTATTACGCCAAACTGAGGATTTATTCTGTGCGCACTCATTACACTCTAAGTAACGGCTGCGTGTTCCATCCGAAAAAAAATATAATCATTTATATCAATATATTTATTTATAAATAAATATATTTTAATCGTTATATATAAATATGTATAGACACGGTAGAAAAACCTCACTTGAAAAAGAGTATTCTAATTAATTCTTTTATGATGTTTTTTTTCTCATAGTATATTTTCAATTAAAAAAATAAAAAATAAAAAATTTGTCGTCTTCAAATCTAAATCTAGTTTTTATATTTTCTTTTAAAATTTATTATTTTATCATTGCTGATTTTTGTGGTTTTCTTTAGTTTCACTATAAAAAATTATAAATCATTAAAAACGGATTAGTAAAATACATAACCAAACCGATAAAATCGATTCAAAATTGAATTAATTTTATAAACTTAATTATTATTTTTATGATAGTATATATATATATATATAATTATTGATAGTTAAACAAATATACTAAACTTTTATTGTTTTAGTGTGAGATATCAAATATCAATACAAATCCATGCCCAAACATATTTTCTTTTTAAAAACCGAATATCATATATTTTTATTTACGATTTAATTATTGTTACTAATTATCATTTAATATTTAAATTTTTTATTGTTTCAAATATTTTTATTAAATTTTATTGGACATAAAATTTTATTCATTTTTTTAGTTTTGTTTAATTCTAAATCATTAATTTTGAATCCTGAATATAAGTCGATTTTTTGGTGAATGTTTTTTGTCATTTTTAGATCAAGTCATATGTATAGGTTTCGTGAGACGCAAATCATTACATGAGATCGAACTTGTAAAAAAAAAATTAAATCACGAATTAGTATAAAGGTCTCGAGAATCGCATAATCCCATCAAACCTTGAGAAACGTGAATCATGAATAGTTCAAGAATGTAAATATGAATTCCTAATTCTAATGTAATTTCAATTTTGTAGATTGTGAATCGTAAAATATTATTTCATTAAAGTGTGAATCGTAAATAATGTTTTGTACAAAATTTGAATCTAATTACTACATCTTATTTTCTAATAAAGGTACCTCATGCCTAGCTTTCGTTGGTAAGTATAAAGATTTTGAAGGTATTATAATGTTTATTTTAAAAAAATATGACCACTTGGTTAGAGGGATTTTAAGTTAAGCTGTTGTTACGGTGAACTGAAGGATTATTTCTTGAATAGTAATGACAATTTTGTAGGTATTATATTAATCTTTGATGTTTGAGGTTATCCAACTATTACGATTAACATTGTAATCGACGATATTGATCGAGAATTTCAATTGAGAAAATTATATTAGTTTATTTGAAACCTCAAATGATAATTTAATTACTAAGAAAAGTATTTTATTTATCCATAAGAAAAAACAGTTTAGTGTAATTAGTTGGATTGAAAGAATTACAAGTGTTGACGAAGATTATTAATAATGATCGTCCGCTTTAAGATTAGTTTTATGTCGTTATGATTTAGATCATGGTTTTTATTTTAAATACATGCATAATAACATGGAAAAAAAATATTACTGCGAGAATAAAGTCTCATAGAGACTTTTTTAACCATTCTCTTGTTGTCCTTTGGTATCTAAATTTTTTACTATAAATATTTATTACCCCCTCTAGTTCTAAGTTTAGAATCTTTTACTTCTGTTTATCCTTGAGCCAAAAACGCATGTTCTAGAGAGAGAAAATATTATCTTTCATCCTAAATTCTTTCCTTGTTTTTACATGCCTGAAGACTTTATCAATCTTGAAAAATATAAGCTTTGGAGGTGGTTCAATATCTTAAACCAAGATGTTGCTCGTGGAACTTCCGGTAGAAGAGGGAACCCACTCCTGAAGACATCTTTGAAGCAAACTTTCGTGATAACTGGTTCCTTATCCGCGAACGCACCTCCCTTATTGCTCAGCCCCCCGGTCAAGCTTGTTCGAGGATTAACAAGGTTGATCTTGCGTCATCTAAATCTGCTTACAAATCTTCTTCCTTCTTAACGATGGGTTATGAAAAGAAAAAGCCTTCTAGAGTAAATGCAGGAGAACGTGTTAAGAGGAAAAGGTCTCCCGATCCACCTATAAAGTCTATTCGGGTAAAAATTACATCTTCTATTGCAACCCCTCAAGTAACTATGAAGAGGTCCCCCCCCCCCAAACGACTTTTGAGGTTAGTCCCCGGAAATCGTCTACAAGGGGTGTTCGCCTGGAACAGGTTTTGAAATCTATTCCTGAAATCCAAGAGAAGGCTTTGATTGATAAATCGGACACTAATCAGGGACATAATGATGTAGTTGTAGTTGAGGCACAGCCCTTACAAGCTTTACCCGCAGTGATTCCTCCTGGTGGATCATATGTTCCAAGTCAGGGTGTATCTTCTCCTCCCCCCGGAAATTACCACTGACCCATCCCCCTTGGAGATGAGAAATTTCATCGGTAAAGAATGACAAGAAGAAGAAGAAACATGCCACAAATCTGCCTTCGAACATAGAAGATGTTTTAGGTGATAACCTTTGCAGGATCGAAACCAAGCATCTACTCGCCCTTTATAAAGTGAAGTACAAATATTTCCATCCGACCATGGAGATAAAGCTTAGGGACCGATGGGTGATCCTCGAAAACATAACCATTTGGTTTCCCACCGTTGGAGAGACTCCGCTATCCGTTTGCGATCATGAATTGATTATTTACACCGAACTCATGGATTGGGTCCTTCGTCTACCTATTGATCCTGCTCTAGTACAATACTTTAACCATATCGGACTCTGCCCCTCTCAGGCTGGCGCTAACATGTGGTACACACTCATGGCTTGTATCATGACCTTTAGGCTTTCTGAGATATCATTTTCCATGGAGCAGCTCATCTGCATTTTAGGTGTGGATAAGAACTCTCATTACTTTTTTTATTATATTGGTTTTGCAAGGAAATGCAATGTAATCAAAGAATTTTTAGAGGCCGATAAAAACTGGAAGCAGCAATTCATTTTTATCTCCAGGCTATGGGAAGCTAGCTTTGAGAATTCCGTCGACCTTCCCCATTGGTTGACTTTGAAGTGGTCTGGACAAGGTATGTATCCTCATATCCTATTCTGTTTTATTAATTAAAATCGGGTAATCTTATGGTGTTTCTTTTAAACATCTATGAAGGGAATTGCCAAACCCTTTAAAAGCTATGCGAAAACTGCCAAGAAAATATTTGAGAAGTTAAGCATCTAGGCGGGTGAGCATTGGGAACATAAATTCCACCAAATTTTCCTGCCAATGAACTTTTTAAGAAGCAATCTTTGGAGATATGACCTTGGAAAAAATCCATGTCCGACCTCATAGTGCTTCCCCCGAATGACGCTATCATCAAACTCCTAGAAGGTTTGGATAACATACTTTACCTTACCACGCGAGATCGGGCTCCGAGTCACCAAGATGCAGAAAAACCCGAGAAGGGTGCTGAAGGTATCGAGGAGGATGTAGAATCGGAGAATGATGCTCCAGAAAAAATAAAGGATTGGAATCCAAGGAGATCATCAGAATGACACTCAATAAGAAAGGCCAGCGGAGGTTCAACAAGAAAACTAAGTTAATCCCCGGGTAAGCCCTCCGACTAGTGTCCAAGAAGAAAAACAGAATGATATTGACAATGAGAGTGAGACCAGCTGGGAGAGCAGGGCCTGTAAGGCCAAGAAAGCTTACTCTCGAGGAAAAACCAAAGATAGTAGTTGATAGTGACGGGGAAAGTGATAATATAACTTATCCGACCTTACCCCTTATAAAGAAAGTCGTTATAGTTGGTGAGGTTTATTTTAAGCTGAGGGTAATTTTGTCAAGTGTTTTTGAAAGTTAGAGAGTATTAAATGTTTGGGTGTTTAGTAGTGAGAGATTTGAGGTGCTTGGTTGTATTAAATGTTCATTACCTCCATTAATAAAAGTTGTTGGGGTATTTATACCCTAAATTATGGATCCATGGGCATTCAGGTCGAATTATGGAACGAGGTCAAGTTTAAGGACCATTTACTTATTAAGCTGATTAGCATATATATAGCTTAGTCAAAAGGTGTTTAGTCATTTTTTAATTTTTTTTCTGTCCTGATAGTTTAATGGAAATTTTTTGTCCGAATTTCCCTTGTCTAGAAATCTCAGTAGGCAGTGGTTAAGTGATCCAGACTCATCAATAGTCGACTCGGATTTTGGGGGAGAATTTGTCCTTCAGAACATGTTGGTTAAGAAGAAAATTTTGAGGAAGGTGAATAACTCTCCCTTGCCTCAGCTTAGTTTTATATTTACGAAAACAAATTCGTTGCCAATAAATTAAACAAATTGCTCCGCGTTGCTTCTCTTCCCAAAAGGAAGGCTAACCGCAAAGATCGTTACAAAAATTAAGTCCTCTAAAAAAAGGTTGAAGTAAAGAGACTGACCACTGAGGTGACCAACTTGAAGAAAAAGGTGAAAGACTTGACAGACAAACTTTCCAAGTAAGAAAATGTATCTTCCCAATTTAAAAAAGGTTGAGGAAAAGATTTCTTAAGAGAATGAGACATTTGTTGATCATTTATCCAATATTACCTCCTTACAGACTGAGCTTTCCGAGAAAAAAAGAAAGTTTGACGATGAATGGGAGCGTTTTGTTATCAAGTATACCGAACGAAGACTAAAACATACTTTGAGAGTGTTGTTGCAGACATTGAAAAGCTATCAAAGGAGAACGAGTCTCTGAAGAGAAGTTTGAGACTGAGCAAACGAAAAGTCTAGATGCATATGCAGCCAATATTGTATCTCACCTTGAAGAAAGAGGCCAAGATGAAATCCGCTCTGGTATTAAAGATGCATGAGAAATTTCTGGACTTGAAGCTAGGTAGCTTTTGGCAGCGCGTTGTTGAAAGGCATCGAATGTAGGTATTTCTATGGAAGATTTAGAGACTAGCGATGATTCAGAAAGTTCATCCTCGGAATCCGACTCTCCGGAAGGCAGTAAGAAAAATTCTGCATCCGATTATCATAGTTTGAATGTTGTCTTCCTTATTTTGTTAATTATTTGTAAACGTGAACATGTGGAACTTTGTTTTGTGAGACTACCCTCCTACTGTGAGGATTTTCTATGTTGTAATTCTGTTTTTCAAATTTATTTTTTACTAAAAAATGCCTTGTGTTAAAATGTTTGACTTGAAAACTTTTCAAAATTACAATTTCAATCAATTTGTTTCTTCGTTAAAATATATTTTATAAGAAAGCATTTGACCCATGGCTTTAACCACCTTTCTTGGTTCAAAATAATGAACGTTCAATGTCTTATGATTAAAAAAGATGAATATTTTTGTCCAAGCTTCTTTGGAATGTGTTTTGAGTTCAAAAAGATGAACGTTCTAGTCCAAACTTCTTTGGAATGTCTTTTGAGTTAAAAAAAGATGAAAATTATTGTCTAAACTTATTTGGAGTACCTTTTGAGTTCAAAAAGATGAACATTCTTGTCCAAACTTCTTTGGAATGCCTTTTGAGTTCAAAAAGATGAACATTCTGCAAATCATTTTAAGAAGGAAATGAGATTTTATGTATAAGCCGGCTATTAGAACACCTCATTAAAATCTTTTGCGCCACCAGGGTAGGAAAGAGTATGTCACTGATACTTATATAGACTGATAAGGAAAATATATACATATTTAAACACTCACCCTAAACAAACTTTGAGGTGCTCAATGTTCCAAGGGTGGAAAAGATATCTTCATTCTTTATCTCTGAGTGTGTACGCCCCCGGCTTTATCTTCTTTGTTACCGTATACGGACCTTCCCAATTGAGAGCTACCTTTCCCAACCTTTTTTGTGAAGGAAGACTTTCCTAAAACTCTGTCCCCAACTTTGAACTCTCTTCTTCTAACTTTTGACGCGTACCGACTTCTCATTAAAGTCTGATAATGCAAAAATTAAACTCCGCCCTTCTTCTCTTTTCTTCTATCAGATCCAACTGCGTGCGTTTTCCTCTATCATTTGTTTCCTCTGAGTATTCACTTAACCTGTATGATGGGAACATTATTTCTGACGGTACCACCGCGTCCCTCCCATAAACGAGTCCAAATGACGATTTTTGTGTTATATAAGCCCATATGACTTCTTGTAGATAATCGTGTTATTTTTCGGCCTTACCCTCTAGATTCTTCCTCAGCTCATCTAAGATTGTTCGATTAGTCACTTCGACTTGGCCATTCGCTTGAGGGTGGAAAGGTACTGAGAAGCATTGTTGTATCCCCTTAGATGTACAAAAAGCTTTCATCTCATTGTTATCGAATTTCGGTCCATTATCCATTGTAATTTTTTTCGCTACACCAAAGCGAAAACATATGTTAGTACTAAACCTGATCACATCATTCGCTCTTGTTCCTGATAATTGATCAGCTTCCACCCACTTGGATAAGTAATCTACTGCACCAATGATTGTCTGACGACCTCCTGATGCCATCAGAAGGGATCCGACTAGATCAATGCCCCCCGGTCGAATGGTAAAGACTATAATATGGATTCAAAGGGTACACTAGCCGCATAAATTGAATTAGCAAATCTTTGGCATATGTCGCATTTCTAAACTAATTCCTTGGCATCCGAGGAGAGGTTTTACCAATAATACCCAACAAGAAGAACTATTGTGTCAACGTTTTGTAGCCACAATGTGTTGACCCCTCCCTATCATACAACTCTGAAAGTATCAATTACGATTCATCTTTCCCTAAGCATCGGAGTAACGGACGACTAAACGATTTCTTATACAATATTTCTCCAAGTACAACATACCCATATGCCTTGAATCGTATTCTTTTAGCCATTACCTTATCAACTAGTAACATGTCGTTGAACAAAAACTCTTGTATTTCACTTCTCTAGTCTTTTAGTATAACTTTGGAAATCTGGAAGGCCTTAACGTAGCCTTCAAATAACTCGGATCCCTTAACGATCGATGGGTTTTTCCTGGATGATTGTCTATGGGTACTCCTCTGACTAAGATTTTCTAGCCAAAGAATCAACCACTGAATTCCCCGCTCTATGAACATGTTCGTATCTGACATCCTCGAAACTCAAAGTTAATGCCTTCAAAACCCCCGGATATTTTATAAAGTGATCTTTTCTTGCCTCCGATCGACCAGAAGTATGGCTCACCAAACATTGTAAATCACTTATCAACCTGACTCTTTTGGCTCCACAAATTTTTACAAGTCTTAAGTCTGCCAAAGCAGCTTCGTACTCAGCTTCATTGTTTGATGCTTTAAACCCCGAATCGGATGGCTTGATACATAGAAATTCATTCTGGAGATACCAATTGCACCCTTGCTCCACAACCAGATGAGCTTGAACCCCCATCGGTTTGGACTACCTATTCGGATCGAAGTTCTTTATCAATTTCCATTATTCTGATCGAAGTGGAATTCGACTAAGAAATCAGCTAATATTTGTGCTTTAATAGCAGTTCGTGGTTTAAGTTCAACATCAAAGTCTCCAAGATCTACCGTTCACTTCGTCATTCTTCCCAAAACATCAGGCCTTTGTAGCATGTTCTTCAACGGAAAAGATATTTGTACCACAATTGTATGATCCTGAAAGTAAGGCCTCATTTTTCGCGCAGATGTAACCAGGGAAAAATCCAACTTTTCTAACTTTAGATATCGCTTATTTGCATCCAAAAGGCTCTTACTCACATAATAAACCAGATTCAGAATATTCGACTCCTCTCGTATTAAAACCGCACTCACAAAAAAATCTGACACTTCCAAATAGATATATAAATTTTCCCCTGGATTTGGCATGGTCAATATTTCTTAGAAGAAATGGGCGCATTTATCTGAGGACCGCAATATGAACCTGTTCAATGCTGCCAATCTTTCAGTTAGGACTTGTACTTCTTTGATTGTTCTTGGTGGGGCCATAGTACATAGAGCATTTAGCTGTATCGGATCGGCTTCAATACCAGTTTACTGACTATGTAGCCTAAAACATTTATGGATCTTACCCCGAATGTGCACTTCTTTGGGTTCAATTTTAAATTTATCTTGGTCAAATTGGCAAAAGTTTCTTCCAAGTCAGCTAAATGATTCTCATCTTTGAGGCTCTTGACTAACATGTCATCGATGTAGACCTCAACATTTCTTCAAATCTGACACTCAAAAGCTTTATTTACTAACCGTTGGTACGTTGCTTCAGGATGTTTTAACCCGAATGACATTACTCTGTAACAGTGTAAACCCCTTCCAGTAATAAAAGTTGTACTCTCTTGATCTCTTGGGTCTATCTGGATTTGATTGTACCATGTATAGGCATCCATAATATATAGCAACCGGTTTCCATACGTTGAGTCAACCAACTGATCTATTCTAGGCACAGGGAAATGATCTTTGGGACACGCTCTATTCAGATCGGTAAAGTCCACACACATTCGCCACTTGCCATTTTTTTTCTTTACAAGAACATGGTTAGCAACCCACAAAGGATAATGTGACTCGCGTATGTGACCCATTTTTGTTAAACGGTCCAATTTTTTTTCATTATTGCTTCAAATTTGTCTTGATAAACGGATCTCCTCTTCTGTATGATTGGACGACCGTTGTTACGTATTGCGAGCCTATGACAGATGACATCTGCTGGAACCCTATAATATCCCCTATACACCAAGCAAACAAGTGTAATTTTGTGGAAAAAATTCGATTAAACTTTCTTTTACCTCATGGGACAACCTTGTACCATTCTTAAGGCTTTTACCGGGACAGAAAACACGATCCTCAAAACTGTCATCGGGGACTATGAACCTGGGGGCTTCCCGTGGATCATCGACAGAATTGGAGTATGTGGGGAGGGCCCACTGATTTCTATTCTTTTTTCGATTCAACCCCCTTTAACTTCTTGGAGGCCAAACACTCTCTGGACATCCTCTAGCTACTTCTTATTGTTCCCACGTTACTTCCTACCACGTACATCAAACACTGATAGACAACAGACGGCACGACGTGCATCTTAGACAACCAAGACCTTTCAAAAATAGCATTGTACAAAGTGGGAGCATCCACTACTACGAATAGAACTGTGACTATCTTCTTGAATGGCCATCGTCCTAACTCCACCATCCCTTCAAACTCTCTATTATGTTGGTGGGTTTTTTATCTGACTATAAGTAGACATAAACATTATGTTAGCTGAACTACCAGTATCAATCAAAAAATTATTATCTCATTTCTCACTATCTCTGCTCCGATTACAACCGCATCCTCAGGCGGACCAGCTACATCTTTCATGTTATTATCTTCGAAGCAAAGTATTGAGGATGGATTCTGTACAAGTTTGTTGAAGAACCTGCTTCTAACTGTGTTGCCAGACTAACAATGTGTCTCTTCCGAGGGTAGTTTGATGTTCCTCCCGTTGTATCCCCACCAAAAATGGTTAGTGACTCAAAGAAAGCACATAACTCACTAACGTTTCCTCTTGCAATTGGCTCTTCAACCATGCTTATACTGTTTTTGGTCGGCTTTGGGTCTAAATACTCTGCAGTGATATCAAATGCATCAATAGATTCTTCATCAACTGCTCCGGATATGATCATGGTGTCCTCTTGCTTAGGAGCATCTTATTGCTTGGGAGCAACCGTAGAATTATTCTTCCCAAAATTGATTAATTTTCCATTTTCTATCAAATATTGCACCTCTTTCTTCAATGCCACACCATCGTTTGTTTCATGCCCGATATCCTCATGAAATTGATAATATTTATTCTTCTTATGCTCCTTTGGGGTCTACAATAGAAAAGGCTTACGAAAATGTACATTTGCACGCGCTTTCTCAAGAATAGTTGACACACACTCGGTCAAATCGACATAATTAACGGGTCGGACCCACTTGTTGGACATGGTTCGAACATACTATTGAGACGCTTGACCTGCAAATGTATACTATTGGTTGTTCATTACCCGTTGAGTCATTTGACCTGTTGATTGAACTAGTGCTCGGACAGTTGTCGTTGGTTGCGATACTTGCGGTCGAACATTCATTGATGGTGTACTAGCCCTTATCAAGGTCAGATCTTGGTAGAATTGAGACATCGATTTTATCTCTGAGGATCTAGTTTCTTCAACTAGAATCTGTTTCTTTATCTGATGCAACAACACTTTGAATGTCATGACATGTGTCTGTGCGACATTGTCTTTCATTACCCCTGGGAGCAGACCCATTCGGAAAGCAGCCAACACCACTTTATCCTCATAGAATTCAATATCTATCTTGAACTGAATAAAAAACTCCACATACTCTTTTAAGCTTTCTCCAACTTTTTGTCAGCAATAAATGATTGTATCCCCATTCGCACGGAAGTTTTTGCTACCAACAAAATGTTATCGGAACATACTCCAAAACATATCAAAATTCTTTATGCACCCCTAAGGTAAACAATTATACCACTTGGATGCTGCGTTCTTGAATGTTTGAGTGAATTCCTTGTAGAATAGCTTGTCATCATCATCATAATTGATCATGAAATTCTTGAATTGTTCAATGTGATTATCTGGATCTTGAGTCCCATCGAACTTTTCTAGCTTGGGAAGATGCCTGTATAAAATCTCTGGAAAGAGTAGAGATGATCTCCAATTATGTCTGACTTTGTAAGCACTTCCCCCGGACCTTCATTAGCCGCCATATAGAGCTTTTCTTCGGTCGGAAAAATAAATTGATTACTGACTCAGTAATCCTTATTGTAGCTGTCGAATTGAAGTTGTCTTTGTGGAGTTACATATTCTGGTCAGATATTCAATGTATTATCGGGCTCCTTGGAGTTTAGATTTATTTTCCCTGATCATGATTCTTTTTTCTCGAATCTTTCATTCTATGATTTGTCCGATGAGAGATTTTACGCATCTTTGAATGTCTTTACTTCTGATCTTATTTATACCTAGCATCGATATCCAATGATGAAAATTCATTTGAGCGAAGAGAAGTATACTCACTAGATTCTGATGATTCATATCGTTGTTCAGATCTAGCTCGTCTTTTGTAAGATCGATGACCTTTCCTCCGACGTTTTTCCTCAGGTTGAATAACATCTTGAGTCTGGTCAGCCACGACACGCTCTCTTCGGACTTCAGATTTGACTTTTCTAGAGCTTATTATCGCTTCTTTTTTTTGCGTTTAGCCTCTCAATGTCTTCCAACAACTCTTTTCGCCTGACAACCAGGATAGATTCTTCTAGGAGTTCCTCAACGTATTGGTTAGGGTCGTTTCCTTCGTTTGTGACTTGCTCTTCCATCAAATGATCACCAGATACAGCTCTAATCAGATACTTTGTCAGATTTATGTCAACCTCACCACGAACTTTAGTTTCCATTTTTTTAGATTATTTTTAAGGTTTTGGAACGTTAATTCAGGGTACCACTCAAATTCCTACAGACGGCTCCAGTGATGAACTCAATTAATTCTTAGGTAAGTTCAGATGCGGAAATTTTTATAGGGGAGCGTCTGTCTAAGAAATGTTTGTATAAGATAACTTGAATTGTAAAATTAGTGTTTTGTAGAGAGAGAAAGAGACAAAATGAATAAATGTAGCAATAATTGACTAATCATTGGTCTTTTTCTCAAAAAGGGAATGTCCTTTATATGGTACATGAGGTGGATAGTAAAATTACATAATTACCACTGTTAAGATGGATTTCTCACCCCACTCTTCTACTATTTACAAACAAGTTCTTGGGGTACATCACTTAAACCCTCTATCTCTTATGTTTGCTTTACTTTAGTTCTTTATCACTAAATACACAAATTTAGTCTTTATATTTTATACAATAGTCCTTGTTGTTATCCATATTTTTATCCCCTTATTAGGCGTACGTTGAAATGTAAACTTTTATATTGTTACTAGTTGCGAACCAAATGGGTAGACCCTCATGCATCCCTTGTAACATAATCATGAATCATGAAATGGGTAATCTCTAAATGTAGAGCGTGAATCAGTGTTTCATAAATGTGATTCACGAAAAATTTGTAAATTTTTTATGCGAAGCGCAAACCCAAAAATTACCAACAATCATTATTATATTTTATTTCTCCACACCTCTGTAATTATATTTCAGTTGCATTTTTTTATTGTTGGTTCAGAAGATTGTGATAATTGTTTATTTTTTCCTAAAATGTCGAAGCCTCATTTCTTGGATCGTTAAATTACATTTATTTTGGATTATTATTTAGGCATAGTGAATTATGTTTATGATTTGTTTCCAAATTTATATCATGTGCATTGTATATTTCATTTTATTGGGAAGTTAAAGTATTGTTTAGGTCGTATATGCACAAAGTTTAGGATGAATATGGTTCACAAGTTTACAAAATGTGTGTATCACCCTACTTATGATATGTACACTAGATATATTTAAGAACTTACTTATGAAGGTAGTTTAAAATTTTATTTTTTTGTAAACAAATACCTCTAGACAAATATGATGTGCATTTGTCCAAAGGTAAACGGTACAGTTTGATGGCTTCTAGTCCAGCGAAGTCTAGTAATCATCAAATCACAGAATTATGTAGTCTTCCTATACTAGAATTAATTGACGATAGTAGAATTTCACTTGTGAGTCAAATATCAAGACGTTATTCAGATAATTTAGGTTGGACGAGTGGATTATGAATTCAAACTGAAAATAAGCTTAAGGTCAATGTCGAAATAGATCACCCGTGGCTAGTTCCTTATTCTTCACTAGCTTTACATAAAGTTCTTTCAGAACCAATTATGGAAAATTAATAGCTTCCCATGCGCTCTTGCCTTGGCTGTAATAGATAAGATTTGGTAGTAACCAATGAAATATGTCAAGTCATTCTATTATGTAATCTTTTATAAGCATACTAATTCATATAACATGCCTAAATTTGAAAATGAGAGATGTAAAATCTAAGAAAAAAAGAATTCTATCTATAGAAGATAAATAATCTGAAAGATAAAGTGTATTCATTGTTCAAAATTCAGTCATAATAGACACTCTTGCAAAAAAACAATTATATGAACGATATAATTTAGAACTATTTAAAAGATGTAATTTGAAACTTTTTATTATAATTTTTTTATACCAAGTATTATTTGAAGGTTTTATTTTATGCATTTATTTAAAGCTATATGCGAAACTCAAAATATGGCATCAATATAATTGTGAAGCGCAAAACATGAGTTTTTTAAGCTCGAAATACTTATTTAAAACTTGGTAAACTATAAATATTGTGAAGCATGAAATATGTTTAAAAGTGACACGAATTGTAAAATATTTTTTAAACTAAATGTCATACGGACTTAAACCACGATACATTAATAAAATATGATGAGAAACATCAACGGGTACGACGAATAAAACAATAGTAATAGGATGCGTGAAACATAAGCATTTTCACCAAAACGATAATATAATTTACAAATTATTTTAAAATGGTGACTTATCATATTGTGTCGAACCAAAAAAAATCAACTAAAGTTAAATTTACAATATTTTGAATATCAATACATCAATTACTTCCAATATTTATTCGGTACAATATCATTTATAAAGATATTAAACCTATATGGTATCTTTAATGTATTTTTGGGCCATAATGCTTAAGTTTTGTTTTTCAATATATATATATATATATAACATACTAAGAGACGAGTACTTTATAAATAACAATTCTTATTTGGGATAACGTTTATGAACTATATCTTATTTTGGAGCTTGATTCAATAAGTTTTTTCTATGACTATGTAAACTGCTTGTAAATTTTATTTATTATATACGTGAATTATCAATCATAAAACATGAAACGTAAACTAAATATGAATCAAGGGTCATTGTGTAGATTGGACATGAAACGTGAAGTAAGTCCATAACCCAACACAAATAAAAATCATTATATAAATTGAAGCGTAAATCATAAAAATCCACAAGTGAATTTAACCATAAGATTATTCTAATATTTGACTCTTTGAATCATTCTTGAATTTCTAGCTTCATTGACATCAATGAAAATTTTGTTAATGTAATTATATCCCAATGAAATACAATATCTTGATCAAATATTTTATTAAATATATTTTACATCGCATTCCATTTGTAAATGTTGTTTCTTTTTTGTATCTTGTGTAAATTACATAATAATTTTGATCACACATAATAAAATGTGAAAGACGAACCATGTTTAAGTTAATGCAAATTGTGATATATTTATTAATACAAGTACGAATCGTGAACCATATATTTAAAAACGTGAACCAAGAGTGTAAACTAATCATAGGTCGCAAACTATGCCTTTTACTGCATGCGAATTGCAAATGATTCATTAGCAAAAGCACAAAATGTTAACTATTCTTTATGATTAATCTGCAGCATGAATCATTCATTAGCATAAACGTGAAATGAGAATTATGTTTTAAATTGAATACAAATCGCAAATCGTTCTTTAGCATGGCTGCGAACTACGAACAAGTGTCAAACGTGAATCATTTCTAATACTAAATGTGATTCATATTTTACATTAATGCTAAACACGGATATTGAAGTTTACACTAAGTATTATACTTATAATTAAAATTGACTCTTGCCTATATTTGCTTATATTTAGGTAATTAGGATGTCTTGAGTTCTTTTTTCGTTAACAATCGTGTACGGGGTTATTCAATTTATCTATGGATGATAGAAGTATAGAGTCTTCATTAAGTATATGTATCTTACAGCAGCATAAAATATCAAAGTGGGTGATCGATGGAACTTCTCTATTAGGATGAATCTTCATATACTTATTGGTTCATTGGTTATTGCCGATAATAATCTGACGAATAAGTATTATACTCATAAATAAAAATTATTTAGTGAAGGTAATTGTTTAGATACCATATCTAATTCAGATTCTAGGAAGGATTGAATACGAATATCAACATTAAGTCTAAATTATAGGTTATAGGTTGTAAAGAATTAAATTTCAAGGGTTATGTTCATTGATTATAACAACTTAATAAAATGAAGATTGTATATAGCGTTGTATTAAAACAATAATTTTAATCATATATAAATAATATTGGTGTTTCGTTCCTTTAACACACAACTAATTTGGTAGTTTAAATTTTAACAGTTATAATTTAATTCTAAGTTTTAAACTAGCCTATATTAGATAGTTAGAGTTTACCACTAAAATACAAATATGATTACAAACTTACAATTATTATCAAGAATAAATTAAAATTTAAAATTTAAAACAGTTATATGGTATTGTCGATACCATATCATATTATCGATACCATATCGTATCATACGATATGATATATTTATCGTTTGAAACATGATTTTATCGATAAATACTATGATATGTATATGTGGAGATTTAAAATTTGATACGTATCGCGATACCAGTGATACCTATCACGATTTTAACAAGTATGATCAGAAGCAATGGATTACGTGAGTGAAAACGTAAAAGATAATGGATAATATGAGTAAATACCATGATGGAAGTGAGAGAATGATAAAAGAGAAATGGATTACGTGAGTGATAAAGGTAAAAGGTGACGGAGAATATGGAGTAAATACCATGATGGAAGTGAGGGAATGTTAAGGGTAATAAACATGCTGGAAATAAGAAATGTTATTTGTTATGAGTGATAGTTCCAAATATTTCTTAGAGTGATTATCTGTTTAAGCTTTATTCGGAGGATAATATTTAAAAAGAGAAATACGGAAAAACTAGATAGAAAAGTTGACAAAAGTAGTAGTAAAGCAATAATTATTCACAATTTCCCAAAAGGGGGTGTTACTTTATATAGTACAAGAGGTCAGCCTAAAAATTACATGATTACCCCATTTATGATCTCATCACCTCATTATTCAACTAATCTCAACCATAATTATTATGTATTACACAAGGTGCCCTTAATGCTGCACAATTTTTGAGTTTCTTTTACAAGACTTCTATAAAACCAAATCACCTTTCCTATTTAATCGATTTGACTATTACTCTAAATATAAAAAATTATTTATCAGTAGCCCCCAGTCCTTGCGAAGATATTCGAGCGAGAAATAAACTGAAAATTCGTCTCGGAGATGTCCGACCTTTTCTTCCTTATGTCTCTCATCAGATCTATGACATCACCGATCATATTGTTAACTTCATAATTGTGCATCGCATATTTTTGCTTCAAATCTGTATGTCTTAACAATTTTTCATAGTCGACGCGTGCACTGACTTTAGTCCACGTGTCAGATACTTTCTGAAACAGATATTCATGCATTCTAAAACGAATTGTGGGTAATTATGTTTGTCCGAAAAATCTTACACTTCTCAGCACGCGTGCACTTCAAATCATAAGTAGAATGACTATAAGACTCTTCATCTTTTCTATGCGTTTATCACCTGAAAAAAATTTATCTACTTGGTCGCTAGTAACTATTGGAAACCTAATCCTCCCTTATAAATATTCAGACATTTTATAAGTTCGACTTATTTATTTTCATAATTCTAGAGAGAGAAAAGGCATCTTGTATAGAGAGAAAGAGTATTGATGCCCCTCTAAATAATTTCTTCTATAGATCATGCCTGATAAGTTCATAATCCACGATTGGTTTTTTATAGGTCAAAGAACCGAAGAGAGAAGAGAAGAAAGTTTAGACGAGGAACCCAAACCACTGCAACTTTTCAAAATTATATATTACGGTTAGTAGCCTCCAGTCAAAAAGCAATCTGAGGCGTCAGAAACTAATAACACCAGTACCTCATCTGACCCTACTAACGCTTAGCCCCTATTCAAACTTATATGACACACGACAATGCTAACCGTAGCCCTCGAAATGAATCACTTCTAACATCAACATTATTCTGATGGGTCATAAATAGAAAATATCCAAGAAAGAAAAATAGGATGGGTCGAAGAAGAAGCGATCTCCCGTACCTACTGCGAAGAGCTACGTAAAAGTCAAGAATATATATATATATATATATATATATATATATATATATATATATATATATATATATATATATATACTAATTCTACTCTTCAAAATACTCTTTGGAGTACTCCCCAAACCACTCCTCAAAACACTCATTGGAATACTCTCCAAACCACTCCTCAAACCACCCCCACCAGAACGCTCACAAACAGCCTATCGGCCCTCTCGTAAAGTCTGAAGGGGTGCAGCCCCTCGAACCTATTTAAGAGATAAGCCAGAAACACTTGGTGGATGAGACTGTTGTTGAAGGTAACCAGCTCAAAAAATGTCTATTTCTTCGTCTTCCTAGGTCGGAACTTCTGTACATACCGAAGTGTCAACCCCCGAGAAAAAAGTCAATGTGGGATCTCCTACACAGAAGAAGAAAGCCAAATCGAAGAAAAAAAAGAAAGACATTGCTGAACTGCCCTTGAATATTGAGGCTATCGTAGAAAACAACTTGGAAAAGTGGAGAGAAAGCATCTGTTAGAGTTTTACAAGATAAAGTAAAAGTAATATCAACCTTCCGAGGAAGCAAAACTTCGAGACTGATGGGAGATCCCTAACTTCATAAACATACAATTTCCTAAAGCTGGTAAGACCCCTCTATCTGTTCAAGATAATGAGCTAATCGTCTATCCGGAGATTCTTAACTGGGGTCTTCAGTTCCCTTCGGACCTTGCTCTAATAAAGGTATTTCAAGCTAATAAATGTATGCCTTACTCAAGATGGTCCGAACATGTGGTTCACTTTGATGGCATGCGTAATGGGGGTCATGATATATGAGGTCGGATTTTCTATAGAGTAGTTTGTCGGATTAACCAGCGTTTCCAAATATCCTCACTTCCCTTTTTTGTTACTTGACCCTTGAGAAAAAATTCAAGATAGTGGATGACCTCTTTGAGGTCACCAAGAAGTTGAAACAAATATTTTTCATTATCTCCAGGTTGTGGGAGACAAGATTCGAGGAGTCAGCTGAGATACCATACCGGCTCTAACTTATTTTGGCTTTGTTTACTTGATTTACTTTAAAAAAACTTTTTATCAGGGGGCAATAATGAAATGGATGTCTAAGGCGCTCGAGGAGCACCAAAAGGAGGTGGGTCGAATATTTGCTTGACTACGTAGTTGGGCCAGTACTTCATGGTCTAATGAATTCCATTATTGCTTCACCCCTACTAATCTTTCTAAAAGAAATCTTTAAAAGGTTGATCTATTGAAGGATATGACGTTAGAAGAGCTCATAGTGCCTCTCACAAAAGCCAACCTACTTGAGCGATTGGAGGCCACAGATGTTCTCGTCTACTTTCTTGCAAGGGTTAGAGCTCCGAGCCATCGAAATCTTAAAAAATATGTGGTTGAGGAAGAAAATTTCGATGTTGAGACCGATCAGGAAGAAGATGTCGAGACTAAGATCGAGCAGCTTGATCCCATAGGGGAAGGTGGCTCCAAGAGGCCATCAAAATAAAAACCATTGGAGAGGAAATGCAAGTGTAAAGTTTTTGAAGAAGATGGCCAAGAAACGGAGGAGAACATTGCCGCTTCGGGTAATGAGACAGTTGAGCCTAATTTACCCTCTCGCGAGAGAGTTGTTGTTATTGACTCAGACTCTTCAGGGGTATCAACCGAAGAAACTACCCCTCAAGAAAATGAGACGACTGATGGGCAAGAAGGTTAGGGAAATGAAACACGAGTTCTTGAAAACTTCAAAGTTGGATCTTCATCAAAGCAGTTTGATATTTACAATGATGATTTTCTACTCCTCAAACTTCATAGATTACTTCACCTTGCAGCACTTCTTGAAAGGAAGGCTAAAACTTTGAATGTTTGAAAAGGTTGGAGCATGATATGTTTGATAACGAGCAAGAAAGTTTTGTTGAGGTGAATACTCAAAAGAATACATTCATCAAAACTCTTACCGAAAGATATTACAAGACCAAGGTGTACTTCAAACGGACTGTCGAAGATATAGAAACAGTTGATGTTGATTGTGTCTCCAAGTTGGATTATAGGGACGCTAAAATCAAGTCCGCTATGGTGCTAGAGTTTGATGAGCGCTCTCCAAACTTAAATTTAGGTAGTTTTTGGGAGCTTGTTCATGATAATTAGTGCTCGAAAGGAATTTCTTTGGAAGATGAATAACCACCAGATGAACAAGAAAGTTCCTCGTCTAGCTCATCGGAAGATAGAGATCTGAAACTACCCCTTCTGAGTAAAAAAATACTTGGTTAATTTTTTGGTGTTGTATATTTTGTGTGAAGCTGTTGTGCCTCGCACACTTTTTTAAGGTCCTCACATAATTGAGGAATTTTATATTTTGCATGCTTCATTAATAAAAGTGCACCTCTTTGGATAATTTTTCCTTACTCAACTTTTATATATCAAAACAATTATTAACGATTGTCATTGACCAAATTTTAATAGACGACCCTCCTGATTGATAACCAAATGATTGTTGACCAACATTCGTTGGAAGACCCTGGACGTCCAAAAATAAAATATTGTTAACCAACATTCGTAGGAAAACCTTTCCGGTCCAAAAATAAAAGATTGTTAACCAAAATTAGTTGGAAGACCATTTTGGTCCAAAATAAAAGATTGTTGACCAACATTTGTTGGAAGACCCTTCTGGTGCAAAAATAAAAGATTTGTAAGAATTGTTTTATTAAAGAAAATTAATATTATATATAAACCGATTATAAGGGCACCTCATTAAAACATTCATGTACCGCCAAAGTAGGAATGAGTATGTCACCAATCTTTGCACAAGCTTAAACATATATAAAACGTTTACACGCATCCTAAATAAAATTTAAGGTGTTCGATATTCTACGAATGACAAAGATCTCTTTCATCTGTATCTTTGAGTCAATATGTCCCTGGTTTCAACTTTTCAATCACTATACACGGGCCTTCTCAGTTAGGTCCCAAATTACCAAGCCGGTTTTCCTTCATATGCAAAAAAACGTTTCTTAGTACCTTGTCCCCAATCTTGAATTCTCACTGTCTCACTTTAAACGCGTATCTGCGTCTCGTCAAAGTTTGGTAATGCAAATAATTCGACTGTGCTCGCCTTCTTTTTTCCTCAACTAAATCTAACTCAGCACGCCCCCTTCATTGTTATCTTTCTCGGAATATTCAGTGGTTTGATACGATGGGAAGACTATTAAAGGTAGAACAATAACATCCATCCCATAAACTAGCGCAAATGGAGATTCAAGAGTTATTATTCATGGGTGGTTCAATATACTAATAAAACTTCTTATAAGTAATCGTACCACTTTACGGCCTTACCTTTCAAATTCTTTTTAAGCTCATCAATAATTTTCCGATTAATTACCTTGATCTGACCATTTTCTTGCAGATGAAAATGTACCGAGAAACATTGTCATATTTTTTTCTAGAAGAACAAAAAGCCTTCATATCTTTATTGTCGAACTGCGGCCCATTGTTCATCGTTATTCTCTTCAGGATACTGAAGCGAAAACAAATATTTCAAATTGGTAAACTTGATCAATATCTGGCTTTTGTTCATGCCAAGGTTCAGCTTCCACCCACTTAGAAAAATAGTTCACTGCAACTATTATTGTTTGTCGTCCTCCAGATGTCATTGGTAAAGGTCCGACCAATTCAATACCCCATAGATCAAAAGGTAACGCCTCGAAGATTGATTCAAGAGGTAATCTTGATGTATGGATTATGTTAGCAAATCTTTGGCAAATATCACACCTTTTCTTCAATTCTTTAGCATCAGAAGAAATCGTGGGCCAAAAATATTAATGTAAACACGTAAGCGATGTGATTGTATCGATAGATGATGGATCGAGCTGGGCCAGCAAGGTGATAGAAAGCCTTTGATAAGCAAAACTCCAAACTGAGATTATCCACGGTAAAACCAGAATGAAGGATCAACTAAACTCGTTTCACAAAAGAATAATTTAAAGATAGATTTGTCCCACACAAGTAAATTGAGTAAAAAACTCTTCTTTTTATTATTACTTTAATAAATCTTTGTCTTTGATTATTACAAAGACTCCAGGCTTTATATATAGCCTTACAACGAAAGACAAAAAAATAGAAACAAAATAAGTCTCTTTAACTCCCTCAAAAGAGAATTAAATGAGTTTAAAGACTTAAAAGACTTACAGAGTAAATCTTGTATAACGAATACCCAATAATTCTCCTTGAATCTAATAAAATAGAATAAAAGACTTATAAAATAAATCTTACATAATAAATATGCAATATATTTCCTTGACTCTAATAAAACAGAATAAAATATCTTAGGAAGTAGATCTTGAATAATATATGCAAAATATATCTCTTTGATTCTTGGATTTCGTTCCTTTGATATATTTTAAAAGATCTCCTTATCTGAGCCTTGAACATAATGGGCTTATATCGTTAATATGACTTAAAGTAGTTTTCCGGTCCATATCAAATATCTTGCTAAACGGACTCTTCTTATCAAAGTCTTGTACCCACAATGTGTAGTCCCTTCTCCGTCGTGTAGCTCGGATAGTATTTTGTGACTCATTTTCCCCAAGGCATCAAAGTAAACGCCTGCCAAAAGATTTCTTATACTATATGCCCCGGAGTACCACATAACGATATACCTTGAACCGTATTTTCTTTGTCATTGCTTTATTAATTGGCTTAATGTCATTAACTAGGAATTCTTTAATATCATACCACCAATCTTTCTCAGTACTTGTAGAAATTTGGAAAGCTTTAATTGATCCTTCCATCTGTTCGGACCTCTGTTATTTAAGCACTTTCTTGCGTAAGAATCCAAGGGTGATCTTCGGAATACGTGGTACTGGCCAGAAAATCAGCCACAAAATTATCATCCTTATGAGCATGTTCATATTTTATGATTTCCAAAATAATTGCTAAGGCTTTTAATACTCTCAAGTACTTCACTAAATAATCTTTTATAGCCTCAGACTGGGCACACACATGATTTATAAGAAGTTGTGAATCGCTCACTAGCCTAAGTTTAAAATATATATTTTCTGCACTCAAATGACTTTTACTGACATAATACACCGGTCGTGAGAAATTATCTACCTCTCGAATCAATACAACACTCATAGCATAATTTGATGCCACTATATAGACGAACAATTTATCCCCCATATTAGGCTTTGTCAAGATTTTTGTGGATGATAAAGACTCTTTAATTTGTAAAAAATCTTCAGAACATTTTTTGGTTCAGTTAAAAAAAAATTATTGTCTCAAATTTTGGAAAAACAGGGTGCATTTATCCGAAGACCTAGAAAAGAATATGTTCAAGGCTACCAACCTCCCTGTCAGAATTTGCACTTCCTTGATTGTCTGGGGTTGAGCCATAGTAGTCAAAGCATTTAGTTGTTCCATATCTATTTATATTCCTTGTTTACTGACTATGTACCCAATAAAGTTTCCAGACTTTACCCTAAACTTACACTTCTCTGAATTTAACTTCAAAATTATCTTCTTTAAATTGGCAAAAGTTTCTTCCAGATCTTTCAAATGGTCTTTAATCCTTCTACTCTTCACTAACATATCATCAATATATACTTTAACATTTTGTTCGATCTGAGCCTCGAAAGAATTTTTTACTAAATGTTGGTAAGTGGCAGGAGCATTTTTCAACCCAAAGGGCATAACCTTATAATAATGCAAGCTTCTTCCAGTGATGAATGCTCTCTTGATCCTTCATATCCATCTTGATTTGATTGCACCATGCGTAGGATTCCATGAAAGAAAGCAATCGATTTCCCGACGTAGAATCTGCTGACTGATCAATCTGTGGGACTAAAAAATGATATTTTGGACAAGCTCTATTCAAGTCAGTAAAATCAACGCACATTCGCCATTTACCTTTTTTTTCTTTACTATAACTGGATTAGTTGTCCACAAAGGATACTGTGATTCTCGTATGTTGCCAACTTTAGATAACCGATCTACTACGGCCATAATGGCCTTGGATTTTTCTTGAGAAAAAAATCTCTTTTTTTGGATGATTAGGCGTACATTGCTTCAAATTGCTAGTCTGAGATAGAAAATTATTGCAGGCACCCTAGTTACATATTTGGACACCATGCAGACATATGTAATCTTGCTGATAACAAATGAATTAACCTCTCCCTCACCTCCGTAGATAACTTTGTACCAATCTTTAAATTGTTTCCATTTGGAAAAAATATAGTTTGCAAAACTCTCATCACGGACCAGAAATCTAGGGGTCTCCCTCGGATCGTTAACATGATCTGACCCCAAGGAGGACCCCACTAACTACTATGCTTTTTTATTACTCGCCTGCTTTGATCTGCTTTGCAACCAAATTCGTTCGGTAACATTAGTTTACCACTTTCTGGCTGCTCATGATTGACCCTACATTGTTTCCCACAATATATTTCAAACATTTATGAACAGTTTAAGCCATTGCATGCATTTTTGACAACCAAGACCTTCCAAATATCGCATTTTCCTGATGTTGGCGCATTTACCACAATAAAAAACACTGTTACTCTTTTTTTATAAATGGTCCACGACCCGATTCTACTATTCTTTCAAAATCCCCAACCACTTCGGTAATCACTCCAGCAGACCCTACAATCGTCCTATCTGGCCGAGGAATCACTAGGGGGTTTCTAATTTTTCATAAATTGTCATGAACATTATATTGGCAGAACTATCGGTGTGTATCAAAATTCTTCGTATCTCGTCCCCGACAATTCCTACCACAATCACCACAGCATCCTCATACGGGCCAAACACTTCGCTTATATAATCATATTCAAAACAAAGCAGTGGAGAGGGACTCATATATAAATGTGGTGAGGCAACCCCTTCTAATTGTGTTGTTAGGTTCACGATATGCCTTTTCCGAGAATAGTTTGACATTCCTAAAACAATATCACCTATAAAAATTGTTAGTAATTAAAAAAAACATATAATTCACTAACATCTCCATTAAGAACCAATTACTTTACCAACACGATCTTATTCCTGCTCGGTTTCGGATCCAAATACTCAGAAAAAACCTCAATAGCATAAATAGGTTCCAAAATCATCAAAGTATTCTCTTGCTTTGGAGATGTAAGAGCATTTTTCTTAACCAAAGTTGTCAAATTCTCATTTTCAATCAACACTTGAATTTATTTTTTCGGTTTCACGCAATCCTCTGTATCATGGCCAACATCCTTATGATACTTGTAATACCTTCTACTTCTGCTTTCCTTGGGGGTCTGTACAAGGGCAAGTTTGTCAAATTGTATGTGATTACGAGCCGTGTCAAAAATTATTACTACACACTCTTTCACTTCAGCAAAATGAGCTGGTCGGACACATTTGTTTGATATTTGCCTTTTTTGTGCGTTTGCCACTTGTGAATTCACCCTTGGTCTTGGTGGAAATTGAGTTGAGCTTTGAGTCGAAGGAATTTGTGTTGATGGGAAATTATATATCACCATTAGAGATTGTTGGAATGGGTTTTGTTCAATTTGTGATATAGACCTGTGTCTAATCTACCAAAATTCTCTTTTTAACTTGATCCAACAATGCCCCAAACATCATAGTCGGTTTTTCCGCAACAAATTATTTCAAAATTCCAAATATAATTATTATTAGTAATAATGACATCAATAGACTGAATCACGAGTTCATATGATACATTGCTCCTAACCTACCTAAAATGTACTCCCTCCGTCCCAAAATACTTGTCATTTTAGGAAAAAATATTTATCCCAAATTAGTTGTCGTTTCCAAATTTCGAGATAGCATTAATGGTTGTTTACAATTTATATCCCTTCTCATATTAATTATTTACTCTAGTTTTGTTCGGTGTACATATTAATTGAGAATGTTATTTATGGCAACTAGACTTACTTTTTACAATTTCAAAACTAATAATGACATTTCTTAATTAATGTGTCTCAACCTAGAACGTCATCTATAAAAAGACAGAAGGAGTAATAACTTTATCCATAATAATTTTATGATTATATAAAAATAAATCTAAAAATAGAAAAACCTTACTAATATTAACTTTATCCATACTAATTTTACGATTATCTAAAAATAAAACTACAAATTTAGTTTTCCATCGCATGGATCTTTTTAATTTTAAAATGATAAACATGCCAAAAACTCCATCAACCAACATATTTTAATATAAACTCCAAGTGTTTATGAGTGTAGATTACACTTTGCGGGTCTTAGCAAATTCATATTATTAGTAGATATTATTATGTAAATACTTTTAAATTATAAACATACAACAACCAACATAGTACTAATCATTGGAGATTATACCTGGTGGATGTTTCTCCATCAAAATTTATATTCATACCTTTATTATAATTAATCGCATAGCTTTGATACTTATTTAGTTCAAAGAGAGAAACCCAAAACTAATTTGATAACACATTATATAAAATAACTTCACAACCATAATGTTCAAACACAAGAAACCAGGTTAAAGACGATGCATGACAAACAATCTTCAACATCATTATTGTCCAAATAAAACTTAAAGAACCGATAAGAATGCTGAAATCACTATTCCCAACTTGGGTGTTTTCTTTCTTATTTCGTGGCAATGAATAAGCCCCAGCGTTGTTCACCAGATGAACTACTCCTGACAACTTTTGCCTTCCATCCTTCAACAATGTCATTATAGTCTTCCTGCATAATAAAAAAAAGGTTAGTTTATTTCTAAACAAAGAAACGATATAAATATCGCATGTCTAAAAAACACATAATTGCACACAAACCTCAGAAAAGTCCTGGATAAATTCATCTTTTTCTTTCTCAAGTACGTCTAATTCCCGTTGTAAGACTTGAACGAACTGAATCGTAACACAAATAGAATCAAAACTCTAGATAAATATACAAAAGAAAAGATATAAAATCTTTATACTCTATCTACTAAACATACTTGATTGGTCCGATCCTCAGCAATAACATCACTAAAACCGGCACTCTTCAGCATCTACATATTCAAAATTGTATTGTTATATGTTTGTTACTAAAATATGAAAATGCGACATACAAAATATTATCATTTCCTTTCACATGACTTTTACCTGTCCATAGGTTTGAACATCATGAAGATCGTATCCTCTCTGTTTTATATATTCTGCAAACTCTGCAGATGGGGTTTTAGCACTTCTACAGTAATCGCTGATAAGAACTTTACCTCCAGGCTTCAACCACTTATAGAAGGATTTAAACAGTGCTGGTTTGTCCTGAATTCAAATAACAAATATGAGCGGAAGATAACTGCAAATTTTGTGAAAATAACTGGTTCCAAATGGTTTACTTGAATATGCAGAATTGTGTCACGGCTGTAAATGACATCAAATGTGTTATCCGGATATATCTTTTTAGTGCAATCAGCAACTTCGAATTCAACAGAGCATTTCAGTCCAATAGCACGTTCAAGAGCAAAAGAGATCATGTTTACAGATAGATCAATTCCGACAACATCCACATTGAAGGTTTCAGCCATGTAGAAGTCGCCTCCCCCTATTCCACATCCAACATCTAGAACTTTTTGGCCAGCTTTAAGCTCCAACTTTCCCACAAATTCTTTTGTCGTTTCTGTTCAATATTTAGACACAAACAATAATTACATTGGTATGTTTATCCTATCAAACTTCTATGAACTATTTATGAGATAGGACAGATGAGAATACTCGATAAAGTCGGCATACCTAATCCTCCGGTGCTTACATAGCCTTGTCCAAAAACGCGCTCGTAGCGTAGAATGCCGTTAGATTTATACTGAACTGTATCCAAAAAGCGTTGGAATCCTCTATCGTTTTCTGAATTGACTTTCTGCCATGTCCAGCATATCTACATCATTTGTAAAATTTTGTTAATAGATCAACTCAAAGCAAGAACACACTAACAAAAGTAATAAAATATAGTCACGTTACCTGATTTTGATTCTTTTTGTTCCTCACATAAGCTCCAATACACTTGCAGCTCAGCATAGAGAACTCAAACGAATTCCCCAAACCCTCATCGATGTGACATTCTTTAAATGCCTACAGTGAAAAGCCAAAGAGTATTTTATAAAACAGCAAACAACATTACGAATAAACAGTTTTTATCGTGATGAATAGTTTTTACCACACTTTCTACTACCACTTCAACAATTTTCACTGCGGACTTAAATCTACAAATTGTGTCTAGAACTCATCACCGTCTTGTGTATATATTTAAGTCACAAAAAATACAAAACTATGTATAAGAAGTTGTCTCACCATGGTAGATAATTAATATATATAGTCACAATCGATGAAAGTATAGTTAAAACAAAAACCTTTGTATAAGATCTGGGCTCACGGTAGTGAGTTGGGTTGTATTTTCGTTTACTGTCTCCAGATTGGTGAAAACATGACTCTCTAAAGAAAATATATCCACCAGGCTTTAACCATTTGAGCATCCTTTCTGCCAAATCTTCAACCTGCGTATGAATTGAATATATAGCATTGTCAATAGCCAAAAATTCATTAAGAACGCAAGATAAAGGTTCTTACTTAACTCTTCGAATCTAATTAGAAATTTTAAAAGGACAATCAAACATCTAGAGTTTAATAATTAAGTTAAGGCAAGTTAAGTCCGGCAAACTTTATATTACCGAGATTTGGTGCTAACAATATAAAAAAGACAACGAATAATGCAATCAGATTTACCTCTTTATCAGAGAGATACATCAACAGCCAGTTTGAAAATATCAAATCAAACGATTCATCGGCAAATTTCAACTCCGGTGATGTAACATCAGCGCACATAAATTCCACATTTTTGTAGTGCCCGTTGATCTTTTCATTCTACATGTAGGATCACGAGATTATATACCGAGACAAATCCTAACTTTAAAAATAGCATTCGATAGATCAATCACCAAAGTAATCACCTTTCTAATAACACTGTCAATGAAGTCCAGTGCCGTAACATGACCTGCCTTCTGAGCTAATTCACCAGTGAAACGACCAATACCAGCTCCCAGCTCCAAAATAGACTTGCCTTCATATGTTGGGAGCAGAGAAAGTATCTTTGCAAGAGAAAAACAAATCAGAGTCTTTAATTTTTGGCTAAAACCAAATCAGATTAGTTTTCTTTTGCAATGAAACTCTACACACAAACCATCTGCAAACACTATAACCAAAAGCAAAAGCTACACACAGAACATGTTCAAGAGGAGGTCTCATGGAGATTTAGGGCAAAGAACCACCAAAAAAGTCCTAAACAGAACCAAATTAAGGAAACAATGAAAGATTGCAGGAAGCATGTATGATCATTACATACTAACAATAAAATCCACTATCTACGAAACAAACGAGTAGAAGAATTAAAAACTCACTTCCGGTCGCTCTTCTTTATCGAGATCAGAGGCTTTAGAATCAAGCATCATAGCCTCGACGGTCAAATCTGCAGAATGCTCCACCCAGTAATTCTTCTGAATCTCACGCTCTTCACCTACATTATCGATACACAACCAAAATTTTCAATCTAGATTCACTAATAAAAACGAATCAAGTCTCTAAAACCCAATAATCAAGTCCCGGATCGATCATAATCCAACAATTCTACACAAATCTTATAAAAAAGGCACTTCAATTTCAATTTCAATTTGGATTTCATATATGTTTAAGTAGATTTTAGTTTAATTAGAAGAATGGAGATGGATCTAGGAAGTGATCTCACCATTAGCGGCCATGTTAGAGGGACGATAGGGATAATGTAATACTATTACTAATATGAATAATGTAGGTTTTCGGAAGACAGGAAAAGTAAACTATGAACCCTCGATAGCTAGTCTGGATCTAGAAAACCCTCTGGATCTACAATTTCTTATTTTCCCCCTCTGATGCATTAATTTGTAACGTCTGATGCATTAATTTGTAACCAACCAATCAAAACCAACTATCACACTCTCTCTCTATAATCTATATATATCTTGCTCGCTCGCTCGCTCTGTTTAAGTGTTTAGTGTGTGATCTTCCGGATCCTGTCTTCTGCATTTTATAGGCAATGTGAAATAACTCGTATATTTGATATTTTATTGAGTTTGGGTCAAAACTAATCTTGGGTCCCTGGTGTTACATATAACATGTCAAATTGGTTATAATTTGTTTTTTGTTTTTAAATCTCAATGTGCTAACCCCTTGCTATTAAGAAGAATAGTTTCGAGATTTAGAGAGATAAGATTATACTTATTTAAATTTTAGTTAATTTTGCATTAAAATATATAAATTTATATATCAGTCCGATTCATTTTTTCCTTTTTAAATTCAAAACGCATTATATTAATAAAATATCTACTCACGCAAGATCTTTTAGCTTACCAGAATTAGGATTAGTGAAAAATAAGTTAGCGATATATCAGTCCGATTCAAGAATTTATATGTATTTATATATTTATAATTATATAATTACGCTATATATTTTACTTACTTTTATTATAATTTATATCAGACGGATTCACGTATGTATATAATGGATTATATTTAACTTATTTATGAATATTTATTGAAATATAACTATTGACATTTTTAATAGATATAGTTGTATTCCAAGTAACATATGGAAATATAAATTAATTTTTGACTTTCTTACCGGACGTTTTTTTTTAAATTATAAATTAAATCAATAAAAATCAAATAAAACTTTAAAAATGTCAAAAGTATTGTATACCTGGTTAAAGGAAATCAATATTTTTTTTTAAATGAATTATTTAATAAAAGAAAAGATTACATCAAAGCCGCTTAAATTTGAATTTGAAATTCAAATAAGCGCCAAAATTTCAAAGTATACCCTAATTGCAAGAAAACCCTAGATCTTATTAATACAATTCTTCCTAACTCTAAATTTAAAACCTTCTCAAGGAAAACAACTAAGAAATATCCTCCATAGAAGATCAGCAATCTTCAGATAGAAAAGAAAGCTTTGCCACGATTCCAAATACTTGACTTCAGCCACAGCAAAACTAGCCCAAGAAACCATTTAAGCAAGCTTCTTACTCCAAGAAAAAGCATCAACAAACCAAATGGAATGAAAAGCAGCATCAGAGTGCAGCAGCAGAGGAGATATCGACAAGCAAGGCAGACAGCATCAACAAACCATTTGCAGAAAATTCATCAACAAGTAGCAGCATGATCAGCTTCCAACTCCAGCAAAACACCAGCACAACAAGCAGGTAATAAATCAATTAGTAATATATCCAAGACCAAGAGCTTCAAGAATCATAATTGATTTAAGATCATTTGGAATAGAGTTAGGCATAATATTATAATTAGATTTAGTTTTTAAAGTATGATGAGTCAACCAATCAGCAGCATGATTTTGCTCACGAAATATATGAGAAAAAGTCATGCTATTATGAATGAGATTCCAAATGCAATCAAGAACAGGTTTCACATACCAATAGACATTACTGTTTTTGTGAGAGATCCATTTATAATGATTAAAGAGTCTGATTCAACATCAACCAGGTTCCAATTATTAACTTTTCATATTATCAGGCCATCCAAAATAGCTCTTACCTGAGCTAGTAACGGAGTAGATTTACCATATAAAAAGCTAGAGCCCTTCACAAGATTACCATCACAGTCTCTAAAAATAATAGAGCCACAAGCTTCACCATTGCTAATACAAGAGGCATCAATATTCATTTTTAACCTACCAGTTGGAGGAAGATTCCACTTGATATAAGAAGGTCTATTAGAAACCTTAAATTGATTAACACAACCTAGAATGATAGCAGCCTTAGGGCAGTCAATCCAATGAGATTTGTTAATGATCCTATTAATATCAAGAGTGTGAATAATAGCATTGATATGGCTGATAATAGAGTTGACAGAAGTTCTTATACCTTTAGTCTTAGATACATTTCTAGCCTTCCAAATATTATGTAATATAAGAGAAGGAATCATGTTTCTGACCTGCGCGTTTTCTTCGATCTTGAACCTTGCCAAGCTCTGGAAATGCTCTTAATGTTCATGTGCTTAGATATAAACACTTTAAAAATAACTGCATAATGAATCCAGATAGACCATGCCAACTTACAGGATATAAAGAGATGGTTCATAGATTCATAGCTGTCACAAAACTGACACTTAGAAATTAAAGCAATACCTCTACTTTGAATGATAGAATCAGCAGCAACATAATTATGCAGAATTTTCCAATGAGTGAATGAACTTTTAACAGGAGTTAGAGAATTCCAAATCTTTTGAAAAACAACATCCTTATTGTATCTAACTCTAACACCATTCCAAGTATCTTTTAAATTGTATCTACCATTCTTAGCCAAGGTCCAAATCATAACATCATTTCTATTAATATCAATAGATAAACGATGAATGTGATCAATAATGTCAGGCTGAACAATGTTGCAAACTAAAGATAAATCCCACCTATTATTAATCCAATATTTACTAACATTTTCAGCAGTAAACCGAAGGTTATTATCACTACTATTAAGAGTAAGAATAGGCTCAGATAAGGTCCAGTTATCTAACAAAAAATCAACAAGACCCTTACCAATCCTCCACCTGATATAACACTCAGCTTTGTCACGAACTTTAATCATTCTGTTCCAAACCATAGATCCAGGCTTGTCAGGGCTAATCTGTAAAGGATGATGATTTGCACAATATATACTATGCATAACATTAGACCAAAAAGAACAGTTTTCCCTAAATGCAGCCAATAGGTTAAAAGAAATAGCATTATGCACATCACCCATTTTCCTCACATTAAGCCATCCTTCACTATTAGAATGTAAAGGAAATCAATATTAGAATGTAAAGGTCAATAGAATATGAATTATTGACTTATGAAATCCGACTCATCAAAAATTTAGATGGATCCATAAAAATAAAACAATTATTTGGTTGTATGTATTATGAGATATGATCATCAAATATAATATGAATTGTGAAAATAAATAGTGAAAAATTATATAAATTAAAATAAAATCTAGTTTACTATAAAATTTATATTTTTAAAGAATATTATAAAAATAAGTTTATATATAAAAACTAAATAAATAAAGAAATCATTAAAATTTTGAATATTTGTATTCATATTTTGTGCTATATTTTATAGATTACATTAAATCTCGAATCTAGATTTATTTGAGCGAGTTTCATCCAAAACCAAAAAAAAATGGAGACATGGTGTACTTAACGTGAACATATCGCTGATCAAGAAATTGCCACTACGGTTGTCCAACTAATAGAAGCAAGCTAATTATTTTTAGATAATGGAGGAGATGATGTTCACGACTCTTTAGTCAAAAGTGAAGTCTAATATTCAACATCCTGAAGATGTTGAAAAACAAGATGAAAAAGTAGACGATGCAACCAGTTCCATGATAAGAGATAAACTCATGAACGTTACAAACTGGTGTAATATCATCTTTAGGAACAAGACAAGTGTTGAAAATGATAACTCAGATCGGGATCCTCTCGGTAGGAGAAAAAAAGTCTGCGCCATCACCGTAGCAAGAGGAGGATGAGAAAGACTCATACATCTAAGGAAAAAGTGGTAAGAGAATAGGAGAATATGATCAGGAGAAAGTACATACCAAAGACGTTAACATTGACGATAAAGTAGTCTCGATAGTCGATCTCTCGCTCTGGTAAAAAAACCACATGCTCATCAACCCCAACCTCGAATGAACTAGCGATATTCGCTACTATCGGCAACACATCCAAGAACCCAGGTGAATTAATAAAAGGTCTAAATAACCCAGTAGAGAGTTCACTAGAATCATCAACAAACCTTAATGGTCCAGCCGAGGATTCAGCCAAATTTCTATAAGCCTCAATGCTTTAGTTAATGATTCATCCAGATTATCAACAATATCATACACCTTCAGTGCAACATCCATTCTAGTATAATCTAAACTTTGTCATGGATATATTCAAATAACCAATCATGCCACCTACAACATACATGCGTCAACAAAATCCTTCAGGTCCTTACCCCCCCCCCCCCCCCTCACACACACACATACAGTCAAATTTTTACAATGTTGCATCAGCATAAGGTCACTTATATCAATTAACGTTTTAGAAAAAAAATAGTGATAAAGCTTCAGTTGATATTGAATGAATATGTATCGTAAAACTAAAACAACCACAAGATGGAAACGTCAACTAAAAAGAATAACCTAGATCATCATGTTAAGAAATTCAAAAGTAAGATGTTGAGGCATCTATGAGCTTATGATAACATGAATTGTAGGGAGTTTATCCTTGGTTCAACAACCTTCTAGTGGGCACTATTATAAGTATTAATATGGTGCACATGACCTTTACAAACCACTTCTTATGGACTAAAGCAATAAACAATATATTGATTACATCATGAAAGTTTGAGAGAGTACACTCATAGGTTCGTTGAAATAAAAATGAGTTGTAAGACTTCAAAACTAGGTAGCACTCGTTGGTATCGACAATGAGTATGGTCGGGACGCCAATCGAATACTATTATGAAGAATACTTCCATCAATTTTTGTGATTTGTTAGCACATATAGAAAAATATATCAAAGTAGAGTAATTTGAAAGAGCAATGCTTAATGGAGATACAACAACTCCAATCGCATATTCACACAACCTTTCATTTTTACGTAGCAATGCATCATATACATTGGTATAAGTTAATTATAAGACACAGGAAAAATATTTTAAGAACAAAACTGTGATGGATCATCCAAAGTAAAGTACTATAACCAAAGACAAGGCCCATGAAGGAGGTATAAGATGAATTACAACAACAATAACAATAGCAGCCGAAGGCCATAACGCCCATACAAAGGACCATACACGAAGTTAACCTAGAATTTAAAGGTAATAAAGAACCAAATATGTGATCAGATATCAGAGACAAAACAAACTGCAATGGCTCAAAAAAGAACAAGTAAATATTTCAAATTTTACGTCGATGCTAGGAACTACATGAGGGGTTGTTATATTTTGTAAGACCAATTCTTTAAAATGATTGATGATGGAAAAAATCTTAGATTGTTAAAAAGAATTGAAGAAAACAAGTTGTGATGATACCAAACGATACCTACCAGTAAGTAACTACATGCCAACACAATAAAGAGCTGAAAGGTTGAGATCCTTGGAAAATAAGGTAATCTTTGAGAATGAAGAAGGTGGTAGTTAGATTATGATCTGAACAGGAAAACTGTATGTGTTATCGTTGAAGGGAATCTGTTCTTACAGATCACCAAAAACTCAAGAACGAGATATATTGAAGACTTAGAATTGCAAGAACAAGGTCGAACATCACCAATAAAAACCATATCCAGTGTTTCTATTTTCTGATGATTATTTAAAAAGTAACAGCATCACACGATAACATCCTACTAATCATAGTAAAACTGGCTGAAGTAGAAGTAAAAAAGTGATGATAGAGATATCGAGTTGGGCCAATATATTACACAAGAGCGCCTACTGTAAAATGAAAGGTGTTCAGATTTGATCCATTTCTAAAACAAATTAATATGATTCGCATCAAATTTTAAAAGAGCTTAACATAGATGTAGTCCTCGACAGATAGAGTTAAAAAATAGTTCATGTTGCTTATTTATGATATTATATGCTCTTTCCTCTTATAATGTAATTTAGGGAAAGTCCTAGTTGGTCCAAATTCATGTTGTAGAATCTACAATTCAGAAATACCTCAAGTTCCGAATCAACAAAAAATTAAGAGTAATCAGTGTAAAATAGATTACGCCCAAGAAATTCTATGCAGCTTTCATAGCTCGAAAATAACAACAACGATAATAACAATTAGCGGGGGACTCATTCATCTTTGAAAATATGGATGATACCTGAGATGCTTCTCTTTTAGTTGATCCTAGAGAATAAATATAAAGTGTAATAATGTAAAGAGAGAAAATATTACAACTCGACCGAGACATCGCCATGGAACTCGGGTATAAATTACTAGACTTTTTATAAAATAACCTTGATTCATTTGCGTGAAATGGCAATGATATTATATAGGTTCAACCAAAATTATGTTCCATATATTGTCAATCAACAAAAAAGAGAAGATCTTACTCCCAACAAAAGAGATAAGCAATTATTCATGAGATTAAAAGTGTAATTACACTAGGGAACATTCGGGAATCATATTATTTAGTATGGATAGCTAGCCCAATATTGGTGAAAAAGAATAATGATAAGTGGAGAATATGTGTAGGCTTCAAAAATCTAAAAAAATCATGTCCAAAAGATCTTTTCCTCATGTCGGTAATTGATCAACTATTGCATGTTACTTCAAGAAATAGGATATTATCTTTTATGGATGTCTATTCTCGATACAACCAAATTCAAATATATGAAGATGACCATGAACATACCATATTCATAATACAAAGAGGCCCTCTTTGATAAAAGGTAATGTCGTTCAACTTAAAATACAGGATCTTCACATCAACGGGTATTAAATAATTGCAACCCAACTCGACAAAAATCTGCAGGCACACATTGATGACATATTAATCATAAGAAAATAGGATGATACACAATTGGCTGATTTAACCGAGACCTTCTTAAAAATTAGAATGCTCCACCTGAACCCGAACTTGGAATATGTACCTATGATGTGAGATCCAACACATTTGTAGGCTACATGGTTTGGTGAGAAAGGCTTTGAATTATATCCTACCCAACTCTCAAATTTGGCTGCAATATATCCTCCAAAAGCACTAAAAACTAAAAATTATAACAAGTGGACTGGTAGCTCTCAACAAATTGATCTCCAAATCTTCAAACAAATGACAATATTTTTTTCCAAGTATAAAGAGTCACAAGAATATTTAATATGATTTTTTCGTGAGAATAAGTTTCCAATAATATCACAAAATTCCTCACTTCCTCGGAAATACTACTGAAACTGAAGCTAGGGGATTCAGCATTCTTATACCTTACAGTTTCAGACTACATCGTAAGTGTCGTTTTAATAAAGGAATAATGAGCATAATCCAAACTGATATTTTATGTAAGTAAATCTTATTTAGTCTTGAAACCAATTATTTACGTCTTGATAAACTTTCTCTGCCATTGTGGGAGCAGCTAGGAAGACAAGGTCCTACTTAGAGACCAACATCAATATCATCTCAACATCCTTCTCATTAAGAAGTGTTGTTCCAAAAACGTGATATTTCTAGAAGGCTGACCAGATGATCATTGTAATTAGGGGAACATGACATCTAAGGACTGCAAATCAAAGCTCAAGCTCTAACATACTTCCTGATGAAGTTTCAGCCTAAGAGACATATCCATTCAAAAGAGAAATCTGAATCCATTTAGAATTCATAATAGATGCAACCAACGCTCAGAGCATGGGTCCAACTCATCTCCCTAATAGGATCTATCTTGGCCTAGTCTATGAATTTTAGTGTCTGAGCCTCAAATAATGAATTAGAGTCTAAAGTAATCATTTCAAGAGTTCGACTAGCTTACATTTGTAGACTCTCAAAAATACAGTTTTCCACAAACTCTAACTTGGTGGTTAATCAAGATTAAGGCTAAATTGAAACAAAAAAATATACTATCATCATGTATCTAAAGAAGTTTTACCATGATGTAGCTCTTTTTGAGCAATTGGACTTTGAGCAAGTGCCGAGAGCACAAAATATTGATGTTGATGCTTTAACATCTTCGGCTTGTACATCAATTACAATGTGCGTCATTTATTAAGAGAAATCGTTCATCATAATGCCAATCAAAGGTGATGAGGATTTAATATAGTTCGTAAGAGAAAAGAATAGGTAAGTAGAGAAAAATAGTTTTTCCAGAAAGAGAAAATTAAGAAGTGCAAGTAGATTAATCTCAAAAGTCAGAATCCTTACTCAATTCAGCCTTGGCCTTTATATATAGGCGCAATGGAGATATAACAGAAATTGTTACACAAAGGGACTAATTGCATATTAGTCATTTATCTATACACAAAGCTTTAAATCTCTTCCACAATTATACAATTTATCATACAAGGTCTCATTTATTTACATTTTCATCCCCAATACTCTATTTCTTTATCAATAGCCTCCTTAGTTCTTATGAAAGTCAGTGAATGAGAACTAATTGTCTTCGGAAATTTTCGTTAGTGGAGAAAAATCCCTTTATCCAGGATTCGAACAGCTTCAAACTCATTGTCTCCATACATTCGGAAAATTTTTGTATTCACATTAATAATAATTTCCTCAATACTTTGGACATTTCCTTATGAAATCATTTCCTTATGAAATCATTTCCTTCTAACGGTCATAAACGTTTAAATTAAAAATCAAATAGGTGATGATGATGCCCTAGGCTTTATGTCTTCCACTAGGCATATCACATGGCAGAAGTCAAACTCTCATTTATGCAACCGTGTGGAATTCTGCCCAATTTCTTTCTCCACCTCTTCCACTTCCCTCTCCCTCGATGTTTTCTATAAATACCTCTCTGCGACTCATTTTGCTTCATAATACTTTTTTAAAGAGAGAGTGTGTGCACTTGTTTTCTGAAATTTCTTAACTACCTTCATCTGAATCATCAACCTTTAAGCTACCTTCGCTAGAAAACAAAAATCCGCATCTAGTCTTTAAGTTTATTTATGAGAAAACATCCAAAACTCAAAAATCAAAAAGCCAAAAAACCCAGAAATTCATCCTCCCTAGATAAACAAAAACCTCGCTTTGGATCATACGATTACTTATGCATAAGTGAAAGGGAGATGAATATAGAGGAGTTGGTCTGATAAGAAACGCATCTCGGGGTTTGCCCACAAAGACAATATATTCCGGTACCTTTTATCCTAATCAATTTCCTTTTGCTTTTTCAAATTATCTTCTGCCAGAAGAAGGTCAATCCTCTAAAACTCAAACACCAAAAACACCTCGAGTTTCACTATCTCTAATTAGATCATTACCTCGAATCTCTCTTACAAACTCAAGTCCTCGAATCAATCGCAAAGTAACCCAAACCACATATTGTTCAAGGAGATCAGAGGAAACTCCTTCTCCATTAATACTGAGCCTCATCGTCCACCGCGTAAAGAACTGTTCATGTTCATACAACAACTCATCTTCCTCGAACTTTAAAAAGAAAAACCTTCATAGCCATGGGGGACGATGCTAATTACACCTCGAATCCTTCAATCTCTTCTCTTTCCCTGAGGGACGTGATTGAGACAGTTATAGAGTCTTAACAAAATCCCCGAGGTTAGACCTGTTAGCGGGTCGGGTCGGTCCGGGTTTGGACGCGACCGAGACCGACTTGTTAAGCTACCGGGTGGGTCAAGCCGGACCGCTAAGCGAAGGGAGCCAAATATGATGGACCGGGACCGACTCGTTAAGAGTCGAGTCGGTCTGGTCCGACTCTTAACGGGCGGGTTTGTTAGTTTATTATAATGTTTTTAGGGTTTGAGTAAAAAATATACATAGATTAGGAAAAAAATTATATATCTCCCTTATCGGGCGGACCGGTCCAGACCGATAAGAGAATCGGTCCAAAATTTTGGCTCCCAAACCGCTCCCTAAGGTATCCGGACCGGTCTCGGGCGGGCTTTACCGGTCCGGTCTCGGACGGGTTAACGGGTTGGGGGGCCCCCTAACAGCTCTACCCGAGGTAATGATAATAGAGAACCAACTTTGGATCCTAACCCACCTCAATTCGTATAAGAGGCATCCGAGGGGGAAGTTGACTCTGAAGCCACATAATCGAACATCGAGGCTGATACAGAAGATGATGTTTCGAAGAAAACAGACATTAAAGAAAGCAGTGAAAAGTGTTTCCAAGACAAAAACACCTACGGGAAGGAAAAAGAAAGCTCATGTTTAGCTCTCAAAAGAATTGGCGGCCTCGATTGGTGAAAATTTGAAACCACGCAATCCTGAATATATATTGGAACTAAAAAATGTGCCATATATCTATTATTCAGAGTCTCAAACTACCTCCTTAAAAAAGAAATGAGGAATACCAGACAACATTGTACTTCGGCTTCCAAAAGAAGGAAAAACTCAACTTAACTGTGGAAAAGATGAGCTGGTGGTGTACCCAGAAATTACCAATGGGGCCTAGGGTTCCCGTTAGACCCAAGGATTATAGAGTATTTTGAGCTCCTCGAACTCTGTCCTACACAAGCTACTACCAGTCAATGATTTACCCTTATGTCCATTATTATGGCTTCCAGACTAGCCCAAATTCCTCTTTCTGTCAAAGATTTCATTATCCTAATAAAGCTTTTCGAAGGACCTTGTCCTACCCTTCTACTATCTCACCGTTGACGATGATCTGAAGATAGTCGATGATCTACTTGAGGCTGAAAAATTTTGGAAGAAAAATGTGTCCTTATTTCAGGGGCCTTGAAAATGGAAAGGAAATTTTTGAGGCAAATCAATCAAGACTCAAACTCGTCTAGAGGAGTAACACTAAGTTGTTTCCCCCTTATTGTTGTTTTTACTATATCGTTTTAATCTCTAACTTATATTTTTTTATATCTCATAAATTCTGAGGCGGTATAAGATTCGCCAAAAAGATGCCAAGAAATGTTTTGTCAAGTTAGCGACATGGGCGGAAATAGAGTGGGCCAATGCGTTCCACTCAGCTTTCTTGCCCATTAACTTTACCAACAACCACTTGTGGCGAATCATACTGGGTGTTGACTTTCTAGAAAATTCGATGGAGCTTCCAAACCCGAGGCTATTTGTGAAGAGACTAGTGGTGCCTGATGGTAAGGTGCTTCATTTAGTTTGGAATAGATCAGAGAGCCACCTTCCCTAAAAAAAGGATAAAAAAACAGCTAGCACATCTGGTGCTAGCCCTTCGATAGTTTTGACGTCGCAAAAAAACCGAAAGAATGGAGATAAGAAAAGCTTTCCTACCATCAAAGAAGGAGAAGAGGTTGAGCCTTCCCCAAAAAGGAAAAAGACAACGGCCTTAAAGTAAAAATAAAAAGCGCACAACTAAAACAATTCCTAAAAAAAAAGAAAAAAAAATTGTACAAACTGCTCAAGAGACGGTGTCCTTCGATGCTGATGAGGTTGTTGTGATGAAAGATCAACAAAAAGAAAATTAAGCAGGTGGTGAAAAAGGAGGCAATCGGTAAAGAGAGACTACCATAGAAAATGATCAAGGAGATGATCATTTTGATCTTGATAGCTTCATCAACTTCAATCAATCTCAAAATCTTACTAGAGATGAAGATTAATACATTCAAGAAATGTAGGACCAACTAAAACTTTATGGTAAAAGATCTACCCATGTTCATCCCGATGCAACTTCATCAGAGGTCTTTTTGCCTTTATCTTCTTCTGCTCTTATGCCTTACCTTAGCTCGGGGTTCATACCTGCCCCAAGAGCCATCCAAAGACTTTACCCTTGCTCTTCAACCATTTTACAACCTTGGTGCTGCAACAAAAAAATTATGTCAAGAATTTGAATCTTCTCGAAACTACTTGGAGAAAATGGCGAATGAGATGGCTCGTTAAAAGAAAACTATTGTTGTTAAGAAGAAAATGAGGGAAATCTTTGGTGGTATGGTGTATAGCCAATTTTACGAATTCTAAACTGTCAGATTAGAATTTCTCAGAAGAATCATTTTCCTCAAAAATTGTCTCGGAGTTGTGCACAAAAAAAACACGGAAAAGCTTAATACTTCTCACAAAACGTGATAAAAGAGATAAAGTCTAAACATGCTTAAGAGTTATCCGATGAGAAACAAAATTATTCTACTCTTCAACTTTCACTAAACAAAAATAAAGATGAGAAGAATAAATTAAAAGAGGCCATGGATTCTATCAAGATTCAATTCGAGGAAGAAAAAAAACTTGTTGTGACTGCTACTGAGGATGAATGTAGCAAGGACATGTTAGCAGCCATCAATAATGCCGAAGAGCAAAAAATTGTTAACTTTTATCGTGAAATTCATGCTTTATTTCCAAAGGATGATCTTTCCAACTTCTGGGAGCAGATTCCCATTATGAAATCTCCCCAATAAAGCCTTTGACCATGTACCTTCTTATTCATCTGAAGAGGCGGAATCAGAGGACAGTTCTTCTGACCAAGGGGAGTCGGACGATGAGAGTTCCAACGACAAATAACTTTGTTTTTCTTTTTCCACCTTTTTTGTATCTGTCATCCAGTTGTTGTAAGATGACTTGACTCTGTTAAATTCCATTTGTTTTGGTATTGAAAAACTTGTTTGTGTATTCATTGAATTTATGCAATAATATCTTTGTTTTTGTTAATATTTTTATTTTTATCGTATAAGGTATTGTTGCTTCGAATGATGATACAAAATACTAATAATGCGTTTTAAATGACATAATACTTGAAACATTATAGTTCGTTTAAATAATGTAGGACTTCAAATATGGTAGTGTGTTTAAAGAACATAGTACTTCGAATATGGTTGTTTCTTCGAAAAGTGTATACAACACTTCAGAATAATTATTATTGGTCAACTTCAAAGATGATCAGACTTTGACTAGTTACCAAAATAATTTAAAAAGTATACTTAAACAACCATTGGCTAAAAAATAGTTTTAGTAATGGAATTGAATATTTACATAACACCTCATTAAAACCTATTTGGACCAACAGGGTATGAAAGAGTGTGCCAATTATTCAAAGAGAAAAATATTCAAGATAGTTACTCCCACTACAATTTTAGATTTTGTATATTCCAAAGATGTTGAAGCATCCTCCCATGCTCGTCACAAAAGCGATAAGAACCTGGGTTTATTTTTTCCACAACTATATAGGAACCCTCCCAATCTGGGGTTATCTTGTCGAGGCTCCTTTCCTTAGTATGGAGGAATACCTACCTTAGAACTTTATCACCGATCTTAAAATTATTTCTTCTTACCTTCTAATTATATTTACTTATCAAAAGAGTATGATAACGAATCATATTCATATGAGGGCTAAAAAGAATTGTTAGTCCCCCATGTTTACAACTTGTATCAACATAGTCCCTTTCGTTCACTTCTGCATAAAACTCATCCTCTTCACTTTAAAAAATTTCACGATTAGTCCCTCCGCATATTCTGGGGGACCAAAAGTGATAAAAAGCTTGGGATTTTGGGACCAAAAGTGATACAAAACTTAGAATTTAAGTGTCACATGTCAGTTTTTAAATGGTTTATATGTGCGGGGGGACTATATTTGCAAAAAAATTAAACAAAGGGGATGAGTTTTATGCAGAAGTGAACGAAAGGGACTATGTTGGTACAAGTGGTAAACATGGAGGACTAACAGTGTTTTTTACCATATGAGTTATAACTCTTTTTTCCTCAACCAAGTCCAAATCTGCTCTTTTTGCTTCATCATTCAGGTCCTCGGAATACTGAGCTATTCTATAAGAAGGTAATGTAGATTCTGCAAGACTAGCAACATCCATCCCACACGCTAAGGCAAAAGGAGTTTCTTTAGTAACCTCTCGAAGAGTTGTTTGATAAGCCCATAACAACTCGTGCAAATAGTTAGGCCATTTCCTTGCAGCCCTTGTCAAATTCTTCTTTAAACCTTCTAAAATAGGTCTATTTGTCACATCTACCTGACCATTTTGCTTGGGGATAAAAACGTGTAGAAAAACATTGTGTTATACCCCTCGAAGCACAAAAAGAATCCATTTCTCTGTTGTTGAATTGAGGACCGTTATCCATGATAATTTTTTGTGGTACCCCAAAGCGACAACAAATACTATTTATAATGAACTTAATTACATCCTTGGATTTTGTTCCAAACAATGGTTCAGCCTCTGCCCACTTCATAAAATAATCCACCGTTACAATAATCATTAGACGTCCTCTAGAAGCCATTGGCAATGGTCCCACTAGATGAATTCCCCACATGTCAAAAGGGACGGCTTCGGTAATGGACATGAGCAGAAATACAGGTTTATAAATAAAATTGGCAAATCTTTGACAAGGATCACAACCTCGAACTAAATATTTAGCGTCGTTCATAATCGAAGTCTAATAGTATCGTGCCAGCAAAACTCGACGCGTCAATGCCTTGAACCCACAATGTGTTGAACCATCTCCATCATATAACTCTGACAAAATTTCATGGGACTCTTATTTGTTCAAACAACGCAATAATGGCCTACTCAACGTCTTTTTGTATAAAACCCCAACTAACACAATATAGCCACATGTTTTACCTTTCAACTTCTTAGCTAGTTGCATATCTTGAGGCATTGTTCCCCTTGACAATAAATTTAGAATATTAGTTCTCTAATCGCTTCGAATTACATCTAGTGTGATTAAAACTCCTTTTTCATATTTACACTACTCTGAGCGTGTTAAAATCGAAGGACTCTTCTATAATAAAATTCAAGGATATTATTCTGTGTAGGCCACGGTTCCTAAAAAATCAGTAACTGTATTGTCTCCTCGACTGATATGCTCTACAGTAACATAATCGAACAGAAGAGTCAAATTCTGAAGCTCACAAAGATATAAAATTAAATTGTCCTTTTTGGCTTCGAAGACTCCAACCACCTGATTTGCTACTAATTGGGAATCTGTCTCTAAACAAACTGAAGTTGCCCCCCAAATGTTTGAATGCCTTAAACCATCCAATCAGCTTCATATTTAGCTTCATTTATTTGATGCATGAAAGCCAAACTTAATGGATTAAAACATTGTTTCTCCAGATTGAGCAATCAACTGAAATCCAACACTACATCTTCAAACACTAGAGCCCTCATATGTTCGTACTATCCACATCGAACCACTTGGCAAGACCTCCTTGTTAATTTCTTCGTATTATCTACTTGAGTTGAATTTAATAAGAAAATTAGCTAAAGTTTAGGCCTTGATAGTCGTTTGAGGTGAAAAGATGATGTCGAAACCTCCGAACTCAACTGACCATTTGGTCATCCTCCTAGAAATATCGGGGCGTTTTAAAACATTTTTCAATGGAAATGAAGTTCAAACCCCAATAGTATGAGCTTGAAAATAGGGGCTCATCTTCCTAACAACCAGTACTAAAGCTAGAGCCAATTTTTTAAGCTACAAGTACCTTTTTCTACTGCCACTAAACTCTTGATGACATAATACATTGGCTTCTAAATTCTCAAATCTTCACTTATCAGAACAGTACTAACTGCAAAATCCGATACTACGATATACAAAGGGAGTTGTTATCTAACTCGAGGCTTGGACAGTATCTCTGGTGATGACAATAATTCTTTAATACTTAAAAATGCTACTTCACATTCCGAGGTCCACTCAAATTATTTTGGTCTTCGTAAAACTTGGAAGAAAGGAAAGCATTTGTCAGAAAATCTAGAAATAAATCTGTTAAGAGCAGATAACCTTCATGTGAAGACCTCCACTTCTATAATAGTTCAAGGTGACGTCATTAATATTAAAGCCTTTAGTTGTTCTAGGTCGGCTTTTATCCCATTTTCACTAATAATGTAATAGAAAAAAAAAATCATGATCGAACTTCAAAGGTATACTTCTCAGGATTTAACTTCAATCTAATAGCCTTAAATTCAAAAAGGTTTCCTCCAAATCTTCCAAGTGTGCATCATCTGTTCCGATCTAAGAAGCGAAGGCTTCATTCATTATCCTATGGTATATTACTCTGGTATTTTTTAACTTAAAAAGCATGACCATATAACAATGCAAGCCTCGATCTGTGATGAAGGTGGTACTTTATTGATCCTTTTGACCCATTTGAATTTGATTATACCCTGCAAAGGCATCCATAAAACACAAAAGCTTATTTCCCAAAGTGAAATCAATCAATTGGTCTATTTGAGGAATGGGGAATGGATCTTTAGGACAAGCTCGATTCGGATCTGTAAAGTCGACGCAGATTCTCCACTTCCCATTCTTCTTTTTAACAACCATTGGGTTTGCTGTCCATAAATGATATTGTGACTCCCTTATATGCCGACCCTTGATAAGCGATCCACCTCAGCAACAATATTCACATAGACTTCAAACTCGGCCTTGTTTCATTGGCTCATCCACTGACATCAAAATCAACTGATCCAGGTCTCTATCTAAGTATTCTGATGCAGCACCACAATCATCAATCTTGGAATCCTGAATCATTAAATTTTATGCATTTGTATTTGGATTTGCTGCTTGTAAAGTCGATGCAACAGGAGCCTTTCATGAATTTCTCTATCCTTTCACATTGGCCAGCAACTTTCTATTCTCAATTAGAGTATGCACCTCCTTTATTAGAGAAATACAGTCTGCAATATCATGTCTTATATCATTATGTTACTTACAAAACCTGTTGTTTTTCTTTTCCTTTGGCCAATTTATCGAGGTGGATTTCTTGAAACTCACATATCCTTTTGCCTACTCATAGATTGTTAGCAACATTTTCAGTTAGATCGGCATAGTACTCGGGCCTTATCCACTGATTGGGCCTAGGTCTATGAAACTGGTACCCTATTTCTTGAGTTGAATACACTCTAGTTTGAGGAGGTAAAGTTTTGTTATTCCTAAGACGTTCTGGTTGGGATGAGTTCAAAGACTGTCACTGATTCTTTGCACCTGTCCTAAGACCTTTTGACTAGTCCCATCCACTCTTTCAACTCTAGTTGATTATTCTACCTTAATTTGATCCTCCACCTGAGCCATCAGCACTCCAAAAAATTCAAAGTTTTTCGCTTCGTTTTTTCATTAACTAACTCACCTGGTAACAATCCTTGTCAGAATACTGCCATTTCTACCAACTCCTCGCAATTCTCCAAACCAGCATTGGTTAACACTAATCGCTGAGCATAGTCCTTAAGATTATCTATCACTTCTTGTTTGCATTGAATTATTGTATCTTCATTTTCCCGCATCTCATTACTTCCCAAAAATTATCTTTGGAAAGCTGTATAAAAATCCCTGAAATTGGAAATATATCTACTCAGACCCTTATTATACCATTTTAAAGTTGTTCCTTTAAACGTTTGCGAAAGATCTACACACAAACCTATCATCGTCCTCAAAATTCAGCATGTAATATTTAAACTGTTCGATGTGGTCGTCAGGGTCTTGCGTCCCATCGAATATTTTAACCTTCGAATTATCAAACCATTTCGGAAGTGTGATAGATCTTATCTCAGTTGTCATAAGAGAATTTCTCCAATTAACCCCTTGAATGCACTGATTATTATTCCACGTTCCCATGACAACATATAAATTCTGATCAGTAATTTCTTTGTACTAATTCGATTTGTTCCATTCACACCATTCAACTTCCCTTAAACATCGTGGTACACTTTTCTTCCTTGTTTTGTATTCTTTTCATATTTTTCGAGGTTGATATTTTTCTTCTTTCGAAGCTTCTCGGTACCTCTTAAACTCAGATCCTGAACTTTCCATGTTATCGTCACTAGACGTAATATACCTCTGTTTGTCTTATTTCTCTTTTTGTGAAGTGTGACGCTCTTTAAAAGATTCAAAATTCGCTCTTCTCTGCTCACTTCGAACTTCACGAGCTGTGAAAGATTGATCAAATTGGTTGTCAGTATCATTGATATCATCCACTTGCCTCACCTCTGATCTCAATCTAGCTGATTGAATTTCTTGTTCTCTCGTACTCCTCATTCAGAGCTGTAATTTTATCCAATAGTTGATTCATTCACATTTCAATATTTGACTGAGTTTGTCGAACAAAAACAGACTCATCTTGCTTATCTTCCTCTCCTTTTATATCAATTTCTAGTGTTTCAACTGCTTTCAAACCAGATAAACATTTTCATCTGTCTGATCCATTTTCGATCAACACAACTTTCAAAGATTGAACAAAAATAGTTAAAACGTAATAGGAAAATAAATTGAACACGAAAAATCAAGGCACCAATCGATATCGTCCCTAGTGGAGTCGTCAATTTGATGAGGATTTAATATAGTTTGTAAGAGAAAAGTAGAGAGAAGTAGTTTATAGAGAGAGAAAATCAAGAAGTGCAAGTAGATAAATCTCAAAAGTCAGAATCCTTACTGAGTTCAGCATTGGCCTTTATATATAGGCACAAGTCAGATATAACAGAAACTGTTACACAAAGGGACTAATTGCATATTAGTCTTTTATCTATACACAAAGTTTTAAATCTCTCCCATTACTATATAATTTATCATACAAGGTCTCATTTATTTACATTTTGATCACCAATGGTCTATTTTCAATCAGCAACATTTATCTGGATATCTAACAAGATGTACACATAAGGTTTAACCAAATCTGTTTTCAGATTTCTTGGTCAAATCAAGAGTACTTTATAGTTTAAGAGGTTTATAATGGATAAGACAATGTACATTATGATTACAAGGTGTTATAAAAAATAAGTACCATTCAAAGCTATTACCAGAATAATAAAGGATGCAAAGAATAAATTCAAGCATTGTGACAGGGTCACTCTGTCGTAGGATTCAATTAATTTCTCGGAAGAAAAGGAAAAGAGAACACCTTGTTCCTCAAAGAAACCTCTTTATTCATAGAGTGATTGTAACCTCATATTGTAACCTCATATTGATCATCTTCGCCCCCCGCATACCAACATGATATGAGTCGTCTTGCTTAAGCCAGTACTCAAGCGCAACAAAGTTCTTACTAGTCAGAAGTCTTCTATATAATTTCTCTAACTTCAATGAATGTAATCCGCTTAGTGGATAAAATATGTTTTTTACCGATATTATTCGTTTGGGATAACATGAGAGTACCCTAATAACAAGTATATATCTATTCAATTTTTCTCAAATATACAAGTTGTTGGAACAATAAATCAGTACTTAATAGCATACAACCAATCATGGGGTAAGGTCGTCTGCTCAACAGACATCCCGGTCTCTCAAAGATTGACAAATAATATTATAGGTATCCCTCATAGAGTTGATATTCATATTGGATAACAAATCTTCAATCATAAACAGAGTTTTGGCCTAGTTTGTGACCATGATATAGGTCATCAACAACCTCTTATTATTCATCATCAGCTGGTTCGCGCACTTTCGGGCAAACCAGCACACTTGTAAAGATCAATGCATCATTTCTAAAATAATATATTGTTATCCTTCCCCAACGAGGCACCTGATCTTCACCTTTGTTGGGATACCATGCTTATAGAAAAAAATATTATAAAACTTCTTATTGCCCAAAAGAATGTCGTTTGGATTATTGGTAGGACCTCTCCATGTTTACTCAGATCCTTATCTTCAGTGGTGTTGTGTCACAATGGATATTGGTCACTTGTCCATAATGTAAAAGTATAAAATAGATTTTTTATTATTGGCATATAATTCTGTACAGACTAAAGCCGTATATATAGGCTGGGAATATATTCTAATAATATACTAATATACTATAATAATGTCTAGTCTACCATAATGTATATAACATTTTGTAATTGACTATTGACTATAATAAACTATGTAGTCAAATATCTTCTATTATTTCCATTAACACTCCCCCTCAAGCTTGTGCGAAATTACTTGAAACTGTTGTGGTTTGAAGTCTTTTGAACTTGTACAGAAGTACTTGAAGTGCAAGCTTGATTGAAAGGCTGAAACGAAATCACACTCCCCCTCAAGTTGGAGCATATATATTAGGGACTCTAACAATCTACTACATGTTTATGTAATACTTTCTCTTTAAAAAATCGCGTTTTTTTTCTCAATGAAGTTTTTGTCAAGAAAAGCTTTTTTAAGCAACGCATAAAAAAGGCCAATAGCAACCAAGCTCTCTAGAGTTACGGAAGTCCGAATTAAACATCATGTCGTGAATATCTTTTTAAGTCAATGACTATACATATTAATTAATCAAGTCATAAAAATTCAAACTCAAAAGGTAAACTTCTCTATCGATTTATGTGAGTTTGGTCAAATTAAGTTTTTAAGGCTTGATCATTCAGTCAAACTCTCAACTCACACCTTCTAGACTCGGAAAATTTAAATCATGTAAGGTGGCAGTTTAGCTATACTCAAGTTATTTCTAATCATTTCTCATTGTATTTGTAAACACCATATGATTTAATTATAAGGTTTATATTTGTATTACGACCTAACCTGAGTTGTTACGGAGCTCGACATGTAATCTACCTAAACCTTATCATTATAAGAGTTAGGGTAATCTCTTATATATATATGTATAGTGACTGAACATTGAGTTATAAAGGGTTTAAGACCATGTTCGAATATCACATTTTACTTTTGTAATTTTAGTTGACATGTGACATAATGGCTATTGACTGTGTAAAAAAATCAAGTGATAAAACTAGAAGCTAACTATAAATAAGAACTCTACCTAGAAACTGAGGATCACACTCTTACCATTCAATATCTTATACGTCTTATCACTATCTCTATAGTTTTCTATATATATTATCAGGTACTCGCTTAAAAACCTAGTTACCTTGTTTCAAACCAATCTCGTTCGGTTGGAAAAAAATCACAATACATTAGTCTCAGACTCAACTAGTATCAACTTGGTATATAATATTTAATTGATCATATTATCTGGTGAAAAATATCGAAGTAATTAACTGATTTATCAAATAGTTTCTCATCCCCATTTATGGCACATTCGACCAACGTTCTTAGTTCTATTGTGTGATTATTAGATATTGGTCTCGGATTTCAAATATAAAATATTTTTGTTACGCAAGTTCTATGGATCGTGAAGTCTATTACAACCACCTCAAATTCATTTCATTGGACCAATTTTTGCATCATTTGGTATCATAGTAAATCTCTAAGTTCGATTTTATCTTTTTATCATTTTTTAACTTTATTCCACCATCTTAATACATATTCATTTGTATCATATTATTTTCATTTTATCACTTCCATTATTAGTAAAAACAAAAACAAAAACAAAATATTTAAAATTACATTTTAAAATATCTTTAACACGTCTTTACAAAAAAAATATCATACTATATGTTTTTTTAAATATCTTATCATCGTTTTCATTTTTTTTTTCTCTAGTTTTTATTTTATTTTTCATATTATTAAGTTTGGAAAAAAATAAGTAAATCGATTTAACATGCATGACCTATATATATGGAGTTTGTAATATGCAGTTATTTTTTCGATGGATTGATGTCGTGAATGAATTTATTTATTTATAAACATAAGAAATTGTGGATCATTAGAAATGAAGTTAGTTAAGAAACATTTCATAGGACATGCGTTACAATGGTGGGAACAACTCAAGTTACAAAACTTTCTCCAACATTTGTTAGAAATTACAATATGGGTTTACATTAAGCTTCACTTGAATAGAGAGTTCTTACCTCTTAACTACAAAGTAATACTTTATAGAAAGTTTGGATATATTCATCAAGACTCAAGAGTTGAGATTTTATTAAAATTTTTGAAGAGTTAGTTGTATGGCTTGGTATTAGTTTTTGGGGAGGGAGACACTTGCATTTATATATAGGTAATAAAATGGAAACTGGGACCTTATTTGATAAGGTATGACTTTACTTCTATTTGTGAACCTTATATTCACTCTAGAAACATCAAATGCAATTTAAAAACTTGTATTGTTCCACGATATGAGATCTTACCTCCCGTGCAAGTTGCTTCATTAATAATTTGTGATAAATATTCTACTAATGTTGTTTCTTTATAAAGTTTAACAAAGTGTATCCAAATAATTTGACTAAACGTGTTAATGATTCTGTTGATTGTAGCGAGACATTTATATCTTTAAAATGTATTCTACGCCTTATAAAATAAGATGCTGATGATTGTTTACTAAAATAAATCTCTTATGATTTAACAAAAATTTGTTGGATTGAGAATCATATTGACTTGATACTAGGATCATTTATTCCTAACCAACCAGATTATATAATGAATCTAGATGAGACATATGGGCTAAAAAGACAAGTTAGTGAGATAATGATGAAGAGGCATATATGCGGAAGCATGATCGATGGTGATAAAGTAAATCCTTGTAAAAAATTATGTCAATAATGTAATTGACTAAACTACTCAAGAATTTAGAGAATGATAATTTTAAAATATTAATTTTATTACTCAGAATTCAATCAACCTTCAAATGAAGGTTTACACTTTATTTACAGATTTTATCAGACATGAAAATGAAATGGATAAATAACACATGTTTATAGAGCATGTGACATTCATCCATGATAATAGTTGTTAAAAATAATACTAAATTTCTCTCTAATTTTCTAGGATATTTGAGTAATATCAAGTAATATGTTAGAAGCTTTTCGAAAAATATCATAGTTTATGACACTTTCTTAAATTCATCAATGTTTCTCCTATTTGATAATATTCTATTTACCTTATCATATTTTTCAACACTTATTTATGATGACAACTTGTATTGCCTTTATATGTTCTTTATCATTCCTCTTTCTTCCTCTCATTTTCTTGTAGTTTATCTTGTTCTAGCCCGCCAAAATCATAAACCGGTTATAATTAATTCCTTCATACATATTTTTTTAATATTAAATTGTATTCAGTTTTTATTCTTATCTCGTATATAAGGGCATAAACACTAGCGGTATATGCCCTTATTAGATCTCCTCAAAGTCATTTAATAAATTTATATTATTATAACAACTACCTAAATATAGTATAAAGTATGTTGATAGTAGTTTATCTCTCATTTATTCTAATATACTAATAGTAAGTTTGACATTATTATATTTTTAAAATAGTTAATAAATGTGATATGAATTAAAATATCAAAAATTTATATACGGCTCTTATTACAATATTAATTAGAAACCATTGATTTATCTTTAATATAATAACTCTTATTTTCTTTCATCTTTTATAAATTGTTAAGTTATTTTCTTTCAAATATTTCCTAAATTTTATCTCTCTAACTTTCTCTTTCTAAGTTCATTAAAAGTTAAAAATATTTTTTCTAATTTTTCAATCATTATTTGGGAAGAAAGATGCTCTTGAACTATTATCAAATGACTTTTTTGGACAACTAATTTGACCAACATATATACATTCATATTCATTTCACGAGGTATTTACTGATATATTACATTATCAAATTGTATTTCCAGTTGGTTTATCATCTCTAAATAATAATTTATATTTTATTGCTTCACCTTAAACACTCATTTGCCCGACTAATTACAAGTTGTGAATCATAAATTATCTTTATACATTTTTCTCAAAAAAATGATCTATTTTCATTCAGGTAAAAAATTATCTATATTTCACTTCATTATTCATTACCTCAAAATCCAACTTAATAGACTGCTTAATCTCTTCTCATCCTGATTTTGTAAAACAATTCCAAATCCTCCATTTTTCCTCCTGAAGCACCATTTGCTCATACAATACATTGAACTAGTATATGTAATACATTTAAAATTTCATCCTCATCACAAGAAGTTTATTTTGAAATTCATTACTAAAACTCATTATCATTTATACTTTAATTGTTGTACAAAGCTAAAATTAAATTTAGTAATCTCCCAGTTTTATAAACCAACATGTAAGCCGATTTTCCACATTTGACTTGTCTAATATATTTTGAGAGAAAAAAATGTAGAAATTATAATAACATTGTTTTGAAAATATGAACGCATTTTATTTTCCACTACGATCAAGCATAAAGTAAATTTATGCAAATTTGGATATCTCTTTTCTACATCTATCAAAATCTTACTCACATAATAAATTGGTTTTTGATTCTGATCTTCTTGACGCACCAAAATAACATTTACAACAAAATTTGAAACTGATAAGTATAGATATAAAATCTCTCATTATACGGGTGTAGACAAAATTTATATGGAAATAAAATACCCTTTCAAATCATCAAAATCTTTAAGACACTTGTAATTCCATTTAAAAAAATTTATGTCTTTAAAATTTCAAAACGTGTATGATTCTTATCAGATGATTTAGATATAAAGTGAGACAAGGCTACTAACCGACATGTTAAATTTTGGACATCTTTGATAAACCTAGGTAAAGTCATGGCCGATACTAATTTAACTGAACGAGATCAGCTTCAATACATGTTTTTATTACATATCCTAAAATCTTTAAGCTCGTATAGCAAACGAGCATCTTACAGGATTCAACTTCAAATTATACTTTCTAAGATTATCAAAAGTTTCTAATAATGTCATTATATGCATGTCATCTTTATTATTCTTTTTGTATCATCAATATAAGCTTCTATATGTTTCTCTAGTTCTTTGGTAAAAATATGGTTGATAAACTTTCGATACGACCCTTAATTTTTTAAACCCAAACGACATCACATGTTACCAATATAATCATCTTTCATTGATGAATGTTGTATTCTTTATCATCAGTGTGTATCTTTACTTCATTAAACTTTGAATATGCATTTAAAAATGACAACAACTCGTGATCTGATGTAGCATCCCCTAATTGATCAATACTAGCTAAACGAAAATGATCATTTAAACAATCTATGTTTCTACAAAATCTACAGACCTCGTACCTTGACAATTATTGTGTTTTACTAACACTAGATTTGCTACCTAAGTCGGATATTTATATTCTTTTATATGGCCCATTTTAACCAATCGTTCAACTTGTTTTACTATGACTTTAGTTTTTTCCTAAGAGAAAATATAATTTTCTTTTAACTAATTGAGCTCAATATTTTATCAAAAACTACTTCATAACAAATAACTAACTTACTTACTCTGTTTACATCTTTAATATTCCACAAAAATATATTATAATTCAACTTCAAAAATTAGAATGTTTATCTTTTATTTATGAAATTAAACAATTTCCAAATTTAGTTATTCGTCTTTCGCCAATTTCAAAACCAATTGTATTCTTTAATGTTTATGTTAATTGTAAATCATCACGTGATTCTTCACTCTCATCTCTTTTAATATTCACCAAAGGTTTGCATTCCTCTACTGGATGTTGATCATGTAGTGTATTTTGTAATATTATGATATAATATTATCCAGACTAAGGGATACTAAATAACAATCGCTAACCCTCCTCTAACTTTCTCTGACAACTATAAATTATTTTCCAACAAAATACTTCACATATTAATGATAAGATGAAACAATTGCTTCCATTTTATGTAACCATAAACGAATTAAAATTGTGTATATGAGCTTGATGTATTTGTTATCATAAACAATTTGTTTAGTGTCGTTATGTCGAACGAAAACAAACTAACACAAGTAACTCTACTTCCCAAAGTCACAGAGTTGACCTTCATATGAAACTTACCAAATATCTTTCAGGTTTTTAATATGGGGTTATCCCCATCATTTTCTCTTAAATATTTTGATACATAATGTTAGTCAAAATTCTCGTATCTATCATAACTTTTCTAGCAATCACCCCAACAATTTCTGAAGTAACCAACATATCATATTCATGAGGAGTAGCCAAACCTCTTAAGTTATCATCATTAAAAATCAACAAAGGTGTTTGAAACATGTTTACATGTAATAATGACTCCTCAACAATATGTACTTCCAAATCTCTTCTATAATGTTTTTTGGACGATAAATAAATTACAGACAAAGTATCCCATCTAGGTATAATCCAATGTACATTTTTATTCACTTGATTTTTTTTAACATTATATTTACCTCATTCTTCTATTTTTCAAAACATTTATTCTTGATGAACTCAGTTAACTCTCAACTATAAATTAACCTTTAGACTTCATATCTCAACCAAAAAAAATGTTATGTTGTATGACCGTGATGAGTATTCTAAGCATAAAAATATATTTTAGATCTTTCATTATGTGGGGCAAACATCATTCTAGGAGGTCGTAGTTAACTTTATCTTTTATTCTATTATAAATTGTCACATTATCTCTAGAAGCAGTGTAAACCTCCTATTTTCATTATCATAATACAAAAATATAACAAGGCTAGGTTACATTTGCACAACCTCATCATTTATCAAATCATCACCTCTTCTTATATCAGATCCATACTATTTGCTCTTGAAATTTAACTGGTATAATCTCACCTTGTCTTGTTTCTTTAACTTTATTAAATATTTATATCTTCTTAACAAAGTCCTCATATTATATACTAATAAATTAATTAAAACTTTTAACAAGTGACAAATTAAAATGCAAACTCTTTTAAAAGTACTCCAAGCAACCTCTTCTTGATATCCTTCCAAACTATTAATCTCTTGAACGAATCTATGAACGTAGTTCTTGTTGTTTCAGACATTCTTTGAATAAAATTTTGACCTCATATATTTCAATAGATTTTTACCAATAAATTTTCAAATGCACTCCAGAGTTTTTCAAATTTAAAAATTCATCCAACATGTAGATTGTTAAACTGTGCCAAAGTATTTCCTCTAAATATCATAGAAAATACTCGAAAAATAAATATGTCATCAAGATTAAAACCTAATATTATGTTAAACAATTTCTATAAGTGATACTCTGGATCCGCTGTCTCAATATATTTGTCCATTCTACACGGATCAAATTTTCTAGGTAATTCTTATTCTAATTCTATTTTAGATAAGGGAGACCGCGCAAATGTATACGATGCTGATTTTAGCCTCTTAAATGTTCCTTGATATAAGACACATTTATATGATCATCATTATCTTTAGATATTAATTTTTTGTTAACAACTATAACACCTTAGACTTTTGTTTTATTCTTCATCTCTTCGAGCTTAAACCATAATAGTTATTTTTTGCTCATCGTAATTCATCAAATGTATTCCTAAAGTTTATAAATAAGTAGGAATAAGAAGATTAACTAAATTAATAACTTGCAACTAGTGAGATGAAGAACCAATGATGTTACCTTGGATTGGATATGTAATGCCCAAAGGACGTGTTACTACTTATAACGAATTACCTCGTACTTCATTGTTCTCACAGCTGGCGAAATAATGATACTGGTTATTACTATAAATGGATTATCTCATACTTCATTGTTCCCCTATCTCACGAAGAAATATTAGAATCTCCTAGAATAAAATCTTGATATCTACTAACAATTTTCCATGTTAAACGTCTTTATCTACACCTGAATGAGTCAATACCATTGGTATGGTTTTGTATTTTGTAAGGGTTTTTCCCACAAATTTCGCCAAAAATATGATGAATTAAAACCTTGTAAAAGTGAATGCCAATGATATAATGGACTAACAATTTTACAATAATACTTTTATTACTCAAATAACATTTAGCCTTTAAATGAAGGTTTACACCATGATTTATAAGATATATCAGATGTGAAAATAAAATGATGAATAACAGATGTATATAGGGGCACATATCATTCATCCATGATAATACTTATTTCAGATATGCCTAGATTTCCCTCTAACTACCTAGGATATTTGTGTAATATCAAGGAACCTGCTAAAAGCTTCTTAAATAATCTCACAATTTCCAAGTCTTTTCTAACTTCATCAATGTTATCATATTTGACAATATTTATTTTAGCTCAAAGATGGTGATAAAAATACACAATATTTTCACAAGTTTGTTAAAAAGAAGGAAAAGAAATAGAACAAATGGAATTCCAATAAACAATATACGGATTGAAGATCAAAACCAGATTGGTGAATCTGTTTTTATTACTTCAAATTATTATTAAATTTCCAAAACAGTCAGCTAAACTCAAATATCATTAATGATCTCATTCCAAAATTAATAACAGACCAAGATAATCATCTTTTAATGAAAAATCCTTCTATTGATGAAATCCATAACACAATAAAGACCTTTAATACCAATAGTGTATCTGGAGTTGATGGATTGAACTCGAGATTCTATCAATCATGATGGTCAATCATCAAACATGATCAATGTGAAGCTGTTACAATATATTTCAATAATTCCTCACCCCTGAAAGGCATATTTGCTACTGAAATTTTCCTAATTCCTAAATCAAACTCGCCAAAGACCTGATAAGATTTTAGGCATATCAGAATTTGCACATTATTCAATAGAATAGTGTCCAAGCTCATAAATACCAGAATTTCCAAATTAGTCCCCAAATTTATCTCACAAGAACATGGTCTTATGTTGAAAGAAAAAATATTTAAGAAAACATTCTAATAAATCAGGAATTGACACATGATTTATATAAAAAAAACAAGGGGAGGAAACATCATTATAAGTCTAGATATAACAAAAGCCTTTGACAAAATAGATTTTAATTTTATATATAACATTATACAGGCCTTTGGATTTAACTCACAATTCATTAATCTAATCAAGAGAGGAATAGAAAATGTCTTCTATTCAATTATCATAAATGAAAACTCCTTTGGTTACTTTAATTACAGTAATGGTGTCAGGCAAGGTGATCCATTATCACCCAACCTGTTCATCATTGTTGAAGAAGTTTTATTAAGAGGAATTAAAAAATGATCACAACACTATACCTCTATGAAATACAAATCAAGAGGGTCAGTAAGCATTAGATATGACAAAAGCCTTTGACAAGATAGATTTCAATTTTATATATAACATTATACATGCCTTTGGATTTAACTCACAATTCATTAATCTAATAAAGAGAGGAATAGAAAATATCTTCTATTCAATTATCATAAATTAAAACTCCTTTGGTTACTTTAATTCCATCAATGGTGTCAGGCATGATGATCCATTATTACCCAACTTGTTCATCATTGTTGAAGAATTTTTATTAAGAGGAATTAAAAAATGATCACAACACTATACCTCTATGAAATACAAATCAAGAGGGTCAGTAAGCATTAGTTATCTTGATATATATATATATATATATATATATATATGAAAATTCTTATGGTCAACAAGTTAACAAAAGTAAAATAACTTTCATTTCTCCTACTCATATGAGTAGAAACAGAATCACTTCTCCTGAAACACTTTAGGATTCAAACAACTATCTTCCTTTCAAAATATTGGCATACAAATTCACTCAAACACACAATTATTATTATTTTGATGATTTTATTGATAGAATCTGAAGCAAAATAACAGACTGGAACTCTAAAACATTATTTTTTGGTGGGAGGCAGATTCTTGTCAAATCAGTTCTCCTAACTATTCTAACTTACTATATGCAAAGTACTCAATTACCAAAAAATGTTATATCAAGAATTAAAAAATTACTAAATAAATTCTTTTGGGGATACAAGGAAAATACTAAAACCATAATATGGTGAGAATGGTCAAAGTTATGTAAACCATTTAATGAAAATGGATTAAATATTAGAAAGTTAAAAGACATTCAAATATTCTTTACCTGAAAAATGTGGTTAACATTTGGATAAACTAAAACCATATAGGACATGCTTATACACTCAATATAGTATCCAAATGTCCACCCTTTACAAATAAACATAAAACAAAAATATTCAAATGTTTGGAAAAGGATAAACGAAAAAAATGAACTAGTTGATTAGTACATATTTTGGTATCCTAGAAATGGGAACATGGATTTCTGGCTTGACAAATGGAGCCACACTCACCCTTTGATTTCTCTTCTCCCAAATGATAACAATTATTGGTATAGACAAATAATTTTTTCTGAATTTTGGATAAATAATAAATGGAATATAGTTAAACTAAAGGATAATGTTTTACAATCGGACATCACAAGAATCCAAAAAACATTCTCTATACCTTAGCTCCGAAGATACTATTCTATGGAAAGTATCTTTAAATGGAAAATTCACACTTAAAGAAACATGGAATGAGATCAGGGAAAATGGAAAAAACCTCTCACATTCTAAAGAAAGTTTGGAACAATATCACTTCAAAGAAGTTATCTTCCACTCTTTGGAGGCTCATAAACAATCTAATATCAATATATTCAACCATTCAACTAAAAGTTTTTAACTAAGCTTCAAGTGTCAAAATTGCTAAAACTCAGAAAATTTAAATCAATTATTTGTGTTTTGTCATATTTCCTGGGCTGTTTGGCAAAACTTTGCTGGATTATTTGGAATTATCTTAGGAAATCACATGAAAATTAACCACATAGGTAATATTTGGTTCCTTTCTACTCCAAATCAGTCATATAAGAACCATTCCCCCCCCCCCCTAAATAATTGTATGGTCTATATGGATGACCAAAACCAAATCAAAGTACAATAACATCAAGCTTTCATCCAAAAATACTATTGATAATGTCATTTATATAATATCTACATTAGATAATTTAAACATTGTCAAACACAAACATTGGATAGTTGACTTAAAAATAGCAAGTAAATGCACTATATCAATCATTTAACAAATCATAAGCATTGTCTTTACATCAAATGAATCAAATTAAACTATGATGGTTTAAAACTAACAAATAGAGAGTCTAGTAGCGGTTTAAATCTAATAAATGAATATGGATATATGATTTTTTCTAGGGGCACTAATTGTAGAAAGTAAGGCTCTTTTAGATGGATTATTATATTGTAAAGAATATGATTTTAAACATGTAGATATTGAAATAAATTTTATTAATATTATTTTATATACTTAACTTTATAGTATCTAACATTTAGCATAACCTGTTGTAGAAATCTGATATCATCTCATGTAGTAATCAAACATATATTCAGGGAGCAAAAATTTGCGGTCGATTGGGTTGCCAAATTCACAATAAATCAGAAATCAAATTGTCAATTCTTATCAAATCAAATCCTTGCTTATTTTAGTGCAATACTCTTACTAGAATTATCAATATTGGTTACTTAAGATTACAAAAATTAAAGAGAAACTCAAAGAAACTAACTTTTCTGCATGAACCAATTCCTCAACAATATTTGGTTTAATTTTTGCTAGAATAAGGAAACAAAATGAAAGAAGAAACTTCAAGGAAATAATCTTAGCATGAATAAAGAAACGCAATGAACAAATAAAATTCATGGAAAAAATGAAGACAACCAGAATCCCTATCACCAAAGATAAGCTATCAACAAAGCCAAATTTAAGAAATCGTTCCCTTGTTCATCAAGGCCAGATTTCTAACTTACTTAACAAAATTTTATTAATTTTTGAAGATAAATTATTTTTATCATATGTAATGGTACAAGATGCACATGATATTCTAGCTAAAATCTTGTAACAAATATTTTTATAAATAAGTTTTTAATTCTTGTTAAAAAAGATATTTGTTTTGGCTCATCATCTCTTCCAGTATTTCTCTATATTGACAACTTGTATTTTTCTTTACTTGTTATTCATCATTATTTATCTTCTTCCTCTCACTTTTTATAGTTCTTCTTATTTTAGTTCATCGTAACTATAGACAAATTATAACACATTTTATTTAACCTTAATTATTTTCCTCTTATATATCATCATTGAGTTCATATTCATATGTTCAGTGTTACTTCATATATCATTTAGCTCATACCAATCATTATTAGGTTATAATTAATTTCTTAATACCTCATTGTATTTCATTCTTCAGTCTTACCTCGTATATAAGGGCATAAACCCCAACAACATATACCTTTATTAGATGGGATTTTTAGGACTTGTTTTATTTCAGAGCCATCAACAACATTAAGATTCTCATGTAAGATGATGATGAATGAAAGAATTTTTTCAAACAAAATATATATGCCTAGTTAGTGATAAATTTTAGATTAACTAATGCACCAACCACTTTTATTAGATTATTGAATCATGTTTTGAGATCATTCATTATGATATTTATTGTTATCTACCTTAATGACTTACTGATCCATAAAAAAATATTATATTACCATGTTGAGCATTTGAAACTTATTTGGGTGTTCTAAGGAATGAGAAAGTTGTTTGTTAATCTTAAAAGGCATATATATATATATATATATATATATATATATATATATATATATATATATATATATATATATATATTCACGGATAGTCTTAGATTTTTAGGATTCTGCCCAACAACCAGACATCCAAGACATTACTTGATTTTGTTATTCAAACATTATGGGTCTAGCACAAGAACCTACCATACGTGGTGCAAGTTACTTTATATCATTGATTGATGAATACTTTAGGATCGTATGGGTTTACTTTTGAAGATCAAAGGTGAAGCGGTTAATACCTTTGCAAACTGAAAGACTTTGGTAGAGAATTAAATTAGAAAAATGCTAAAAAAGCGTTCGTACTAATAATGGTTTGAAATATATGAACAAGGAATTCACTAGCTATTTTGTAAAGTTTTGCATTGCTAGATATTAAACCGTACGTGAGAATCCTTAATAGAACAAGTTTACCAGGGAGAATGAATTAAACCATGCTGGAATGAGTTAGATGTACGCTTCATAAAACTAATATGGTTCAAATGATCTGGGAAGAACTCGTGACAATAGATGCATATATCATCAACAAGATTCCATCTATGGAGCTTAGATTTTTTTGTCCTCAAGAGGCATGGACTCAAGAAAAACCTAAGTAAGAATAATTAAGAGTTTAGAATATGTTGCCTTAACACATGTGAAGCAAGATAAGCTTAGTCCAAGAGCATTTAATTGTTTGTTACTCGGCTATCCGGAATGAATAAAATGGTATACGCTGTGGTGCCTCGAACTTGGACGTCTAACGGCTTTGATAAATAGAAACATGTTTTTTTATTGAAAACGACATGTTATTAAAGAATGTGGTGGAGACTCATCATAGTACCTATCAGGAAAATGTGTGAATTTCATGATGGATGTGATTAACAAAGTGAAGATAGTGATGCTTCCGCCAAAGAATCTTTTGAGCATAATTCCGCATGAGGTCATAGCGAGAAAATTTAACCATTGCATCAGTACGAAGCAAACTAAAGGTCTATTATTCTAAGGATTTTGGATGATCATAGAAGAGAGTAACACGAACATAAAAGTAATCAACTGATGAGAGATAAAGCATGAAGACTAAGCAAATAACCATATATGTATGGTTTTTTTAGATGTAATTGGTTATGTTTTATCAATTGAAACATATGAAGATATACTTGAACCGAGCGTATCATAATGCTATGAAGAGTAATGATAAAAAAATGGTTATTATCATGAAAGATGATATGAGATCTCCCACGAAGATGAATACTTGGATCCTTGTGAAGTAGTTGAGGGGTTAGAAGCTAGTTTTGGGTTAAACAAATATTCAAGATAAAACAAGGTATTCCCGGTGTTGAAGGTTAGGCTCATAGCTAAGGTCTTTACGCAATTTCAATAAAATATTCTCGTTGGTTATGAAATAAAGCTTATCAGAAATCTACAAACAACTATTGCTAAATTTAATCTTGATCTATCAAATATATATTAATACTGCCTTCCTGCATGGTGAATCAAAATAGATAATTTGCATATATCAACCGAAGGAGTTTGAAGAAGAGAACAGAGGTTTGTTTATTTATTGAAAATACCCTTCTATAGCCTGAAACAATCATTGATGCACTAAAATAGAAAATTTGATTCTTTTATGAGATCTATTAAATACATTTGTAGCTACCATGATAATTGTATTTATTGGAATGAAGAAACACACATAGAGAGATAAGTCTTATTGTGATGTATGTGGATAACATACTAATATATGGTAAAAATAGAAAAAAGATTGAAGCGATAAGATAAGGCCTCACTTGAAATAAAAGTTTGAGATGAATGATATAGGAGAGGTTAAGATGATACTTGGTATTTAGATCGAGAGAAGCTATCAAACTATTATATATTCTTATCTTAACAAGAATATATACATAAGATCCTAAGGAAGGTCTTAATGCCTGAAGTAAAATCAGTTGGAACTCTCATTGGTTCCCAATTCAAAATTAGTTTCTCTCAAGCACCAACCGAAATATCATATAAGATTTACATACAAAGGATACCACATGCCAATGGTATTGGTAGTATTATGTATGTTGTAATTTCCACGAGACCTAAACTTACCTGCCATAAGTGTTTTTAGCAGATTCATGTTGAATCTAGAAAAGCCGAATATGCATGCACTCAAATGGCTCATGAGATACTTGGAAGGCTCGAATGATGTAAGGTTATGTTATAATCAGAAGGATACAAGTGATATAGTACTAAAAGGGTATGTGGACTTCAATTATGCAGGCTGCCTCGACATAATAAGTCTACAATAGGTTATCTGTTTATTGTGTTTGGAGGAGGGGTTAGCTAGAAGTCTTGTATACATAAGGTTTTTGTACTGTCATCGCAGAAGTTGACTATATGGATTTTACAAAATTCATGAAGGAAGTTATTTTGCTAAAGGGGTTGTTGAGTGAACTCACTAGTGTAGAGCAAGATGTGGTTATGTTTTATGATAATAATAGTGTTTTTTATTTAATGAGAAATATAAAGTTCCATAAGTGAATTAAACATGTAAAAATTAAACTGCACTTCATTATATGTTGTATTAAGATTGCTAATGAATAAAATCCTTCGAATACTCTAACCAAGGTATTATTGAATTTCAAGCTCACAAACTGCATGAGACTGATGCAAGTGATTTGCTTTCTAAAGAGTATAAATATTAGGTGCAACAGATAATTGATTAAGTATAAACCTAGGTGAAGAATTGTTAGGTGTAGGCTAGAAGTAACTCGTCAACGGAGGTATTGTCGAAAAACTACATAGGTGTTGGATTTATCATTACATGTATATGCAACAATTGTTGAAACTCTATGGTGCTTTAGTTATCACTTAGTTGTAGAGACGTCTACTAATCCTAATGGGTCATACAAATTGTAAAAGACTGGTGACCATTAGTTCAAAAAAATACATGTTCAGTCAAAGTAGGTTGGTCGAAGGAAAGTGATCAAAAGCACCACTATTTTCCAAAACGCACGGGATTGTAGCACTTTTAGGCTGAACCAGAGTATTCTATTTACTAAGTCTCCTATGTTAATTGGTCTTATTAATGGAGTATAAGTTATTTCAAATGCTGATTAATGGGCTTTAATTTGAAGCATTTGATGAATAATTATGATTTTTCTTAAACCTATAACTAGAAAAAAAATACTATAATTAGTAATGTGATACGATGCAACTATAATTTTAAATAGAAAATTACGTGAGAAAATATTCATGAGAGTGAAATAGCTTTAGATCTTTTGAGAGATAATTCTGGTGAGAGGTAAACACTAAAAAAAGGTTTTGTGAATCATGTCATTTTTTGTTAAGAGTGGTTGAGTCTTTTTTGTTTGGAGAGTCTTTCTGTAACCTACTTATATATAAAAGAGTGTATGTTGTTATGGATGTATGATTTCTTCACAATTCGAACAACGTTAAATATTGTCTTATGTGCTTAGTTTATAAACAGTTAGATCGTTCTTTTGGAGGTTCGTTTTTAGTCGTACATCGCTTATTGCCATGATGGACCGGTGTAATGATTTAACCACCAATACTTTTAAACTACCGATATCATTTATTTTAATACAATTTAATAAAAAAATTAAATATTTAACATATATTTTAAATTTTGGCAGAAAAATCCAAATTTTATTTTATTTTTAATTATTTTTAATAACATAAGAAAATGAGACTTTAAATAGCAATTCTGGTTGAATTCGTATAAAAACGAATTTTTTTAAACCATATTTGGTTTTATTTTCCGAAAATCAAAACATATGATCGACCTATATGGAGATTAAGGGTTACTTTGGATCATAAATATTCCATAATTTTCATGTTCATCTGATATGAAAGTGGCATGTGATTTGATAGTAGGGCCTGATCTTGGCTCCAATAATTTAAATGGACCCTGGTACGACACCAGTAATTTATTGAATAGTCGTATCTAATTATATGTTCATGTTTGGTAATAACTGTATGTATCGTATATTACAAAACACACTGACATGATATATCATAAAATAAATGCACATAATATTTATTTTAGCCGTGGCTAGATCTATTGCTTTTTTAAAATTTTGTTTTATATGTTAAATCATAAAAATTATAAAATACTTTTTATTATAAGATATATTTCAAATCGTTAAAAGGAAATAAAGTTAAGCATGACTCACGAGTCAAGTTGCTGAAAATAAACAAACATTTTATTAATGGATTAATCACGGGAAGCCTAGTGGAGTTAAAAGTAATGATAATTATGTTAATCAAAATGTAAGGTTAAGATCTGGTAGTTTATAAGTATTTTTTAAATTATTAAGATTCAACCAGAGAAGAAAGATTATAAATACCCTATACATTTAAGGTCGGAAATTTTTCGGGTCATCTGATCTGGTACATTCACAACAATCGGAAACTGTTTAGCCGAACTATTTCAAACTTAAAAAATTGTTCTGCAGTAGATAAAAATATAAAATAATACTACTCATAAAAATTACGATGGACAATCATAAAACTATATATATATTAATTATCTGTATATGACAAAATAAAAAAGATAAAATGTTTATTTGATAATCGTAAAATGATATAAAGTCTATATATAAAAAGAATTCAAATAATGAAACCATCAAATTAAGAATTTTGAATTTGGTGATAATAAAAAAATAAAGTTAAAATCAATTTAAATTTAAATATAAATTTAAATTAAGGTTTGTAACTCATTTAAGGTGAAACATTGTTTGCATATGCTTATTCGAATTTTTTCCAAGTGTTTGCATTTAAAATGGTGGTACTAAATTTTTTAAAAATAGATTTTCTTTTTATTCAATTCGGCTATTTCTATTTTTTCAGACTTAAAATATTCAGGATGAGAAAAGCACGATTATATAATCTAATTAATGGAAAAACATAAAAACAATAATAAAATAAAAACACTCAAATTGGAGTTTAGCCAATATGCTTATGTCTCCGAACCTGTTGCGGATCGTTTTTATTTACAAAGGGTTTGTGACTTTTTTCAGTTACAATCATAAAAGAAGGTTTATGTCCACCTCATTATTAAAGAAGCTGAATGGTTTAAATGAGTCATTAACTTTGAATTTAAAATCTATGAATACAAAATCAATAACAACTCATTAAATGACTTCGTTCATTAGCTGGTCTTAAAAAATTCTCGTCTTCAGATCCCTCAGCTAATAGCAGACCCTGGACTAAAAATCTCTTACTTGAAGACTGATTCAGTTTGTCTCAACACTTCGATATATGTAGCAAATTTTTCTGGTTTTGTTACTTTTGCAGACCAGTTAAAGTTGAACAGAGCTTCAATTTTTCGATAACTATCGTCTTTGTCAATATATCCCCTGGATTATTGCTTCCTTGGATATTTTCCAATATTAACACTTCATCTTCCAATAGAGATATGATGAAGTGATAACGAAGTCCAATGTGTCTGGCTCTGGAAAGAAATCCTATTTTTTTCGCCAAATATATTACACTCTGACTCTTATTATGCAAAATATTATTATTCTGTTTGAATATGAGCTCGGTTAACAAACCTTAAAGACATGTCATCTCTTTACCGGCTTATGTCATTGCTGCATACTCAGTCTTTGTAGTGGATAAAGTGGAAATCTTCTGTAACTGTGACATCCAACTAACAATTGTAATTCCAACAATGAATATATAACCGATGGTGCTTTTCCGGTGATCGACTTCACCTCTAAAAATAGCATCTAGATATCCTTATACCTTTAACTCGCCATTACCAAAGAACAAAAAGTTATTTGTGATGTCTTGTAGGTACCTCAAAATCTATTTACTGATTCCCAATAAGCTTTCCCTAGATTAGACATAAACCTGATAACAACTCTCACTGCATGACCAATGTGTGGCCTCATGCAGACCATTGCATACATCAAACTCCTAATAGCTGAGGCGCATAGAACTTTAGCCATTAAATCTTTTTCTTCTTCTATTTGAGGGGATTAATCACTAGATAAGCAAAAATTACTTGCCAATGGTGTATTAAATGGTTTAGCATCACTCATGTTAAATCTCTATAGAACACAATTGATTTACTCTGATTTAGATAACTGCAAAAGTCGTCTATACATATCTCTTGTGATTTGTATTTCAAGGATCTTCTTTGTTGGACTTAAGTCCTTCATGTCAAATTCCTTTGACAATTATTGCTTCAGCAATTTAATAATATCTATATCTGAACCTACTATTAACATACCATAAACATAAATTAGTAAAATTTTATAAATGGACTTACATCTTTTAAAATAACAACAGTGGTTAGCATTGCACTTATGAAAATTTACTTGTGAATAAAACCATCAAATTTCTTGTATTACTGTTTTTGGGCTTGATTTAGGCCATATAAACTTTTCTCGAGTCTGCATACCATGTTTTCCTTCCCTTTTTTTAAAAAACCTTCTGCCTAATGCATGTATATCTCCTCATCCACGTCTTCGTGAGAGAATGCAGTCTTTACGTCTAATTGTTTAAGATAAAGGTCTTTAATGGTAACAATACTAAACATTGTTCTAATAGTATTGAACTTCACAAATAGGGTAATTTTTTGCTGTAATCAACTCTTTCCTTTTGTTGGAATCCTTTGACAACTAATCAGGCTTTATACCTCTTAGAACCATCATATTCATCTTTCATCTTGTACACCCATTTGTTATGAAGTTCCTTTATCCCCACAAGTAACTCGGTTAGTTCTCGTGCCTGGTTTGAGATTTAAAACTCCATCTCATTTTTTATGGAAACCTCCCACTTGCTAGCATTCTACGTCTGAAAAGATTTATCATAGCATTTGGGCTCCTCTTCATCAGTCATCAATAAGTAGTTCAATTATCTATTGTTATGCATATGAGGTCGTGTAGACATTCTCAGTAGAGGAGCTGCTACGATCAGTTGTAATGTGTTGGAGTGTTGTGTATTGCTATGTCCAACTGACTCTTCTAGTTGAGGACTTGATCTGATTGGCTATATTATAAGAATATATAGGACATCATCTGTATTTGTAAGCACTGGCTTACAGTGTTTGAGTCATTTGCGTCAGACTTATGCTTGTCCTTGTATATTATTTTTCGTTGAAAATCACATATGTACTGCAAATCATTTTCCTGTTTTTGTCGTCCCAAATACAGTAACCATATTCATCATCTATATAGTCGATCAAGGTGCATTTTTTAGATTTAATATCACGTTGATCACTAATATGAACATATGTCGCACAACCAAAACCTTTCAACGGTGATAGTATTATATATTTTATAATCCATACCTCATTGAGTATTTTATGCTCTAATTGAAACGATGAACCTCGTTTGATCAAGTAAGATGATATGTGTCTGCTTTCGCCCATAACTACTTCAGTAGACCTGACTGTATATGAATGCTTCTAGCTATTTCTGTCAATGTTTCATCCATACACTTGGCAACACCATTGTCTTGAGGTGTAACATGCACGGTTTCCTCCATTATGACCTCATGATCCTAGCAAAACTTTGTGAATCTGGAATTTTTCCACCATTGTTTGTTCTGAGCTTTTTAGTTTTATGACCTGTCTTATTTTCAACCATAGATTTTTATTACCGAAAAACCTCAAACACTTCATATTCATGTTTTATAAAATAAACCCATACCCTTTCGAGAATGATCATCGATAAAAGTCATGAAGTAGTGTTTCCCTATAATAGATGAAACAATTATTGGTCCCCAAACATGAGAGTGAGCAATCTATAGTCTTTCTTTTTTGCGGTTCTACCACTCATCTGAAAACTGACCTTTTAGGTTTTCCAAGTATGAAATTTTTGCATATCTCTATATTAATTGACTATACACCTGGAATATTTCTCTTTGAGTGCATAATTTTTATCCCATTCTCACTCATGTGGCCACGTCTTTGGTGCCACATATTGGAATTTTTGTTTCATACTATAATTGTAATTGAACAACGTGCCTCTGCTATCTTGTAAAGAGTACCACTATTTTTCATGCGAGCAACCGTCATTGTACCCTTTGAAATATTCAAATTATTATCATAGAAGATCGTAATATAGCCTTTTCTAGCCAATTTTTCTATTAAGATTAAGTTCTTTCTCAAGTCGAGGACATACCTGGCATCTTTCACCTTCCATATAGACCCATTAAACTTAATTTTCACCACACTTTACCAATAATATCAGAAGGTTGATCATCACCAAAATATACATTTCTAAGGATTCTAGGGACATAATTTTTGAATATTTATTTTTTAGAAGTAGCATGGAATGACACTCCAGAGTCTAACACCCAAGACTTTTCCTTGCTCTCTAATGACCATATCGGTGCATCATCCATTATGAAGTGACATTTTCCTATGTTTTCGTCTCATGGTCCTTTGGTTATCTATTTTACTGATTTCTGTAGTGCTTGATCTTCCCACAATTCCAATATTCGATATTTTTTTACTCCTTGAAAGTCTTAGGATTTCACAACTTAGATCTCTCATCCCTACCTCGGTAGTCTGATTTTCCACGTTCATTTCCTCTGGTTGAATTTCTTCATTTTTTGACTTTGTATGCAAAACTGATGAGGTTGATGATTCACCTGACTCTCTCCTTCAAATATCTTCACTGAGAACCAGATCATGAACATCATCATCAAGTTTTGACCTATTGTTTCCTAACGAGCTACTCAAATCTATGCGAGTAGCATTCCAATTTTCTGATAGAGAAGACAAGAATATCAATACCCGTATTTCTTTATCAAAATCAATTTTGACTAAAATCAACTGGTTATGATTGCATTGAGTTTATTGAGATGTTGAGCTACATATGCGCCTTCCATAATTCTAATATTGAATAAGCGTCTCATCAAGTGAACTTTATTAGATAGTGATGAATTCTCATACATACTGGAGAGAGCCTTAATAAGATCCATCGTTGTTGTTTTATTTACAATTTTGAAAGAAACATTGAAGAATAACATCAATCAGATGACTTTGCGGGCTTGTTTGTCAAGAAGAGTTTATTATTCATCATCCATACACTTTGGCTTATTTTCTGAGAAAGGTTGATAGAGTTTTTTTCAGCATAGATAGTCTTTGATCTACATCTTCTAAAATCCAAAGTCAACATCATCGAACTTTTTGAGTCTCGTCTTTCTTTCGGCTATAGTCATTGCTCCCACTCCAATCTGACCTCTTTTGGATCACT